>OY747723.1:1722500-2057500 GCA_963556495.2 Valencia hispanica
AGGCGCTGCTGCTGCTGCCGCCCCGGGACCAGCTCTGGTTCATAACGGCCTCGTGGTTGCACTCCTGGGCGGCATCGAGCAGCATCCAGTGCAGGGTGTGTAGCAGCTTGGTCTCTGCCACACCCAGCTTGTCCTGGTGGCCTGTGGGACGGTTGAAACCAGTAGAAAACCTTTCAGTTCATCTTGTCCAGAACTGGCATCAGCAAAACGGAGCGTCTTCACATTGGCAGTAGCCCAGGACGGCATTAGAATCGGGGTGCACACATACCACATGAAAAGTTCCACCATTTTCTCCCAATGGTGTTGTGTCTCTTTAGGAGGTTTATTTGGCTTCATTCGTTTATCATGGGATGTTTTTGGAAGGACCGAATTGAGCTTAAAGCGTCCTGAGAAAACCTATCTAGAACTGCAGCTCTATGAATAGAGTTCATACATGAAGACAGGATCGCCCTGCTGTTCCAGACTAGGTTCATAAATAGGTTCAAGCAAACTGAAGTTAACTGGAGTGAACCGGTTTGGGTACAGACTTGTTTTAACTGACGCTCTAAACCAGAATTTAGCTTCAAAATGAATCAAGACCTGCATCAATCCTCACTGAACATGACTGAATGAACTGGACCGTATATGACACGGAATCAAATCGATCTGAGATTCTTTGTGATTCCCTGGTATTACCAGGGTTTAGGCCCCATCTGCCTGTGAACAGCTCCAGTCAGCAATCACTCGACCCCCCCGCCTCTAAAAACACTACTAACTACCTATTTAATAGTTCAGACACCATATATACCTAAATATGCATTAATACACGCAGTGGAAACCATGTCAGCTAACAGAGGCTAACACCCACAGTCTTCCTAATTGCTGCTCTTTGGGGAACAGCCAATCAGTACCAAGCAAAATGAATAGAGCTCCTGGATTGGCTGCTTTGCAAACGCCAGCCAATAGCGTGTCAAGCAGCATTCTAAACCACTTCAGCTTTTATAAGACGTATTTTCTTTGGAATATTTTAATATGGTCTATGACAAAAATGATCAAACAGGCAGATTTAGTGTGAATAATTTGGAAGGAGAGGAAAATGGGTGAATAGGCTCCACCCACTGTATATAGAAAACTGTCTGTGTTTAAAATGGAGCTGAATGAAAGAGCTTCTGTACTGGATTAATTAGCTTGCTCCAGAACTGGATTAGAACGAAACCTAAAATGATTAGGGAAAATAGAGCATTATAAATAACTCTTGATAATAAATAAGACCTGAGGTGTGTTGAAGTTAATTGGTATGACATGGACAGCGAGCCTCTGCCTAGTGGAGTTTTCTATGGAACATGACTCTAATTATTAGAGAAAAATTCACCTATTTGACGATTTTTTACTAGAACATATCTGAATATTTCTAATGAAAATGCACTTTGGGGAGCAGAAATAATTTACACCATTGCCAAGTAGACACGCTATTGGCTTGTGTTTGCTAAGCAGCCAATCTGGAGGATCAATTCATGTGGAGCACTTTGATGAATAATTGGCTTGACCAAACCTCAGTGACTCATAACTGGAATGATCATAGCGGATTTAGAATCGGATCAGTGAAGATATAGTAACTACATTAACTGAGCTCGGACATTTATTGCAACTATAAGTTTATACTTGGACAGAGTTGGATTAAATCAAATTCTGGTTTTCCCATAAACTGCTCTGCAAAGTAGGAACAAAAATGGACTAAACTGAAGTAATAAGGCAGAGAAAAGTACCAGTCCAGAGCATCAGAGCATCTTTCAACCAATGCTCACTGTTTGATATACCTTCATCCATGTTGATATGAAATGAAGATGGGCAAGGCGTCTCACCCAGTTTGTTCCTGTTGGACAGCAGGATGGAGGTGCAGTGGAGGACGTGAGGCAGGGCAGCCTGGACCAGCTCCCAGCGGGAGATGCTCTGGATGGCCTCAGACAGGGCCGGAGACAGGCCGTGCAGCTTGTTCTCCACCAGGACCCGCTCAAACGACTGGGAAGGCGTCCAGAAACACAGGGGATTAAAGCAGCCTTTCTTTGCCTGTCTAAACATGGCCCCCAGCAGGGAGGGCCCCTGGGAGCCACACCAGCAGCTTCATTATGGATAACAGGAGCAAAACCCATTTATGAAATGTAAAAGCAGGCAGTGTGCAGGTGCATTAATAAGGTAAAGAGATCAGAGATGATTACATCCCATCATGAAATGACTCACCACGCAGGAGGCTTCATACTGCTTCCCCAACTTTGGCCGCAGGAAAGCACTGAAACGACATTAGAATGATTGGAATCAGATTAAGCTCCGCAGAGCAGCACGGATCTATCCGCCTGACCTAGCCTACTTTATGGTGCAAATGTGCGCTCCAGGTGCGGCTCTCTGCGCGAAACATGACAACACGTTACTCCAGAACCGAACCGGAACCAGCCTGTCCACCTGTTATCTCTCCCACCAACCTGGTCTGCCTCCAGAGGAAGGTCTGGATCGGGAACGGGACTCCCTTCCCGCATTCCGGCTCGTTTTCATCCAGGCTTTTCCTCTTCACCATTTTTCCCTGGACTCCTTCCCGGCGGACTGACGGGGAGCTCCGCCGCTGCCGCTGCTCCTGCTCCTGCTCCGTCCAGGTGATCCACACAGCCTCCCTCACGACATGATTGGGTTCATCCTGCGTAAAATGGCTGCAAGTGTAAATCGGCGGCTGTGGAAAGTGAGTGGGAGAGAGGAGGAGGAGGAGGAGGAGGAGGAGGAGGAGGAGAGAGAGATCTGGGTTTTCTGCACCTCCGTCAGAAGCGGATGATTTATTCTCTCTCCTCCCTCTCCTCTCCATCCCCTCTGAGGCTTAATAATGTGGACATCAACAGGTTGGTGGATGACCTGGGAAACAAACAAGCCTGACCTTTCCATCTGCTAAACCACACTGAGCCTACAGCTGTGTTAAAGCAGGTAGAGCGGATAGAAGTGTGTCTTTTAACACCTATGGAGCTGCTAACACAGAGAACTATCAGTTCCCATCATTCCACCAATAGTGGTTCCATTTTCACTAACCTGTTGATGTTTACAGGTCATAAAGGCTTGTATTGTGGTCAGGTGGACGGTTGCCCAGGGCAGCATTAGGGAGGTGGGCGCACAACATGTTAGTCCTGCCCACGAAGTTCAACGATTTCTTGCTTTCTCATTGGCTGTGGCGCAACAAGAAGGTCCTGGCGCAGGTCGTCATTCCTCAAAGAACCTTCACTGATTGTGGATCTTTGTCCAGTTTGAAAGATCTTTATGTTTGTAAACCTAAGGCATCACAGATAGTCTAGTGTTTTGCTTTTTTTCCAAATGTAAAACAAAATCTTGAATGTTCTTAACTGAAAGAATATGCTGCTTTTTATTTAAAAACTAACTATCTCATAGTTTGATGGTTCCTTACATATCAGTCAGAATAATAGGGAAGGAGATGCTTTATAATTCTAAGATAGCTAAGTCCCAATTACTAGATACTAGCTGTAGCTCTGAGATGATTTTATTTAAGACATGATTATGAGGCACAATATTATAAAAATGAGTCTATAAAGGTTAGGGGAGTATATATCTCCTTTGGTCAGAGAAATCCTCAGTAGATAAAGTGAGTCTTACATACCTTAGAACCCTGTATCAGCTGTCAAGCAAGGTGGTGGAAGTGTCATGGTGTGGAGCTTTTTTGCTCCCAGTGGTACTGGTGAATTGCACAAAGAAACCAAATCAGAAAGAAGCAGCTGGATGGTTGAAACGCCCATAAAATTCCAAGAAAATTCATAGAAGAATGAAATGTATGCGCCCACTTCTCTGCTCTGTTTTTAAAAATGATTGCAGTTTTTCGTTGCATAACAATGTCACCCTGGAAAAAGAACAGTTGAAACAAATAATTAAAAAACTCAAACTTAATGTAACATCGGTTCTCATGAAGAGTGTACAAAACCAGTTGACATAAAGTCTATAAACTAAACTGAATTATTTAAATGGAACAGCAAACTAAAAGTGAACAATACAATTCAAAGAACAGCTTCCAGTTTTTAAAGTGAGACCAAAGTGTCCTAATATTGGACAGAGGAATAACTCAGAGTTTCTGTTAAAAGATCACTGGAAAGGCCAGCAGCAAACACAACTAATGTTCAAACGTTTTCCAAAGTCATACATGTATATTTGTTCCATTTATGTATCTATATATCAGGCTAAACAAGCTAAGTGTGAATCGTTTGCATCAGGATTTAAAAATTGGAAAAGGTAAATAAGCGCTACTGCAAAATTAGAAAGGATATCTAATCTTTCTCTAAAGCAAAACCATTTTCTAATAGTTATTTTCTCTTCATAGAAAATAATGTTTTACTTCCTTCCACTATCCTTAAAGAGCAACTAAACCCCAAAACAACTTTTTTTTGCTTCTAAACTGTATAAATGGGTCTTTACCAATGCAGTCTTTCAGTTTCTGGTGATTTTTTTACATTTTGGTGTAAACTTGTGTAATTCTACACTTTTTGGTCTAAAAACGTCTTAGTGCTGCCCCCTTAGGCTTGAACGGTGACTACTGCATTTGAATTTTGTGATTGGTGGAGAGCGGTACATCTTTACGTCACAGGCATTGACTGTGTCACAGCAGCCATGGTCTCACAGACACGCCCCGTGGGTTTGGGTATAAAACTATAGACATACCGTCCCGTGGCGAGTTTGGAGTTGGATTGCGTTTTTCAGGTTACCATTATTATCACATTAGCACTTAGTTAGCATAGCTAACATACTGTTTTGAACGTTACCCTATGTTAGCATCACCACTCAGAGACCGGACCCATCCTGTCTCTCTCTCCCTCAGCAGCAGCTGCAGCCTCGGGCAGCGCTGACTCAGCGCCCCGAGCCAGCGGCTCTAATTGATACGGCTCGCTGCCGCTGGGCTCCATAAAGCCTCCCTCTACTCCTCTATCTCCGGTGACGATGGAGGAGATCCGCTGGTTCAGGGCGCCGAGGCAGAGAGAGACAGGAGGAGTCCGGTCTCTGAGTGGTAATGCTAACATAGGCTAACGTTCAAAACAGATGAATGTTGATCAGATCGATTCAATTCAATTCAGTTTATTTATATAGCGCCAATTCACAACAGATGTCATCTCAAGGCACTTAACAAGAAATCATTTCAATACATTTATACAAACATTCCAATCAGTTAAAAAGTTTCCTATTTAAGGAATCCCAGCAGATTGCGTCAGTCATTGGCGTGAGGTTGGGCCCTGTTGATGCAGACTTTCCAACCACAGCAATCCTTCAGCAATCCCTCATACTGAGCAAGCATGTAGCGACGGTGGAGAGGAAAAAGTCCCCTTTAACAGGAAGAAACCTCCAACAGAACCAGGCTCAGTAGGAGCGGCCATCTGCCACGACCGTCTGGGGGTTTGAGAAGACAGAGCAGAAACACAGAAGGAACAGAAGATCTGATATAAGAGAACTTTCTATGTTACAGAAAGTAAAAAGTTGATAACAGGACACAGTGGATGTTCAGTTACTGAGAGGATCATCATCGATCAGTCGCAAAACTGCCAACGTCGCTTTGGTCACTGTCCATGTTTCAGTGTCACATTAAGCGAGCTGTCACTGTCCTCCTGAACACACCCCCACGTTCCCCCCTCCGCTTTTCCTCAACACTTGGCCACGCCCCTCCGTTCTTCCTGGCACCGCCCACTTTGTAGGATTTTTCAAATGTTGTCTAGGGGCAGGGTTATGATTTTTCATGGGGTTCAGTTACACTTTAACTTGCTAAGCAACAAAAACAACCAATATCAACAAGAGAAGTGAATGGACAGGGAATTAAAAATAATTGACAGGGCTCCGTGTACTTCCTGGAATCTTCCCAAATTAGCAGGGAAATCTCCAGGCTATGGTAGTACCTAAAGAAGAAACCGAGAAATGATTTAGGGAAATGTATGTTGCGAATATAAATTAGTATAATGCTATTGTTCTTGGAAATGTTAGCCTGGCTTAAAAATAGGGAAGTGGCAATCACTATTGTAAAGAAGCTATATGGACGTAAATGAACGTAACAATAGCCTTTTTATGTGACCATTAAAATGGTAAATTTAATTTGTATAACCTTTTTCAGTCAGAGGACCACAAAGCGCTTTACACTACATTCAGTCATTCACATGCTGATGGTGGCAAGCTACTACACTGTAGCTACAGTTGCCCTGGGGCACACTGACAGAGGCGGGGCTGCCACCGGGCACTCTGACCACCACCAACAGGGTGGAGTGTCTTGCCCAAGGACACAACGACCGAGACGAACAGAGCGGGGACTCGAACCAGCAACCCACCGATTATGGGACGAATTCCCACTGGCTAACGGTAACCAAATTAAAAACACTCTGACTCCTTTGAAAACGTCTAAGTTAGCATCCAGCTGAAATATTTGTTTGTTAGGATCAGTATACTTCTCAGGGTCCAACCAGATTAGCAGGTAAAGCATTTCTGTGCTAGTGGCTACTAAAGAAACAAACCTCAAAGGATAGGGAAATATGTGTTGTTAAAAAAATATTATTAAAAATCAAGTTGTATGTTTGTCTTGATCTTTTTAGTTACGCTAAAAATATATTTAGCTAGTCCATTTACAGTGGACCCTGGTATTCTTGGGGGGTTAGACTGCCCATGAATAGCTAAAATCCATTCAGTACTGCCTGTTTTAATAGTTCAAACACCTAATATACCTTAATATGCATTAATACACACAGTAGAAACCATGTTTGCACTACCACAGAAGCTAACATCTACAGTTATCCACTCATGGGGGTCCAGCCAATCAGTGCCAAGGAAAATAAATGTTGCTCCTGGATTGGCTGCTTTGTGTGTCAAGTAGCATTTCAGCAACACAAGCTGCTTTTTCTTCTGATATTTTAGACATGCTCTATAAAAAATGATGAACTGTTAGCAGTTGGATAAAACATTTAGCCTTGAGAGGTAAAAATATGGAGAACACAAACCTTACTGTTTTCAAAATCCTAAAACAATGAAGGGAATCGGTCAGACTAGCAGGGCATAAAGATCAGTGATGAGCTCTAAAGCACTGTGATAAACTGTGTCCAAACGGTTATTAGCTGAGGAAGCTGCATTTCTGTAAATATTGTCCCAACAGCCCAACACAGTGAGAACATTCTGTACTCCAGCAATCATGCAGACAAATGATACCCTGAAGAGGAGGAGTTAATCTACACTCACCCGTTGAACCATCGTTTTCATACGGTTTCTGCAGGTTTCTTGGTTGCATATCAATGATGCAACTCTTCCATTACATGGTGTCCAAAGACTCTGTTGGACTGAGATGTTGGCCACTGGGATACAGTGAGCTCACGGTCATGTTTAGCGATAATTTAGCTTAAGAGGGTCTGAGCTGCTTGACTGGTACGTTATCCTGATGGAAGATGGGTACAATGTGGTCATAAACGGATGGACAACTTCAGCAACATGATGCAAAGTGACGCTAAAGTATTACACAAAACATGCACAGAATATATACCCAAACATTATTATACCACCACCAGTCTAAACGGTTAGTACAAGGAGGGATCCATAGTTTCATGGTGCTACCATCTGAATAAGTGAAATTGAAACTCCGTGGACCAGATGATGTTTTCCAATCTGTTATTGTCAAACTGTGGTGACCCTGTGGGGTTTGTTCCCTCAGGTTCTTGCTCTGAGCTGACAGGAGTGGCGTCCGGTGTGGTGTTCTGCTGCTGTAGCCAGTCAGCTCTAAGGTTTGGTGTGTTGTGGTTTCAGAGGTGGTATTCTGTACACCTTGGTTGGAACGACTGGTTGGGCAGCTGTTGCCTTTCTATGATCTCAAGTCAGTCTGTCCATTCTCATCAGACCTGTGCAGCAACAAGGCATTGTCATTCAGACAACTGTCACCCACTGGATATTTTCCATTTTTCAACCGATTCTCTGTAAACCTGAGAGATGGTTGTGGATGAAAATCCTAATAGATTACCAGTTTTTTAAATAGTCAGACCACCCTGTCTGGCACCAACAACCATTCATTCAGAGTCACTCAAACCCTTTTCTTCTCCATTCTGAGCCTAGCTTTGGACTACAGCAGGTGGTAGCACACTTCTCTCAGCGTGCTAGCAAGCGATTTACAGGTGTAGCTAATGAAGTGGAAACAGTTTTCACAAGTTAAACGTGAAGCTAGCTGTTCGACACCCTACAGAATGCTGTCATCCTCGATGAATAAATGGGCGGGGGGACTATTTTAGCATTGGACAAAAATAAATATCGAGCTTCTTTTAGGTCGGTCTTCTATCACCTGAAGGGCATTTCTAAGATTAAAGGACTGATGTCCCAACCTGATCTAGAGAAAGTTGGATTGACTACTGTAACAGCGTCTTCACAGGTCTGCCTAAAAAGTCAATCAGACAGCTGCAGCTGATCCAGAACGCTGCTGCTCGTGTTTCTCACTAGAACCAGGAAAGTAGAGCACATCACCCCAGTTCTAAAGTCCTTACACTGGCTCCCTGTAGCTCAGAGAATAGACTTCTAAATACTTTTACTAGTTTATGAATCATTGAATGGCTTAGCACCAAAGTATGTTGAAGATCTACTGTTACTATACCAACCCCCCCCCCCCCCCAGACCAATCAGGTCCTCTAATTCCAGTCTACTCAACATCCCTAGAATCAGAACCAAACATGGAGCAGCAGCTTTCAGTTTCTATGCTCCTCTAATCTGGAACAAACTTTTAAATCACAACTAAAAACTATATAAAGCATGTAATGTGTACTGCATATAAATGGCAATGATTTTAATGACTCCATGGCAAATGCCTTTCCTTAAATGAATTGTACCCAAGATCATGACAACCTTGCTTTCAGTAACTGTATCTCCACTACAATTGTTCCTTTGTGCTCTCTTTGTATACATTTTTAATAGGCCAACCATCCACAATGCAATCATAGAAAGCTACCAAAACATAATCAAGTGAGAACAGCCAATATCCAAAGCAAAAGTTTGAAATACCAGGAAAACTGTTGATAAAGACCAAATTAAATGTTTAAAGAAAGTCTGATTGCCTGGGAGCAAAATATAAAGAAATTAAAGGTGTTTTTAAGATCCTGCTAGGTAACATAACATTTAGAAACTCACCTGTCTGGGTTGTCTCATGCACAAACAGAGTCAATCAAACCCACATCTAGTGTACCCTAGGAAGAGAAAACGACCTTTTAGTTGCAAAATCCTCTTTTAAGCTATTGACTTCTATTAAAGGCAGCAACAGAGACGCTTTAGGTCAGATACATTAACCTCGGTACAGATCAGGGAGCTACAGTTTCAAATTATTCAAGTCAGCCTAAATTAGAATCTAACCTCAAAGCTGGACTGGACTTTCATACATGTTTCTTCCATACTGGCTGTAAAATGTAAAGAAAAAAAAAGAATCACTGAGACTGGAGCCGAGGCACTCACCACAGCATTCTTTGGGTTGGCCTGTTCATGGTGCATCTCCAGCAGCTGCTCCAGGCTGGCGCTGTGGACCCGACTCAGCACATTGAACCAACCACTGAATGGGTCAGAGGAAGTTCAGAAAGCGCAAAGTCAGCAAACACCTAATTGCAAATTAAACCATGAACTTCCATTGGGCAACCACAAGGGGGAACTTCATTTCTATACTTTTAGGTTGAGACAATTAAAAAAAAAAGCAGCATGTGGAGGAGACGACATGCATGGAAATAATGGAAATACAATTTGCCTGGCATCTTCAGGGGATAAGTCCTCTCCTCAGTGACAATATTCAGTGTGTTTTCCTTCTCGTGATTGTCCACAATCTCCCTTCATAGACAGCCAGAATTAATTATTTGACAATAGTAAAAATCAGGACTACAGTACCTCGGAAAATATTTTATACCCTTTCCACATTTTCTCCTGTTACAACCACCTATTTCATTGGATTACATTGGGATTTTATGCAATAAAACTAATAAGCTCAAAGCACTGTGCAATGATAGACAAATAAGTGCATTATTGGGAGGTGGAACAAAGATGATGGATCAACCTTTTTTTAAATAAAAATCTTTATTTGAAGTCAGCATCTTTGAGTTATTACAGCACTTTGTAGATTCAATATCCCTACAGCATGATGCTGCCACAACCGCATTTAAATTTTATGGTGGGCAAGGTGTGTTCAGGGTGATGTGTGGTGTTAGTTTTCCCCTAAACATAAACTTTAGCATGTTGCCCAGAAGGTTCAGTTTTGGTCTTATCTGACCAGAGCACCTTCTCCCACACGTTTGCTGTTTCCACTACATGACCCGTGGTAAACTGCAGTTGGGACCACCTTTCCATCGAGGAGAGATTCTTTTTTTTAAAGAACATTTTATAGTTGTCAGTCTTATAGATTGTTTACTACAAGGGTGTCTTCTGAAGGGAATTTGTTGCACTCAATTCTATTTAGGGGTATCAGAATAAAAGAATAAACTTCTAAGATTTGAATTTGCAAACTATTTTTGAATGTTGTTTATCATATTTCTTTCACTTGACAATTATGCACTACTTTGTGTTAGTTTATGACATAATCCTATTAGAACCTTGAATTACCTTGTTGTTAAAAGTGTGCTATACAAATAAAATTGCCTTGTCTTGTCTATTAAAACAAAATAAATGTTTGTGGTTGTAATATGACGAAATGTAAAACAAACCAAAAAACCTTTAGACTGTATGACACTTATTCAAAGTGTCTTACTTGGCTGCACGGACGTCTATTGTTCCTTTCAGCTTCTCTTCGCTGTCGTTCTTGAAGTAGATGAGTTTCGCCTCGCGCAGAACAGTCGGCTGATATTTTTAAACGTATCAAAATTGGTGAGACAGATTTAATTTTTCTTTAATTTTCTAATCATATATGTTATATGATTAGAAAAAACTTCAAAAACGTTTTACAGAGGGAAATAGGTTTATTTCATTTCATTACTTCATAAATCAAAAAACAGTGTAAATTGCTCCAAAAAACTCATTTTGGGCCTGTTTTTTTTTACACAAAATAGCACATATATATTTTTTAGAACGATGTATTGACAAATCGCTATCTAATTTCTTTCAGCTCATAACATAGAACAATGGTGGAAAGTTTGGTGTGTATAGGTATAAATGATTTCAAGATTATTCGTTTTGAATGTTGGAAAAAAATCATTTTTAGTAAAACACAATTAAATATTTGCATTAGATAATTCAGTGCAATGTGAAGCACAAATGACCCTCGAATCACTCGTTTCGTGTTTGTGATTGGTCATTCATTTAAACAGGCACAACATTTTTGGACATTTTTCTTTTTACTTTTTTGGGGCTTGTTCTCTCACTGCCTCCACTTCACTTTTTGGCTACTACTGAGACGTCTCTGATTTGAGTATATCATGTGTCTTATAATGCTTTATGAATTCATACTTGATTTGTTCTGTTGACACTATAATGAATAAATCCTGAGTGATTGATTGCCATGGCTGTCAGTTTTAGTCCTTGAGTTCACAGTCTTGTGCTTTATTTGTTAACTGCTATCGAGGAATATGACTCTCGTTTGTACTGTAGTACACATGAGAGGAGATGCTGCGAGATTTGTGGACTTTTATGTACCGTAGTGTCGGCTGATAATGTAGTGGGCTGGTCTGGACATTATGCCAGGGCTGAATTTTTGTCCCAGTCCACCCCTGGCTACGGACAAAGTTTAGAGTTAACATGAAACAATTAACAGAACTTTGGTGTCAGTAGATGAAGCTAAATGTGAAGCTAGTTGTTAGATAAAACGGAAACACAGACAAAAAAATAGATATTTTCCTTTCACAATAGTCACTATAATCCATTAAGAGAAAAATACAGAAAATGCTTGTTTTCACTACAAATTTGAAGTTCATTAACTAGCTAATGCTAACCAAGCCCCAACCAGTTTCACTCGTGACTGAAAATTCTTCTGGACCAGCATTTGAAACTATATGTGTGGGTTGAGATCTGGCAAATAATTTCATTTCCTTTTTGATAACTACTGTAGCTAATTGGCTAATGCTAGCTACACTATAATCAGTCCCACTCTAGACTCTGCTCTAACATTTATCTGTGGGTTGTGACTAAAGCATGGGGCCTTAACAATTACATAAAACATAACCTATCCTTAAAAGGATGCCTGGACTGATTTACATTCAATAATTAATGTTCATAGAACCTTTCAAAAGTTGCTATCTAGGTGTGGCAGAATACCAACGCTAGACATCCTCCTGGAAACACTATCCCCATAATGAAACATGGTGGTGTCAGCATCATTCTGAGGGGGTGATGCTTGTTAGAATGGTCCAGTCAAAATCCAGACCTACATTCAGTTGAGAATTTGTGGTCCAACTTGGAAATTGACGCTCACAGACGCTGTCTATCTAGTCTGACTGAGCTCAGTGTTTCCTCTATGTTGACTTTGGAGCGGTGGGCCGCCGCTCCAAATTTTTCTGCCGCCGCCGTATCAGAAATGGGGTAAAAAAAAAAAAAAGAAGAAGAAAGAAATGGGGCAGACGCACAATAGCCGCGGTTGCCTTTTAAATGATCTTGGCGACATAATGCACCGCCGTTGGCTGCCGCTCACATTGCAATTTAGCAAGCAGAACTATTCAGTTATTGGGGCTGTCCAGTTTAACTCCACTTATCTGGGTTTGGGTGAATACTCGATTCTGATTGGCTGGAGGTTGTAGGTTAAAAAGTGATAAAGTTCCGTCAAATTGCCTGATGACACTTCTAAATTATTGCGCTGGCTCAAGCTAGACGGTAACCATAGCAACAGAGACTCAGCGTTATTTCACAGTTTGCAGCAGCAGGACAGACAAAACATGGGTGATTTGATCATTTCTTTTAACTTATTTGGTGAGTTTGATAACATTAACATATTAACACTTTGTATCACGTAATGTAAAGTAAAGCCACAATCTCACTTCCCATCACTCAACTGCTGCGCCTGTATACGGGAGACATTAAATAGTGCGCTTGACTATAAAAACCCTCACGATTTTAACTCTAAAACACATTCAAGTATTATTAATTGATTAAATACTTAATTTTTTTCGTTAGTGGCCATGGTAAAAGCTGGATAATGCCCTTCGAGGCGTCCATTAACAGAAATTAATGGACGACGCGGAGGCGTGAACCGTTCGTATCGGACTGTCGGCTGGCATCCCAGCATGATGAGTGGTGTCAGCTCTACCCCTCCCTCCAGTGTTGCCAACTTAGCGACTTTGTCGCCATTTCTAACGACTTTTCAGACCCCTTAACGCCTTTTTTTCCACAAAGCGCCTAGCGACAAATCTAGCGACATTTCTGACCACTCTTGCTCCTTTCTGTGAAACTTTGTCGCCGATATTTCCTGTATTTTAGAGACCCAGCTTGCTCCTTCCCGACGCTCAGAAAGGGAATGATCTGCGCATGTGTACGCAGCGTGATCAGACTATGTCCACTGACCAATCAAACCTGTTTCGGTTCATTTCATCCACTCACAAACGAAGTTGTTTTGTACTTAATGTAAATTCAAAAGTAAAAAATAAATCTGCATGTATATAAAACCGATCTTTCATGTATTACGCTGCATCTCACACCTGTGGTGCATTCAAGGAACGTTCGAAATGTATGGTGAGTTCAAAAACGTAGGACATTTAGAACTTATGAGAAAAACCCCCACTGAAAATAACATAAGCAATAAACTTCTGTTTAATGGCGGTTGGCAAGAAACATTTGATGGATGCTAAATATGCCTAACTTCTTTTTACAAAGTACTAAAAAACAAACAAACAACAACTTTATTATCTCTATTAATTTCATCTTCTTGAGATTTCTCAGCAGATGTATGTTTCAGAACTTTACATTTTTTTAAAAGGTCTTTGATGTCCAGTTGCAATCTGATATCTTGTAAATGTTGTACCAGTTTTCTCAACAGTATAGCATACAGTAGGCTACTTCAGGCAAAATAATAGAACATGTTCCACCGTCTCTTCTTGAAGACAGAACTCACATTTCCCTGTAGCCTGTTTCCCCTGTTTAATTAATGTATTATTTAATTAATGTTTAATTAATGTGTTATTTAAATAATGTTTAATTAATGTATTATTTAAATAATGTTTAATTAATGTATTATTTAAATAATGTATTATTTAACCTGTATGATCAAATCTTAATCTAAATATACATTTTTCCTCCTTTGTTTCAATCGTCATCACGTGATGACATCATCATTATGCAGATTAGCGTATGACGTCATCTGGCGATATCTAGCGACTTTCTGGGGCAACTTCAGCTACTTTGTGCCTGAGACAGTTGGCAACACTCCCTCCCTCAGTAAGATGGCAGCCATTGCCCTCACAGTGCCAATCTCAAGTGTCAACTGTGAGAGAGATTTCTCCACCATGAACAGGGTAAGATATTTTAGCGTTATGTGAAATGAGAGATTGTTCAGCTATCAATATCTCTCTCATCTCTCGTTTTATTATTTTATAGGTTAAAACAGGGACCATCTAGCAGCATGTATGCTACTGAGCATCACTGGACCACCTATTTCAGAATTCCCCTATAACCGAGCCTTGGAGTTATTTTTCCAAAAGCCTAGGAAAATTAAATGTGCACAGCAAGGCTGCCAACTTTGCCACTGAGGCAAAGATGCTACTTGTTTCATTTCGTTCAATGCTTTGGGTTTTGGCTTCCCTATTAAGAATATCTGTTGTAGATTCTCCAGAAATACAGTTCAATCACAACTGAAATACGTCTCGTTGTGTGTGAATAGAGGTGAATAAATATATTTGTTTGTGTCGCAGCAAAGTGTCATTTCCGTTTCATACTAGGCGGGACGGGACCGGGCAGCGGTTGGGACGTTTCCGGGGGAGGCTTTCGGCAGGCCTGCCCCCACTGCTAAAAAAAATCCTAGAGGAAACACTGGAGCTTATACCTTTTTATCCTTGCAGGGATAGCTGGGATCCGCTAGTAATAGCTGCTTTGAGAAATAACAAGCCAAGTTGTTAAATGAGTTTAAAAAAGTTTTAATGCATTATCACCCTTAGTAGAAAACATTACTTGCCTTGAAAACCCACATTTAGGTCAAAGTAAACTTGCTATTTCTGAAGCAACCAAACTGAATTGATAGACAGAACTCAAGAAAATCTGTTTTTATTTTCTTTATTTATGCTGTCATCATTTTGTTGGAGCATTTGTCATCAGTACATCTCAAACATTGGAAATAGTGCACACACATCTACATTTCTTTAAATACACTTACACAGGCAGAGAGGGAGTCGGGATAGAGGAAGTACGGGGAAACACTGAGATGGGGGGATTCCTGACATCGGGTGCAAAAAAAGGATTCACAAAGGTGAGCAAAAATATGCTAGAAGAGCTTCGTTTGACTTCTTTTTGCTTTTAGAAGAAAAAACAACTCTAGCTTTCATTCTTCTAGACTTTAGCTTTCAGCAATGATCAAAACACATTTTTATGTTTTTTACCCAACAGCAATGTTTTCATATAAAGCTTCATACTTCACGCTTAATATGAACAAACTTTGGGCTCTTAACCCATCCGAACACAGTGTGCCACCCAGAGGTTTAGCGAAAACAAGAAGGCTCATTTGGGCCTGACTTGGATTGCATCCGGCCCGTTTATGTTCACACCGGAAAGCTTTAAGATAGCTGCAAACAGCTCTAATTTAATCATGGTTTTTTTTGCCATGCCAGCACAACAGTATTGTGTAACCTTGTAAAACTACAGCGCAACTATAAAAATGAACGTAAACAGGCAGCTTTGAGGGGAAAAAACAACTAAAAACCCAACAAAGAACTCTATGGGAAAGCTAGCTGTTCATCGCCGACATGTTACACAACGGCCATGGTTATTATAAATGCCAATAAGCCAGAGCAGCCACGGGGAGGGTACAAAACTGTAACACTACAGTAACATTTATGTAAAAAAAGAAAACATTAAAATCCAACATACGAACAAAGACAAACTCATGTCTCGTTTCAGCAGACATGCCCATTTCTCGCATTTTTCCGTAAATCTCTCACACATTTGTATCCTTTAAGACGATAATTAGCTAGTAGCAATAAATCGCATTCAGTACCGTATAAATTCTGAAGGGTTGAGGTGATGCTCTTCAAAATTCATCATACAATCGTAAAAACCACTTACTGAGACAATCGAAGCCACTAGAGCCTTCAGCCTATCAAATCCGAAACAGAAACATCCATAATTGAGTGGAGCAATGAAGAACTGAGAGGTTTCCTTTTTATAAGTCTGTAAAATCGGACTGGGTGAACGACACAGCCCATCATCTACAACTGTAGAGGTTATGTGTGTTGGGGTCATGTTGCACTGAAGGGACAACACCGGATGTCTATGAAGGAAGGAAAATGACGGAAGGGGGGAGTAACGGCGCAGCTTGGTTCTGAGGGCCTCCGAAAGCTCATAAGCCCTGCTTGGCCAGGGCAGCGGTGACGTCCTGCGCCAGCGTGGACAGCTGGGGCGACTCCAATATGTTCATGCTGCCGGCGGAGGACAGGCGAGGAGAGGTGCCTCCCGTCTCCATCCCGGGGGAGTGGGTCACGATGATTTCTGCGCCGTGGTCCACGCGAGCTTTGGCCGTATCCCGGAAGCTCAGTTTGTGGCTCTCGATCTGTTTGGTCAGCAAAGAGAAGAAAAGGGATTTAGTGTGCCACGTTCTTATTTATCCATTATCTCTACCTGTCCTCTTCCCTACCATCTTCAGTCTTCATCCCTAATCTCCACCTCATTCAGCCCTCACCATTCTCTCACTCATCCATACTTCCTGTCTCCCGCAACTCCACCTCATTTGTCTTTTCTCCCTACTTTATTCTTCCTTCCTCCTTACTTCTGACCTCCTTCAGCCCACTTCCTTGATACCTTCTACCTTGATTCCTCAGGCCTCATGATTTCATCTCACTCTCCTTATTCCATCCATCCATCCATTATCTGTATTTGATGGATGGGGGGCTGGTGCCTATCTCCAGCGATCATTGGACGTGAGGCGGGGACTCTCCCCTGGCACTGAGGGTAGGGTTGGACTGGCGACCTGTCCAGGGTGTACCCTGGAAAGGTCGCCAGTCCATCGCCGAGACATACAGGACAAACAACAATGCACACACACATTCATACCTAAGGGCAATTTAGAGAGACCAATTCACCCAACAGTCATGTTTTTGGACTGTGGGAGAAGCCAGAGTACCCGGAGAGGACCCACGCATGCACAGAGAGAACATGCAAACTCTCCTTAATCTTTAACACTTTATATTTCTCATTTCTCCCAACTTTCTTCATCCCTCTCTCCTACCTCTGTTCCTTCAACTCCACCTTCTGCAGTCCTCATCCTCCTCATATTCTCATCCATTTGATCTGTTTGTTCTACCTAAGGTACCATGTGAGGGACCTTATCAGGCTCGTTGAACTTCCTATCTGAAGCAATATGTCACCCCAAATAACTCCGTCAAAGTTCAACACTCCTGTCCTACATTCATACTTCAGTCGAATAAATCTGAGACATAGCTCTTGATAGGAAAAGTAAAGGTTAAAGAAACAATATATGATGTTAACATATTTCTTGATTTCTTCTTTTTACCATGACATTCCCTCCTCCGGGCATGTGGCTGGCATTATCCAGGGAGCCGACCTTGGCGTGGGCCTTATCTTTAAAATCCAGCTTCACATTCTCAATACGGACATGTCCTCCCCCTGGGAAAACAACACCAAAAGAAAAGAAAGCCTTGAGGACTTATCACAGAGTGGGCCGAGCTTCTCTGAGGATGAACCCAGGACAAGACATCCCAGAGCAAAGACTGGACACAACAGTACCACACATGGCTTGACTCAACTGTTTCAGAGACATGAAAAATGTAGACAACATTAAACAGAAAATCCATATGATAAGGAAGGAATAGCTCTAAAGCAAATGTTTTGTTTGTACAACTTATGATGAAACTCTGTAAAGTAGAAAAGACTAAAATATCATCATTAAATAATAAATAAGAGCCTTTCATCTTTTATTTGGAAGCCTTAAGTCTTGCTCTCACTAGGTTCTGTCAAGGACTCTTAAAGGGCAACTCCAGAATGTAATAGAAATTTCCCACTCTTCTACCATAGATCATTCTGAACCTTATATGCTCCAGCAGAAGGCCCAAGCACAACAAGGCAAGGCAACTTTATTAGTATATCACACTTTCAACAACAAGGTGATTCAAGGTGCTTTACATGATTAAGGGGTAAAATAAAAATAGCAGTAAAACACACACAAAACATATAAAGTAAAAACCGTAATAAAGCAAGAAGCACACACAAAACATGATACATGAAAGCATTACTCAAAGGCAGCTCTAAGCAGATACGTTTTTAGTTGTGATTTAAAAGAACTCAGCAGATTTGCAGTGTTCTGGAAGTTTGTTCCAGATTAAAGGAGCATAGAAACTGAAAGCTGCTTCTCCATGTTTGGTTCTGATTCTAGGGATGTTGAGTCGACTGGAATTAGAGGACCTGAGTGGTCTGGGGGGGGGGGGGGTTGTATAGTAACAGTAGATCTTCAACATACTTTGGTGCTAAGCCATGTAATGATTTATAAACTAGTAAAAGTATTTAGAAGTCTATTCTCTGAGCTACAGGGAGTCAGTGTAAGGACTTTAGAACTGGGGTGATGTGCTCTACTTTCCTGGTTCTAGTGAGGAACACGAGCAGCAGCGTTCTGGATCAGCTGCAGCTGTCTGATTGACTTTTTAGGCAGACCTGTGAAGACGCTGTTGCAGTAATCAATCCGACTAAAGATAAACGCATGGATGAGTTTTTCTAGGTCCTGTTGCGACATCAGTCCTTTAATCCTAGAAATGTTCTTCAGGTGACAGAAGGCTGACCTTGTTGTTGACCTTTATGTGACCCTGGAGGTTCAGGTCTGAGTCCATTACTACACCTAGATTTCAGGCCTGATCAGTAGTTTCTAGCTGGATTAACTGAAGCTGTGTGCTGACTGTTGATCGTTCCTCTTTAGGTCCAAAAGTAATTACTTCTGTTTTGTTTCTGTTCAGTTGGAGGAAGTTATGGCACATCCATCCATTGATTTGCTCGATGCATTTACTTAGCGTTTGGATGGGTTCAAAGTCACCTGGTGACATCGTAATGTAGAGCTGAGTATCATCTGCATAGTTGTGGTTGCTAATCTTATTGGTTGTTATAATCTGGGCTAGTGGAAGCATGTAGATATTAAATAACATTCCCATCTAGCCATCTATTTTCCTCCAGAAACATGTTCAGGGTGGAAACTCAGACATGGATGGGGGTGAGGTGCATTGATTGGGGAAGACTAGTTACAGATCATCTGCAGGTTCTCTCTTCAGTTGGACGGACCTGGAAAACCTCCATAGCCAGGTTTCCAGGACGACTCCTTAACCACATTGTTGCTGACTCCTTATATTCCAGAGAAGTTCTACTCCAAACTTCCCCCGTGGATTATCTCATGAATTTATATTCCACATCTCATGACCACAGGGAACGTATATGGAACAGTAAATCCACCATGTCAGACCAGAACATCACGGTAGATGAAGCCCCAATCCATCTCCTACCTCAAATCTGTCAATGGTGAACAAGACAAGATGGAGCATGCTCTTGGAGGCAGCTCATTTCAGTCATAGTGGATTGAGAGCTTGGCGCTGTGGTTCAGCTTCCTCCTCACTATGATAGACCAGAGCAAATTCCTTGTTACAACAGACTATGCCTAAATGTTTCCAGGGTTCTCGAAATCCCTCCTTTGACATAAATAATTTCAAGGCACTTGAATTCTACCACCTGAAGTAGATACCTGCCTATACCAGACTGGAACATTCCCATTTTACCCAGTTAGGAACCATGTCCTCAGATTTAAATAAGCAGGCCCATCCTGGCCACTTCACAGTTCCTTGGTTTGCTACAGTTTATTTCTGGAAAACAGCAGAGCCATAGTATCTACAAAAGGAATAGACTGGACCCTGAGGTTCCCAAACTGGACACCCTTCTCTCAATGGCTATACCACAACAGGATAGGGATATTGATATTTACATGAGTGTTACACCTATTTGGTCTGAATTTGAATGAAATAAGTAAAAGTATCATTTGATATGACTAATAATGAATGAGAAGAAACGCCATTTTCATAAGTGTAATATTTAGTACCCCAAAAATTGCAGACCAGGGGTGGGGAACCTTGGCCCTCATCCTGCAAGGTTTCCATCCGTCCCTGCGTCAAGACACCTGATTCAAATTAACTAGTAATTGTGCAGAACTTAATTGGGCTGTTGGATCCATTTGATTTGAGTCAGGTGTGTTGAAGCAGGGTTGCATGGAAAACTTAGAGGAATGCGGCCCTCGAGGACCAGGGTTCCCCACCCCTGTTGTAGACAATAACAAGGGTAGCCCCAAATAACACAAATTGACAATGTCAGTAGCGGGTGTTTCCACGATTTGCTGCAATGACAGCTTGACAGCGACATCTCATGCTCCTCACTATTCAATTCCATTCAATTCAGTTTTATTTATATAGCGACGATTCACAACAGATGTCATCTCAAAGCACTTAACAAGAAGTCATTTCAATACATTTATACAGACATTCCAATCAGTTAAAAGGTTTCCTATTTAGGGAATCCCAGCAGATTGCGTCAGTCCTTGGTGTGAGGTTGGGCCACTAGCCTCATGATGTTGTCCTGAGACAATGCGTTCCACTCTTCCACAAGTGCTACACGCAGTTCTGCCAGGTCACGTGGGGGTGGGGTACGATCATCCAGTCTCTGCTTCAGATGGTCCCAAACGTGCTCTATGGGGTTCAGGTCAGGGGACATTGCTGGCCGTACCATATGAGGCACTCTGACTTCCTGAAGTCGAGCTGTGACAATTCTGGCACAATGTGGTGGAGCATTATCATTCATGAACAGAAAGTTAGGGGTGTGCTGGCGGAATTGGGGGATGATGATGGGTTCTATGATGTCTATGAAGTAAGAACGTGCAGTGACTGACCCATCTACAATAACCAAATCGTTTGCACTGACTGATGATGCCTGCCCAGACTGTTACACCTTCCCCACCAAAGCTAACCCTGGAGACCATGTTGACTTCGTCGTATCGCTCAACTCGCCTTCTCCAGCAACGCTGACAACCATCATTTCTGTGCAAGGGGACCCGACACTCGTCAGTGAACAGGACGGTAGACCACTGCTGCATTGTCCAGGTCACATGGTCTTGTGCCCACTGCAAACGTTCATGGCGGTGTCTTGGTGTCAGTGAGTCACCTGCAACAGTCGTCTGGCATTCAAGCCAAAGCGGTGGAGTCGGTTGTGAATGATTTGTCTGGAAACCCTAGTACCCCTCACATCTCGTAAACGGGCCTGCAGCTGTGTGGCAGTTGCATGACAATGTCTGAGTGCATAGCTCCTTAGGTACTGGTCATCATTGCGGTTTGTCACTCGTGATGCTCCACTCCTGGGTCTGTCATGAACTCTGCCAGTAGTTCTGTGTCTTGATGCAAGTCTGCTGATGACACTTTGAGACACACCAAGTTCACGTGGAACATCTGACGGCCTGCCACCGACCCGAAGGAGCGCTATGTCCAGGTGGCGCTGCTCGTCCGTTAAGTGACGTCGTGTGTTCATGGCTGTTTGAAGGATGAAGTTGGAAGGATTTACTGACAATGCCAGCTTTTTAAACCCACAGAATGTTGAAATTGATGCCACATTGAAAAGGGTTTTCTTTAGTATTTTTTGGTGTTGGCCCCAATATGTAAGGCACACCGTACACAGTGAGACCGTTACGTGGAAAACACAAAATGAGGTGTGTCGGGGAAATCCTCACTTGATGGGATCTGCTGCAGAATAATCTTTTCTCAGTTTAGCTGAGAACATAACTAAGACATTTGCATAAATACTTTGACCAGCCACATCAGGAGCTTTGCTGAGGTCCAGTAGAGTCAAACATGCTTTTTCACCACCGTGTCCAGTCAGATAGACCTCAGGACTTAAAGCAGAAGCACATGACCTTTTTACCATTGCTTTTAACTGTGTGTGCGCGCATAGGAGTTGGGTTGGGGGGAGGGGGGTATAACTGTGACCATGCTTTTAAATCTGTGGGGGAGGGAAGGGTATTTGGTTTTATGTGGGGTCATTTTAATCTGTAAAGCACTTTGTGATTCAATGCTTGTATGAAAAGGGCCTTATAAATAAAGTTTGATTTGATTACCTGGTCTGTAATGAATGTTGGACATGGAGCCACATTTGGCGGTGACATGGCTCAGGTCGATCTTCTTGGTCTGGATGTGAACCTGTGAGGAAGCAAGGGCCTGGATTTACTATCCAAGGTAGGGAGAAATACATCAGACTTGCTTTTAATATGAAATGCAGGTAAAGGTTGGGGGGAGGGGCACATATTATAATATGGATCAGTGAGTTTATGGCAGAGGAGGTGGATTCCTTGGAGAGAGGTCAACGTGACAGCAAGCAGTAGACCACAACACCACATGGAGAGGAAGTGTCCTCATTTAAAGCTGAAACCCTGCATGCTCCAGGGATCTGTCTTCATCTTTTATAATAAAGAATGATGTTTATATTTAACCATAAATCACAAAAACACACCACAACTACATGTTACAGACATGCCCGGATGTTTATCGTGATGAGAGGAGTTGGAGACGAAAGGTTTTCAGGGATGAACTTTCTGCAGAGTCACTCACGTTTCCCCCGCCCGCTGCATGGTGGACTTTTTCCAGGGAGCCGCATTTAGACTGAATGTGGCTAAAGTCCAGCTTAACGCTTGGAATCATGACCTATAAGATGACAGGTTGACTTTCTTTTTTTGCTTTTAAATACAAAAACACTGAAACTAGACCACGTCGCCTCTGGTTTTTCTCCCCAAATAATCCTGTTAAGGTGTCATAGTTTTTATGTTTCTGCCAAGTGAAGCTGATTCACGGCAAAGAAAACCGTTTCAGCTTATTGACGTTTGACAGACAGATGGACACATAAAAAAGCAGGACGTGTAAAAGTTCGAAAAAAACTGCAACAGAAGTGAAAGAGAAAAAGAAAAGAGAAATGGTTACATACATGGCCTCCTTTGGGTGTGTGCTTCAGATTATCCTTGGAGCCGCATTTTGCATGAACATGAGTGAAGTCCAGCTTCTCACTTAAGATTTGAACCTAAAATTGAATTGGGATAGGTAATGATGATGATAAAAAGAAACAAAAATGGGTAACTTAAAGGAATCGGACATAACTAAGGTGGGTTTTAAATTTCAGTATGGTTTTTATGAATTTGTGTTGTTTTAAAAGTGAAAAAATACAGTTAAAGCGCTTTAAAAAGGAGAGGAAAGATAAAGGATTATAGGAATCACCCAAGCCCAAACAGGCTATGATAATTGTATGATAGTTAAAAATTGAGGATTTGATGAAGTTTCTGAAACAGACGAGCTGGGCAGCTGCCCTGGGTGGCATTAGAACGGGAGCGCACAAGCACCATGTAACACAATAAACGTATTTATCTGTCAACCAGAAAATGTGACAAAATTAGGTTTTCAAAAGCTGCTATAGTGAGGCCTCTAATGAGGTTCCTTTGGAAGAGGGACAGGCCCACAGCATCACTGGTCCTCTACAGTACTTCCGTCAGGTGATTTTCCACATCCTGTGATCGATGCCAAACGTCCTGGATGTTCAGCTAGAGTCTCAACAGACCAAAACCAGCTCCAGTTAAGAGCTTCGCTAATTCTGTTCTTTAGCTTGAAAAAAAACTAAACACATTTATGTCATACATGTACAGACCCTTTCCAAAAAAAATTTATATCATGGAAAAGTTAATTTATTTCCACAATTCCATTCAAATTGTTAAACTTCCATACATTATAGATTCAGGGCCCACAACTTAAACAATTTCAAGTATTTAGTTGTTTATTTGTACGTAATTTGGGCTTCCAGCTCAAAAAACCCACAAAAACACAAATTCCAAAAATTAGAATACTGTGAAGAAACCAGCATTTACTTCTCAGTTTTTGCTGGAAAAAAATCACATAAAATCTATCAAAAAATGATTCTTTCCAAACAATATGTAAATCTTCAATACTTGGTAGAGAATTCCTTTGCCTTAATCACGGCCTCGATGCGCCGTGGCACTGAGACAATCAGCCTGTGGCATTGAGACAATCAGCCTGTGCCGTTGAGACAATCAGCCTGTGGCATTGAGACAATCAGCCTGTGGCTTTGAGACAATCAGCCTGTGGCATTGAGGCAATCAGCCTGTGGCATTGAGGCAATCAGCCTGTGGCATTGAGACAATCAGCCTGTGGCATTAAGGCAATCAGCCTGTGGCATTAAGGCAATCAGCCTGTGGCATTGAGACATTCAGCCTGTGGCGTTGAGGCAATCAGCCTGTGGCATTAAGGCAATCAGCCTGTGGCATTAAGGCAATCAGCCTGTGGCATTGAGACAATCAGCCTGTGGCGTTGAGACAATCAGCCTGTGGCATTGAGACAATCAGCCTGTGGCATTGCCTGGGAGTTATGGAAGCTCAGATTTCCTTGATGCCTGCTGTCAGCTCTTTGTTTTTGGGTCTGGTGGCCCTCATTTTCCTCTTGATAATACCCTATAGATTCTCAATGGGGTTTAGGTCCAGTGAGATGCCTGGCCAGTCAAGCACTGTGATGGCACCATGGGCATCAAACCAGGTTTTGGTGCTTCTGGCGGTATGGGCAGGGGCCAGGTCCAGCTGGAAGATGAAATATGCATCTTCATACAGATCCTCAGCAGAAGGAATCATGAAGTCCTCTAAAACATTCTGGTAGACTGATGCGGTGACCTTGGATTTAGGAACGCCGAGTTAACCAACACCTGTACCGGATATTGCTCCCCAAATCATGATTGACTGTGGATATTTCACACTGGACCTCAAGCAGCTTGGGTTCTGTTCCTCACCAGTCTTCCTCCAAACCCTTGGAGCTTGATTCCCGAATGAAAGGAACACTTTACTTTCATCGGAAAAGAGGACCTTGGACCACTGGCCAACAGTCCAGTCCTTCTTCTCCTTGGCCCAGTTGAGACGCGTCTGAATGTGGTGGCTTTTGAAGCTGTGACTCCCGCCCCATTCCACAGATTCATGAATCTTCTCTGTTTGATAATCCGCTGAAGCCCACAGCCAGCTCTTCTGCGGGAGCATCTTCTCCTGCCACATTTTGTCCTTCCACTAGACTTTTTATTGATATGCTCGGACACAGCACTCTGTGAACAGCCAGCCTCCTTAGCTATTAACTTTTGTGGCTTACGCATCTTATGGAGGGGATCAACGATGGTCTTCTGGCCAGTTGTCTACTCTGCAGTCCTCCCCATTTTGAACCTAACTGAGACAGCTGAACCAAAGTTAAACCATATTTTGATTGATTTGATCCTAATTTCGTTCTTTTTTTCTGCAAAAACTGAGAAGTAAATACTGACTCCTTCACCGTATTCAGATTTTTTAAATTCCTGTTTTCGTGGGTTTTATAAGCTGGAAGCCCAAACTATGTACAAATAAATAACTAACTAAATACTTGAAATCGTTTAAGTTGTGGGCCCTGAATCTATGATCTATAGAAGTTTCATATTTTGAATGGAATTATAGAAATAAATAAACTTTTCCATGATATTCTAATTTTTTGGAAAGGGTCTGTATATTTAGTTAATAGAAAAGACAAATTTACACAGAATGCATAAAAAACCCATTGGTTAAAACATATTCAACCAGTTAAGATTACCAAAATGATTTCCATTGACTAAATAGCAGAATAATTTGTTTTTCTGCTACATAATTTAATTTCCGAAGCTTACACATGCTAACGTTTAAAAGGCTCAAATCATGTTGGGAGAGCCCAGATGATGGCAGGGCTTTTCTCAGCTGCTAATTAAAGTAATTTTACAACATTTGAAATAAATGGAATCAAATCTGTGGGTGTACTTGAACATAACACATAAAACATACTGCTTATTTCCAAGACATCATGCAAATTCCCAAATAAATCATCCAAGATATCAGGAAGAGAACTGTGGACCTGAATACGTTTGCTTCACCTTTCTAGATGCCAGAAGGTGCTACCTTCATCTAATCAAATAAATATATTCAACTCTAATCAGCCTGGAAATGTCCATTCAGGACCGTCCAGGAAGAAGACGTGTTCTGTGTCCCAGAGTTGAATGTGTATTGGAGCTAAATGTGCAAATCAGCCCCAGAACAAAAGCTAAAGACCTGAGGATGCTGGCTGAATCTGGTAAGAGAGTGTCATTATCTGCAGTGGAAAGACTCCTGTCCAACATGAGCTACAAGGCTGCTCAGAGAGGAAGAACTTCAAAAGCAACATAAAAATACTGATTGCAGTTTGTAAATGCATGAATAAAGAAAATAACTTGACTAGCTTTACATTTGGATAGAATCAGGCAAATCTGACAGCCCCATCCCAACTGGGCAGTACGTGGAGGGCAGGATTGGGGGTGGTTTGCTGCAGGAGGGACAGCTGCACTTCAGAAAACAGATGGCATGATGAGGAAATGTTGAAGCAACATCTCCTCCTATCATCCCTCCGGCCGATGCTTGAGATTGGCCGTGGATCCGACCTTAAAGCTCTATGATCCTGACTGTCCAACCAGCTACAAAAAAGCTTCAGGTTGACAAAGTCAGTGTTTTGGAGAGGCCATCACAAAGCTCTGATCGTTTTGTTATTGGGCAGAGCTGATAATGTGTGTGTGCGCAAGTTGGGTTACAAATCTCCCACAGACTCAGGAGGAATGGGTCAAAATTAGAGCAAACCAGTGCTTGAAGCTTATGGAACGGTACCAGAAACCTTTGAGCCGAGTTGTACGGCTCTACCACATACTAAGGAAAGGCATGTATGCTTCTAAATCTGAAGAAAGTTATAAATCATTATTTTATTTAGGTTTTGTTTTATATTCATTGTTGAGAATTATTCAAAATCAAAACACAAACTTCTGCAGTACAAATGTATTCCAAGCTGCAAGCATTAAAAAATAGCCCAAAAGGCACCTTCTGCAAGAAAGAGGGAGCGTTTGGACCGTCCATTTCCTTTGTAATGTGATTAATATTCACATGGTCCCAGAGAGATGGGGGATAGAAGGTCCAACCTTATATCGCCACAAAGTTTCATTCAGATTTTCTCCTTTAACTGCCTTGCATTAATATTTTTAGCTCAGAAGTGAGTGCTAGGGGAAAATAGTTGAAAGCAGCTGTTTTTTGTAGAGAAGGTTAAGTGAAGTCTTTCCTATCCTCTGAGTCACTCTGGCGGGTGTGTTATAAATACTTCTCAGAGCTGGAGGGAAAATCCTTGGCAGCAGAGATGAAAGCAGCTCCCAGGGGTTTGCCACCTTGCAGCGAATGAGGAAATTTTAAGGGATCTTGTTGGACAGATGGATGTTTTAAAATCTTACTGTGTTACATGGTAAGGCTGGTGCTACTGCGCTGAGGTGGAAATGAAGGGATAAAAACAGCAGAGAGAAGGAAGATGTAGAGAGAGCGAAGAGATAAGGCCTGAGGCAGGAGCAGACGGAGATGGCAGCGGACAGAGCAGAGGACAGCAGAGGGAGGTCAGACAGTGGACATATGACAGTTCTACATCTCAGATGGGGAAAAACCCGAGAAAACCTTTCCTGATATGACATTTTCCACCAAAGCTCTAATAGGTGCATCTGTGTTTGGAAAATATGATACAATGTCCACGACTGTATTCATAGGAAGGGTGATCCATCGCATTTAAAAGAATGTTATTTATCAAGATTCCAACAAAACACCTGCTATCTAACATTCTTTATTTTGAGTTAGATTGGAACAGAACCTGGTGCTTTACTGCCCTCATGTGGCAAAATATGGCACATCCATGAAATTTGGATACCCTCAGATCAATCTGACAAGAGAAACATAACCAGTGTATACCTTTATTTTGTTTAGTTTATGCTTTAGATGGCCTGCATCCAACAGTTAAAGGCCAGTTTAAGGACCACTGGGCACCACCCACCCCTAATAGCTAAACCTTGTCGAAGATGTCTTGGCCGAGATTGCAAAACTATAAAAAAAAACTACATGAACACAAAAAAAACCCAAAAACCATTCTAACAGCCAAAGAGGCTACATTATTTTGAAACTGCTATAGCTAAATAAAACCTTCCTGTCCGTATACCTGTCCTCCTTTTGGCTGATGCTTGAGATTTGCTGTGGACCCGACCTTGGACTTTACATTCTTCAGGTCAGGAAGAGGCTGGTTGATGACCTTCAGCTGCCGCTGGACAGATGAAGGGGACTTGGGCGGGGTCCGGATCACCGCCACCTTCTTCTCCTGGAGGACGCTGAAGGACTTGGGCGTGTGGCTGCCGGGGGTGCGCGATCCCGGGGTGCGGCAGGAGTAGCTGGGCGGTGTGCCGGGTGTGACGGCAGAGCCCGGGGTGGAGGCACCACTGCGGACCGACCGGGACCGGGCTGAATCTGTGCCTTAAAAGAAGAGGAGCACTGATTGATACGTCAAGGGTGTTTATCCTACATTAGTCGCTACACATACTGACCCATTAGACCCATTGATGCTCTGTACTCAGTGTACAGTAAAACACCTGAGGTGTAGATATTGTCACAAAATGTACATCTCAAACTGGTTGCACATGGAACAGTCAAACTAACCAGAGGAGAGAAGGTTTTGATGCAATTAGAGTGCCCTGCAAAAAAATGTTGTACTTTTGGTTTTATTTCAAGCTATTTGTCTAACTCTAGTTTAGCAACTGATACTTCATAATCTGCATTGAAAGAAGTCAGTTTATTTGGTTTGAGCATCTGATGAGCATGTCTTAGTGCTTCCCTTTGGAGGGTTTCAGACGCCATCATGACCCCATCTTCTACAGGTGGATGATGATGGAAGGATGGATGGACTGAATACAACTGTACAATGCAACTGTATGCTGATGAAAGGTTTTCTTCTCAAGGTCCCTAACAATCTAAGTCTAGTCTCAGTCTTTACATATTCAGATTGTGAGCCCCTCCCAAGGTAGATCAGGAGTGTAACATTGGTGGGTTGACCTCAACCCTAATCCCTTCCTCAGTCTGTGTTGGTGACCTTTCAGTTGATCATGGGGTGAAGAAAAACATGGAGATGACGGAATGATGTACAGAACGTCCTTACAGCAACCTTGATTTTCATAAGAGGATCTTTGTGGCAGCTGGTTTTAGATATGTAAGATCTTGGGGCCGTAACCACGGTGACTCAGAACCCGTTTTGAGCTCGTTACCCTCATTGTGAAGAACTACTGTGTCGGCTGAGAAGTTTATTTCAATCAGAAATCCATCTGTTCTTTGTAGGAAGTTGTGGCGGATGTCATTCTACTAAAGATAATCAGGACTTAGTCTTAGCCAACATGCTAATGTTAACATATTAGCAAAGGTCTGTCTGTGAGCGTGTTGTACTAATTAGGGCTTCAAAATGTATCCCAAATTTATTGGTATTGCAAAATTACAGTATATAATACCAGTACTGCAAATAACTTTAACTACAATGAATAGCTAATGATTTAGTTGTAGCTTGTTTTACCTGCTTGAGAAAATGTTTCAACCACGTAGCAGAAGATTATGTTGTTGAGATGGAAATTATGATTTTTCTTTTCTTTGTTGGTAGCCAAATCGTCTATGTTAGCTCTGAATACTAAGCTGATATCTGAGACGTTAACAGTGAATAATATATGTAATTTCTTTATTAAAAGCCTTGTTGCAATCAGTTCACAAAAAAAGGTCACATATACATCCAGAGAAGCCATCCAACCTGATCCAGAACCTTATGGGTCCCACGTACACATCCTGGCCTAAATAAGCCTTTACAGGATGGACAATATCAGTGTTATTAGCACCTCATCAGGTGCTGACTGGGTCAGAAAGAATGAGGGGTTGAGACATCTGAAGAAGTAACAAAATAAAACTTTACTGAGGACAAAAGAAAAATATAATTGGAGCCATCTTTGATGTGTTTCAGATGTCGATGGTTCAACATGGAGCCACATGTGCTCACGTTTCATCGACCACACAATCCAAATCAAACAGGAATGTTTAAACATAGGCAGGTCACATGGTTTGGTTGCCAGGTTACCAGAGGAAAAACCAATAGGACATGAGCCCAGAGGTAGCACACCTGTTGGTTTGGATCCCACCTGTTCTGCAGCTTCGACTGAATAAACAAACCTGGGGCTCTTCTCGAGCAGAATGAGGGTAAATGGTGAGATGTTTTTGTCTAGATGTTGATGAGGAAGGAGTGATAGTCTTAGAGGAGCTACAGGGTCTCTACCTGCCATATTAGGGGCTCTTCCAGACCTGCTCTCTCCTCTGGAGTCGGTTCGGATCGCTTCAGGAGACAATAAGGAGTTTCAGGAAGAGCAGGAGGTTGAAGGATTTTAATCAAATCTGGACAGCGGAGCCTTGAGCCAATCTGATAGAGTGTAATCTTACATGTTGGCCTGGAGGGGGTGCTGTCGTCTTGTTCAGCAGCAGGAATGTGGCGAGTCAGAGACTTGGCTGGCCTTGGGAGGGACGACCTCTTCTCAGGGCTGCGGTATGTTCTCTCCTGGACCAACAAACACCAGAGAGTCAATAACCAAGCCCCCATTAAGACAGTTACCTATGTCTAGGGCCCAAACCCCGCTCTTTCCTCTCTGATTTACCCATCTGTTAGGTGGAGGGGGTGGGCGGGAGCAGGCAGAGGAGGGGCGGGCCTCGCATAGCACTGCCTCCACAAGGGGGCTCCGTTTAAGGCTGCAGGCAGAGCCCGGCCGGGGGGACCCCCCGCCCCGCTGCACTGCCATCTTTAACAGAACGGCCCTGGTGGGGCTCTGGATGAGATGAGAGGAAGCATGCAGCATGGAACAAGGAGCAAGTGATGAAAAAATGAAAGGAAAATACACTTTAATATGAAAGAATGATGATTGGAAATGAAACTGTGGGCTGCTTGTGCATGGAAACATCTTTACTCACAGATTTTCTCTGTCGCGACTGACACAAAGACAGAAGGCGTGCATGCAAAACGATAATACAGACAGAAAGAAACAGTATCAGGATGAAGACATGCAGATATATTCAGCAACATCATGCAGAGAAGCTACATGAAGCAACAGCTGTGACACTATTATTTCAGCTAGGGTACCAGAACTGTTCTATCTGCACCTGAACACGGGTCATTTTTAACTAAATATGAGTGTAATTTAATTTAAACCAGGATTCCTTATTTTCCATCCCATTTCCATATACTGCTCTCTCAAAATTCTACTCAAAAATCCTGCTTGCTTCTACACACGTTTAGCATCATTTTTGTCTCCTATCCAGTTTGCAGATTTAATCACTGAAATACCAAAACTTAAATTTTACATTTGTGCCTCAAAACTGTCCTCACAGCCAGAAGTTGCCTGTTAATAAACACAGTTTCACCTCTAAGCTAAACTTCTGCTGCCTGATTACAAATACCTTCTGCACTGCTTCTGCCCCATATGACTGGGGAGCAGATTAGCTAAACTGTGTTTTCTAACTGAGGAAAAGTTAGGATACCCTAACCTCTAATGCAGTGTTTCCCAACCCCCAGGGAACCATCTAAAACATGCAGCGCAGTGTGCCTTGGGGAGCAGGAAACCCTGCTCTAATGGCAGAATGAACATCAGTGAGACGCTTCTTGTAACCAGACTCTGACATCAGTCTGAGGAACTTTCAGCTCTGAGATGTTTGAGAGGTTAATTGCAGCCTGTTTCAGGATCCGGGCTTTGACTAGGCCAGTACTTTTCATTCTTTAATTCTCGGCCAGTCCTTGGTGGATTTCCTGCTATGTTTTAAATCCAGTTCTGCTTTAGCTTTTTAAGGTTTTACATTTTCTGCTGATACCTGGTAGAATTTATGGTCTGTTCAGTGATGGTGAGCTGGCCAGGCCTTGGCATTTCCACCTCCATGCTTTATGTTTGCTATGAAGTTCCTTTCCTGGAAGGCTGTATCTGATTTACACCAACCATGTTCTCTGTTCATCACCATCATCATAATAATCATTACATTTTACATTTATCTGTCCAAAAAACGTTATTCCAGAAATCCTGGTCTTTGTCAATGTTCTTTCTACCAAGCTTCACTCTGGCCTTCAAGTTGTCCCTAAAGAGCTCCTTGCTCACCTTCTAATAAAATAAGTCATACTTGTTGTCTCACTTTCTGACTACACAGACATGTACTTTCCTGTAATTAATAGGAGTCTGCTGTAGGTCCTGTGATGATATTTTAGGGTTTTGGGGGGGTTCCTCTAACAACATGGAGTCTGGCTTTAGGCTTTTTAATTGTTCCGTTTTATTACTTTGTTCTTACATTGTTAAAATGTACACAAAATATTAAAAGTTCCAAATATGTCAGAAAAGATTTTCATGGAACTTTTTCACATTTAGACTCACTTTGGTCCTTTACATTGTATATATGAGGGATATCTTTGACCAGAGGCATATTTAATAACATAGTTTAAAATGAATATTTTCATGGTTCTCTGAGAGAAAATATCCATAGCATGTCCTAAAGATCTAACGTTTGCTAAAACAGTGAAATATTGCAATTATAACTTACAGTGGGCCTCTCCCTGGATGGCTGGGCCACGCTGAGGGGCTGGTGGTGTCCCATACCTGTAAGGGAAAGGAGCAATGCTCGATGTTAACCAGCAGGGGGAGACATCTTCTAGGACACTTCCAAACATGCAGCGCACACATGTAATGAATGGAGAGCACAAAGTAAAGGTACAAAAAGAGCACACCGCATTTGGTTCGTTATGTTTCACAAATGACAAATTAAGCAAGACTTCATTTTTATTTCCTTCTGCACATCTGTAACACACAGCCTCCAAGCCACTTACACTCCATGCACTCAAGCTGGAGAAGATTAGAAAAAAACTAGTTTGTGTCTTTACAAGTTAAAAACCGGTAATCATAAACAAAAGATACACTTAGCAGAAACAAACAATCATGATGCAAAGCATGTGTGAGTTCTCCATTAATGACCAAAGACAAAGAAAAGACAGCAGTTAAGGCGGAGAAACTAAATGGAGTAATGGGTAAGAAGCACTCGATGTTTGCCAGCTACATTGTCACCACTTGATTCCTCAAAGAGCCAAAAATAAAGAGAGATCCGTTCATGAATTTCCAATCTCAACGCAGTCTTCCACATCAGTCACAACATGGATATGATCTCTCTCTATTCACAGTGCTGATACCTGGCGAAAGGTGTTCACCTGTGGCCTTGCGCTTAGCAGAGCCGTGAAGCAGAGCGGGCCTAGGATGTCTGGCTGCCACTTTGGCTCCACTCTTTCGAGATGGAGAGCGACTTTGGAGGGCTGACACCTTACTCTGGTCAGCTCTCCTCACGCCTACTAGCGAAGAGGAGAGACATCATTATACCATCATGCACAACTCAGTTTTGACATAAAAGACCTGTGTTTAACGTCTCGATTTTTGGTAGTAAAAATAAAGTCTTACAGGAAAGTTAATTTATGTTTCTGGCTATAAACACAGAATGACAACCTTTTTTCTTTCTTATCTCCTCTCTTGGTGGATGGGAGGTCGGTGCTTTGCATGTCACTTTACATTCAGTAGTGCCAAGCTGGCCTCTTCCTTTGCCAGGGAACCGTTTAGCAGGGCAGTCCACCACCGTCGATACAGCGGTAGAACTCTGGGTCTGAGGAAGGGCTTCGATTTGCTCAGTCATTATACTTTTGTCATCATCTGCAGCGGAAAGGTATCAAAAGAGCACTAATTCTCCACACCAGCTATAGCTAGGTACTAGCTTACACCAAGGCATTTCAGCTTTCTAAGAGCTTTTTTATTTTAGAAGTGATATATATTAAAGGTTTTGAGTACCTTGAGGGTCCATCCAGCCACTATCGGAATCCAGGATGGAGACATCCACTGTAGTTTCATCGTTAGTTGCTAAACTGGTTGCTTCTTCATCAATCTCTATATCTTTCCCTTTGGTACTATCCTCTTCAGTCATGACCTTCTTCTCTTTTCCATCACCTACTAAATCACAATCAACTTCTTCCTGACAAGTTTCATCTTTGCTCACCGCTTCATTCTCTTTTCTTGTCAATTCCATCGTATCTACCTGCAAGTCCTTCTCCTTTTTTTTCTCTTCATCACCTTCCTCAGACTGCTGTGGTAGGTCATGGTCAGAACACAGAGACAAGTGGGAACTGTCTGTAGCAGGCTCCCCTTCATCACTGTTTAGGGCACTATGGCTCCATTCTTCAGCTCCCGACTTGGGATCATCGTCCAGCATCTTATCACAAACCATCAGTCTCATTTGGTCCTTCTTCTGCTCCTCCATTTCAGGTACACCAGGTATACTTTCCTCTGTTATATCTGTCTTCGAGCGCAGAATCTCTTGAGGTTCTTCCAGAATCTCTTGAGGTTCTTCCGCAATCTCAATGTCATCCTCTTCTTCGACTTCTGCATCTACTTGTGCTTGAGGTATTACAATGATTGGGGATAATACGTGTGGCTTTGCTGAGTCTTTTGTTAAAGTTACCTTTGGTAAATTGATTTGGGGAGTCTTCTCTCCTACTGGCTTTTCTATACTTAAGTGCTGAGAAAGCTCTGAGGGTGTTTGTGTTTCTATTTTTTCTAAGCTTAAATGTTTTTCTTCCATACTATCTTGTAAAGGTTCTGATGATGCTGAACACATGGCGGTTGTGGTTCTATCTGGTTCATCAGCTATTTCTTCTTGATCTACAACCTCAAGGTTTGTCATCTCTTTGTTTGCCACCAGTTCTTCATCACCATTCTTGGATTGGGAAGATTTGTTGGGCATGTCATCTTTCCCCAGCCTCTCACTACCTTGAGTTTCTAGGGTTCCTTTAGCTGGGGACTTGGGGCTGGTAGGACTCAGGGGAAGTCTACTTCCAGTTTCTGTAGGAGTGAAAGTAAAGGAGTTGTCTGGTGGGATAGGTGAGGCCTCCCTAGAGGGGTCTTTTTCAACATCCACCTCAGGAATTGCCTGGATCTTTATGTCTCCAGGTAGGCCAGTCTCCAGACGAAGCTCCGTAAGACGGTCTTTTGAAGCGGTCATTGGGATTCGTAAGCGATCTGGTTTTAATCCACTAGTCACAGCTTTCTCCAGTATCAGGGAGGTCTTTACTGGTGGATCTTTCTTTTCCAACACAGGTTTTTGAGAAATCTGAGTAATTTCTATTTGATCTTTTGGTTGCATTTCAATTTGACCACCTTCAATTTCCACAACTCTAGAACCCTCTACTTCTTCAGAACCAAAAGAGGGGAAATGCTGGTGCTGAGGATCCCCAGGACTTGGTACATCAGCAGGAGAAGGCATGGGTGCTGAATACTCACTGAACATGCAGTAGCCAAGGTCCTCTTGTTGACTCTCCCCTGCCACTTCTGTCAAGATTTGGTCTGACAGACCAAGCTTGTCAAAGGCATTACCTCGGACCGCACTGGCTGGCATCGATTTTCGTCTCACGTGGTCCCTCATCTGTATTGGTGGACGAAGGGGGACCCCAGCCAAGTCCAACATATCAGAGAAGCTTTCTGATTGGTCAGAACTAGATCCTTGCTCCTCCACCATATCTTCTTCCCTTGTTTGAATGCAATCAGATGTTGGCGGTGTTGGGGTAATGGAGAGAACAGGCTGAAATGGCAAAGTGTGCGTCTCAACAAATGGGGTTAATGGAGGAACTTCTGACCCATCAAAGATTCCAGTGACTGGACACAAACTTTCAGAGAATCTCCTTGACTTGTCAACCTTTACGGTCGTTTCTGTTAAAGACTCACTAGGAATGTTCAAGGACAGTCTTCGTTGCTCCAATGATGCTTTATCAGGTGATGTCCTCACTATTTTCCTCTCTTGTTCTTCGAATGTATCCACGTCTCTGTCATATTGTACACCTAACTTTTTCTCTGAAGTTAAACTGAGTTCATAATAGCCTTGTGACAGTCCCTCTTCTTGGCTTTTCGATGTTGTCTCAAAGTAGGTTTTTGATCCAGACTCTTGGTCTTCATCAGATCCTTCTTTCAACTGCAGTGTTTCATGGCCTAGCCCAGCTTCCTGAATCTTACTGTCCTGGTTGTCCTGACTTGATGCTTCTACTTGCTCCATTTTCTCACTGCTTTCTTCATTGGAAGGGACTTGTGATTTCTTGGGTAACATAACTCCAATGTTATCGTCTGTCTTAAGACTTGACACATCTTCTGTCTGTGAAACATCTTTATAGTCCTTGACTTTAGACTTCAAAGTCTTGCAGCCTTCAGTGGATTCTTGTCTGTCTTTATCAGTCTGTTTAGCTGAGGAATCCGCCAAGGGATCATTCTCTGAAGTAGTGGGCAGGGGAAGTTCTTCTTCAGACATTACAGGACATTCGCCTTCTTGCACCTCAGAGTCACAAGATGTTTTGCTCTCCGCTGGCTGGGCTGTGAGTTTGAAGGATGCTGTAGAACTCTGGGCTGACTCATGTTAGCAAAAAGCTTTGTTTGCAGCATCCACAAAAGCTAGCCCATACAGTCAAGCTGTGGTTTTCAGCACATAGAGACTCTCCATCAAGCAAAACACACAGCACAGTGTATTATGTGCCAGGCCACAACAGCACAAGGGGAGGTCACAGCATCTAAGATAGCGTGCAGAACTGGAACAAAGGAATGAGTCGCATGATATTCAATGGCAATAAATAATGGTAATAAACACGTTTATTGAGTTCCTATTGTAATAAAGAGGGATTTACAGATAAAGCTAATCTTACTTAATTGTCAATGACAATCAAGAAAAGTATATTGAGGGGTGAAATCTTTATTAATATTACATTAAATATCCAATTAGAGTGAAATTTCAAGCCCAAATTGGTTTAAGCAACAATAGGAATACTTTTTTATTCTTTACTATGGGATGATATGAAGACAACTAAAAATCATAAAGCAAATGGTTTACAACAGACTTTAAATGCATTCAGCATTTATTTGTGAGATACTCTGCAGCTTCTCCAACCACAATATTTCAGCAAAACCCACAGAAAAATATACAGATTACAATGACAGTCCAGACAATGATACTAGCGCTTGCAATGTAGCTGGCAATACAAAGGTGCAGTAATGATCAACCATGATATGGTTGATTATGTACTCAAAAAGCAAATGGCTATGTTTTGCATGAAACAAAGCACAAACCTAAAATGCTACGTCATGTCAGTTCGTTGCAAACAGCAACTTTAAGAAATGCAGCAGAAGCTCACAAAATCCAGAGCAACAAAGCAGCAGGGAAGGTTGGCGGCAAAGAAGAACCAAGAGCCAACAGCGTTTATATCCATCGCCGAGCACGAGAAGTTCATGCGCAGAAACAAGTCCACTGTTCAAACACTCATCTTGCTGTCAAACCCCCCCCCCTGCCCTCCCACACACACACACACACACACACACACACACACACACACACACACACGCACGTCTTGCTATCCTTGTGTTGACATTGTATTGACTTCCATTGATTTTACTATGCCTAACCCAGACACTTTCCCTAAACCTAACCGTTACTGATACATGCCTAACCCTAACCTTAACCTAAACCTAACCATTACTGATACATGCCTAACCCTAACCTTAACCTAAACCTAGTTCACACCATACCTCTAAACCTAACTAGTAGAGTTTAATAGCTAGTTAAACATTGTGGGGACCAGGCAAAATGTCCTCACAACTACAGATGTCCGCACAAGGGTGGTGGGCTGTCAAAGGTTGGTCCTCACAAGTATAGCTATACATGTACACACACACACACACACACACCTTTTTGTGTTGGGCTCTGTTCATCTTGGTGATCTCCTCCCTCGGTGGCTTTAGGTGTTTGGGCTCTCTGGCTGCCCAAAGCCTGGGGCTCCCTCAAACAATCTAAGTTGCTCATCTGCCACTTCCCCCAGTGGAGGCCGCTGGCTGACAACCTCTAGTTTCGCCTCTTTGAGGAAGGGAGACATGAGGGATACCAAAATTGGAGTACTAGCCACTTTATTAGCTAGTTGAACAGGTGTTCATTAGTCTACTGGGATTTTCACCCACAACCACCCCTCAGGTTCACAGAGAAGGGTCTGAATACAAGAAGATAGTGGCAGCTCTGTGGATGAGAGACTAGGTAGACCGAGTTAGAATGAGTGAACCAGTCTGCCCAATAAAGGTAGTCAGAGCACCATGAAGGTACGATAGGTTGAACCTTGAGGAACAAGGACTACAGCAGCAGAAGGTCTCGCCTGGTGCCACTACACTGAGACTAATTAACAAATGTTGCCTTGTCCTGTCAGACTCTCAGCTGCAACTTTCAGAATGGCGGTGCTATAATGGTGTGAAGGATATTTTCTTGAGTACCAATTGGTGGAACAGAAGATCCACATCATAAAAGTCGAGTCAACAAATCTGCAGCAACTGTGAGATGCTATAAGAACAACATGGACCAAAATCTCTGAGGAATGTTGCAGACACCTTGTTGAATCCATTTCAGGACAAAGGGTGGTCCAACCAGCAGTAGCAAGGTGTAACCAACAAAGTGTCCAGTATGTGTGCTTAAAGAGCGAATAGTTAGTTCTGGTAGTTGAAACCATCTAGCCCGGTTCTGGTTTGGTGTCTGGTGTTTTCTGGTGAAGGTCAGCCTTTGTTTTCCCAACTGAAAGAACTCCACAACCAGAACATGAAAGACTAAGAGAAGAGGCGGCGCCGACAGCAATGACAGCTACCTGGATTAACTCCAGGTGTGAAAACACGAGACAACTCAAGCTATCTGGCTTGGTAACAAATCAGCTTTTATCAATAAATTACAAAATGCTGATCATTAATGAGACCATGTGGCACGACATGCTCGTGATGGCACGATACAAACGATTGTCTAGCCAAAGCATTTCAAGTTCTAGACCAGGGTTGGTTCTTCGATGTTAGACTGGCTTGGATCACTGAAATAGCTAAAGGTCATGGCTAGGCTATAGCCTGCTGGGGTACTGAGTTACAGATATCATCCCTCTGTCATTTTCTCCTACTACTCTCCATTCATGCATTATTTGCAGTTACTGCTGCCATTACTTTGGTGTCCTTCCCTCTTTTTTTTCCTTCCATAGAAATGTGCCAGGCCCAGTTGTTCTGCATATGTTCTGTCTTTTTCCTGTCGTCTCCTCGCCTGTCTAGTTTCAGCCGGCATACACGCACCCTGAGGAAGTTGCTCCTCGCTATTTTCACCACATGCTTGTTTATCATGAATTACTGTGAAAAAGTTGACCCTTCAACACAATTTTATGGCTTTACTTAAAAAGATATTTTCTTTAAAGACTGGCCCTTTATGATCAACTGAATTGGACTGTTCTGTATTGCAAATTGGACTGAATTACCAAGTACTGGCTTTAGTACGGGGACCAGTTTGGTAGTGGGGGAAAGAAAATTGAATGGCAAGAAGCTGAATGTTGTGATCAGGAGAGAAACCAATGAATGAACAGAGGAACACACAGGGAGGAGCTCTGACGGCCTTCATGTTTTTCTATGTACAGGTGAAACTCGAAAAATTAGAATATTGTGCACTGTCGCACTCTAATCGGCTAATTAATCCAAAACAGCTCTAAAGGGTTCCTGCGCCTTTAAATGGTCTCTCAGTCTGGTTCAGTAGGAATCCCAATCATGGGGAAGACTGCTGACCTGACAGTTGTGCAGAAAACCATCATTGACCCGCTCCATAATGAGGGGAAGCCTAAAAGGTAATTGCAAAAGAAGTTGGATGTTATAATCATCAAGATTATAACAAATAACGATTTGAAATATCTCACTTTGCATGTAATGAGTCTGTATCATATATTAGTTTCACCTTTTAAGTTGAATTACTGAAATAAATGAACTTTTGCACGGTATTCTAATCTTTACAGTTTCACCTGTATTATTACCTCACTAATGGATCAGAGAGGACTAGAGCGAAGCTGCTCAAATGGACCAGATTGTGAGGGGTACATGCTGAGGAGCAGGAGAACATCTCTGCCACTTTCACACCCTGGATGGCTGGACGCAGGCTGGTTTTAAAAAGTAAGTGTACCTTGTGCCGTGGGCCCAGTCTGCTCAGCGGACGGAGAGGGGGGAGGGGAGGGAGGCAGGTTGGCCGAGTCGTCCACTGCAGAGGCAGAGAGAGAGAGACGAGACACACCAGGTAGATGAGACATGGATGAATGGATGAAGGGAAGGAAGGGAGTAAATCTGTGAACCGTATCTCTGTTATAGCGCCTCCTGTTGGTGATCCAGCGGAGGGCAGCTTGGAGGCTATTCCAGGAAATAAAGTACAACTTTTACTGACGTCCAGCAGCTTGGCAGATGAGTCCTCTTGGACTTTATGTGAACGACCGACACAGAGACGTGCATAATTGTGACGTGGAAATAAAAGTATTCATCGGTTTCAACATTTTTACAAATCAAAGATGTGAAAAGTGGGCGGCCTAGTCAAAGCCCAGACCGGGATCAGACAGAGAATTGACACTCTTCATCCAAACAGACAGAGTTTGACCTACACTGTGAACAAGGGTAGTCTCCGGATCCCCAGACATTTGCTGTTAAAAGTATAATTTCCTTCCACTTCACCACTACGCACTGATTTACAGCTGGAATTGTTAAAGGACGGAAGCCCTGAGTCGGAGCTCCCAGGGTTCCTACACAGCAGACTGGAAGGTCTGGGAATCATCTCAGTGTTTTCATTGTCTGGAGAAGTTTAGAAAAGAAACGCTCTCTTTCTTTCCTCGTACCCTTACACCTGCCTTCCTTCTCATTTGTGTCTTTCCTTCCTTTATTGAGCACTTCTATCCATTTTTTCTTGCCTCTCTGATTCCTTCTTCCCTTTCTGGTATTCCTTCCCTTGAGTCCTGCCTTCCTTTCTTATCTCCTTTTTTAACTTCATCATTTTGCTCCTCCTACCCCCCTTCCTTTTTATCTTCTTGTATCTTTCTTATCCTTCCTTCCTTTCCTCTCCTTCTCGTGTCCTCCCATGATGTACCTGGTATCCTGCTTTCCGTAATGTTCTCGACCTGTCTCCATCCCTTCCTTTCGTCATTCCTCCCTCTCTTTTTTTCCCGTGTGCCTTCTCTTCATTCTTGTCCGATGTCCCTCCCCTTTCCCCTACTTCCTGGGGACCTTAAATATGTAATATCTAAGAATGAACTTAACGGAGTGATAATCTGGAATGCTGAGTGGCATGAATCTGTGTGGTTAGGACCCCTGGTATGGCCACGGCTCCAGTGGACTGGATGCCTTTCAGTGCCTGAGGGGGATTGATTGTCCTCGCCACAGAGGCTGGCTCCTCTGGCCCTCTGTGTGTTTGCCGTCCCATCAATATTGCTGCTGTTGCTCTGTTAGACATGCCCCTGCACACGACGTGCACCATGCACCTACCTGTAGCTCCAGGTTGTGCAGCCGCCCCACCGTGGTAGCCGTTCTCCCTGTAACTGTAGGAGGAGTAGCCGTTCTCGCCGTTCTCCTGGCCGTTCGAGGCCCAGTGGTCCTCTGGCTGCCTGCCGTCTGCCATGTCTACCTGCCTGCGAGTCACCTGGTGGATCTGACAGGAAGAGGCAAGATGTGACTGACGCATTCTGCAATGAAACCTTAAATACAACAATGAAACTGCCACCAGGGGGAGCCAGTGGCTGCAGTGAGCTGCTGCTCTGGCCTTTGTCTCAGCATGCTGAGAGCAAAAGAGACAAAATCCAAGCTCACATCCCTCAGCTGTTGTTCTCCTGAGAGTTAAAGGCCAAAATGAACCTAGATGGTGCAGGAAATGGCACACCTGTAGCTCCCAGTGTTCATGGGGGCTAAGCAGAATAACAAAGATGGTTTGCTCTATTCAATAGGAAACTAATAAAAGTATCTAAACACCTAATCATGCTGCCTTTTGTTCTCCAAGGCAAATACAGAGAGGTCTTTTTTAACCAAGATTAACAGGAGAGCCACGGAGAGGCTGGCAGTGTAGATAAACGGCATCATTATGATCAAGCAGCTGCAGCTCATTTCTCTCTAAGATCATCACATTCAACCAGAGGAGCTCATCAAGTCTGTTTCCTGCTCCTGCAGCTCGCTTCTCTAACGTTTCCCTACTCATTCCACTGCCTCCCTGCAGCGCAGCGCGCTGACAGCATGAGGACTGTGGCCGACGTCTGCTGCAGTGGGAGGAGGATGGAGGGCAAACAGGAGGACCCGGGGACACTCAGACAGACAGGGCCGGCCCGTCTGAGACCGTCTGAGATGGAGGAGAGGAGCCCGGGGCTCAGTCAGAGGCGAGTCGGGGCGCAGCTGGAGCCAAGGAGGACAACTGGTGTGCTGGCTGACAGCCTGGCTGGCTGATGCTGGAATCACAGTGACCTGCTTTCAGTGGCTGTTTTGGCAATATCATGGCACACGTCATACCCTGCCCCTACAAAACTAGCTTTCAACTGTTTTCTTCCCTGATTTACAGGAAACTTGCAAGAACAACCTCTTCTGCTGATAATCTACGGTCTAACATTCAGGAGGTGACACCTTTAAATCCCTTTGGTGAATAGTAAGCCATGTTGGAGTTATATTTGACAACTCACAAACAAGATTAAGGACATCTTAGCCTTGATGAACCGCCTGAACTAAACAGAGAAGTTCTGCTGTTAGAAAATCCGCACTGGTAGTTTGACCCTTACTTCTTTTTGACGTGTGTCAAAATAACATTTTTAAATGCTATTTTCAAATTCAATTCAAAATTACTTTATTAATCCCAAAGGGAAATTAAATGTTGTTGTAACTCATTATGCAAGTTCCTTCAAAGATTTGTTGTAGATGCTGATGGCTGTGGGTAGGGATGATCTCCTGTAGCAGTCTGCAGATCTGAAGAAGCCTCTGACTGAAGACGCTCTGTAGTTGTATGACAGTCACCTGGCTTTCATTTTGTTTGGTTTAAAAAACTTTTTTCATTATCTTTCTACTCTCTTCTGCTGTTATTCTTTTTTTTAAAGCAAAATCTTAATATAAATTTAGGTCTAAAGTTATCCCTCTGAGAAAATTCACTTTTCTGTTTTCTGCTAATTCAGTTGTTTCTATGTAGCTTCAAGCTAGATTACTTATTTCGTTTTTTAGACTAAGATAATCTTGAATATTTTGTGAATTAATTGTTCCTAACTAGTTTTTGAAGTAAACAAGGTAAGAATCTATACCATGTCCATTGCTTTTATTTCTGTTTATTGTTGCTTGTAGCTAATTTTAACACCCAATAGCTATAGTAATGCTACTTTGTTCTAAAATACATTTATACATGTTTTTAAATTGCATCTATAAAAAACATAGAATCTGAAATAAATCTTAGCAACATAGCTAATTTAGTTACTAAATACTTTGTATTAAGATTACTGCAACAGCGTCTTCACAGGTCTGCCTAAAAAGTCAATCAGACAGCTGCAGCTGATCCAGAACGCTGCTGCTCGTGTTCCTCACTAGAACCAGGAAAGTAGAGCACATCACCCCAGTTCTAAAGTCCTTACACTGGCTCCCTGTATCTCAGAGAATAGACTTCTAAATACTTTTACTAGTTTATAAATCAGTACATGGCTTAGCACCAAAATATGTTGAAGACCTGTTGTCACGGTACCAACCACCAAGACCACTCAGGTCCTCCAACTCTAGCCTACTAAACATCCCTAGACTCAGAACTAAACATGGAGAAGCAGCTTTCAGTTTCTATGCTCCCCTTATCTGGAACAAACTTCCTAACGAGTGTAGAGCTGCTGAAACTCTGAACTGCTTTAAATCGAGACTAAAAACCATCTGTTTAGAATTGCCTTTGAGTAAATGCTTGAAGTCATATGTATGAAATGTGTTCATGCTCTCTTGCTTTTTTTGATCTTTCTCTTGCTTTATTGTGTATCATGTGTAATGTGTGTTTCTTTTGTGTTTTTTTTAAATCACCAAATCATGTAAAGAACCTTGAATTGCCCTGCTGTTGAAAGTGTGCTATACAAATAAAATTGCCTTGCCTTGCCTTAATTGGTCCGATTTAGCTGCATATTTGGGGTTGCTGATTATACCTAGCTATCGCTAACCTTCAAGTGTAAAGTACTTTAGCATTTATCCACTAAATCCAGAGCTCTCAAGCCTCACGCAATGAGCGTGAGACACACGCATTTTGCAGTCTTCACACGCCACACATGACATTCCTCACGCTGTAAATAACAAAACCTGCACTGAATGAGCTCTGAGTGATCCTTCACTGCACCTTGTGAGCTCAGTCTAAGCCCCGCCCACTGCGCAGCTGCTTCAGCCTTTATTGACAGCCTGGTGGGTAAAGAGCACAATGTGATCAGGACATGAGAAACACTGGGGAGAGCAGAGACACATGAGATTGGAAGGTTGGCGGTTGGAACTAAAATAAATGATCAGGTAATAACTTCCATTATAGTATACTGATCGTTTATTGATATGGAACAACTTTGTGACATCACACCAAGTTGCATTCTGCTGAAAGCTCTTGATCAGTAGCCACAGGAAGCTGTTTGTTGCAGAATGAAGCATTAATATTTACAGTGTTTCTTCCCCTTATTCCTCTGGAATTTATCTTTAAGTACCGCAGGAAATAGCGCTAGCAGGCTAGAACTTATAAGCATGAACACTTGTCAGGTGAAGCTAAAACGATTACTTGTTGCTAACTTGGGCCGATGCTGGTGTTACAAACAAATCTGTGACATCAGACAGAATCTATGAAATTCTGTCCAGCTGAAATATTCCTCATCGCCGCTCTGCCTGGTTTACAGCAGCCAAAGAGTGAAATCAAGTTCTGTGATCATTAGATGTTATCATTCCAGAGATCGCTGTTTACTCTGTCCAACTGAAATACTTAAGAGTATAAAAACTATAGCTATAATTTAAATTTAAAATGTTCCCTGAAACGCAGAGGGTTATGGGGCGCTGCTTGAAAAGTTACACAGTCAAAAATCAACAGCAGTAATATGAGATATTAATTTAAATAAATATTTAGCTTGCTAAATAAATATTTAGTTGTAAACTGGACATTTATAAATGAATGAATTCCATGGCAAAAATATGACTTTAAAAAAATCAACCCAATTTGTTTCTCTTATGACAGGCTAAATAACTCCAATTATTGCTGTAAATTTTTGACCATGTAACTTTATAATTGACATCCCATAGAGGGTTACATTTTGTTAGAGCTGCTATCAAAATGTGACCATCCTGACACTGAACAGAAAAGGGTTTGAACTAAATAGCAAGCCTAAAACTCTCATAGCTGCCCATTCTCTCTTTATGCTGTTGAAGAAAAAAACATTTTCAACATTAATACACTGGATATTGTTTGGTAAAACTCTCAATCAAGTTCCACTTATGTCCCACATTCATGTACCAGCTATCAGAAGATCTGTTACATTTCAGGGGAACTTCAGATGTCAGCAAAATAAACACGAGCACATTTCTATAAAGTAAATCTTTTTGTCACAATGAAGCCGCCTTCATTTCAAAAACTTTTGCGTTTGTGTCAAATGCAGAAGTTTATTCTATGTATTTTACAAGATCGACTGCTGATTCCACCCATTATTCCAGTACCTTCCACTTTCCCAGAAAGCAATGCAGTGTTATTTCTGAGACTATTATTCATTAACAAATATCCAGTCTTTATAAAATGTGCCCTTTTAATATTATTATTATTAATCAAAATGTTGTATTATTCCAGAGATCTTAGTCAGACATGCCAAGTCTGTCCAGCAGAAGTCTGAGTGTGGAGTAGAAGATGTGTTTTATTTGAGGAAAGGTAAGACATTAACGTATTCATTAATGAGTGAAGGTTTTAACACCTATTCCATGTTTATAGGTTCATATTGTGTTCTTTTCCATATTTCCTGAACGTTTTTAATTTCACGGACCCAAAGAGAACGACCATGTTAGTGAGGAGTTCCTGGAGGACCAACTGATGGACATCCCCTTGCTTCAGGATCCAACCTCTTTTGACTTGGAAAGCTTTCTGGGGAAACCTTTTATCAGTGAAGAACAGAGTAAGATATATTTACTATACACACACACACACTGACACCATCCACTTAAAAATGATATCATATTTAGGAGAGTAATTACGAATTCTTGGTTCATTGTTTTCAAAGGTGATATGCTGAGGTTTCTGTCTGAGGCTCCAAAACTAGTTTTAGTTGTTCCACACTCGAATGCAGACGGACACATTGGGCCTGCTATCATTTCTATTGGTTATTTGTAACATGGAGGATGTAAAATTAGACATTTTTCTTAATACCAAAAACAGTTGGAAGAAGAGAATGAAGTTGACGAGCCGCCGCGGCCAAAAAAGCAGATAATCTGTAGTGCGTTCAACCTTCCCGATCTCACTCTGAACTATTCATCAAACTTGAGAGCTCTGACTAAATCAAATCTGTAACAATTAATAAATATAGGGTCAACATATGACTAGAAATGTACCACATGACCTTTATTCTGTCTCTTTAACTTATGTTAAATGTATTTACCCCTGTTTGGGTTTTTAAAGCTTGCTCTCCAGGCACCTCATGTCATCCTGCTGATAACTAGAACCGACGTTGCCCTTTTTATTGCTCCCTTCGAGATGTTTACCAGCCTCTCGGAGGACTTTCACAGTCTGTAACATGCAAATATTTTTTTTCCCAAAACCCCCCACAAAGTTGGAGAGTCATGTTCTGGTGAAAGTGAATTCCTCCACTGCAGTTTATCTCTGAAAACTAAAATACCTGTAGGATGACTGGTTTCATGTGTAGACCTCCACATGACCTGTGGTGGTTCCATCTTCTCGGTGTGGTCTACAATCTGTCTGGGCACGATGCGTTCCCATTATTCTCATTATGAGGACCATGTTGTTGTGGGTAACCTTCATTAGTCCCATGACAAGAAGCCTGTGGTTGTCTACAACCTCTCAGCATGTAAACCACTAAACTATCCCAACGCCCTGAACGGGTTAAATCTACCTGCTTGGAGTGAAAAAAGAATGTCAGATCTGATTACATCGTAGTGCTTCAACTGAACACACCAGAGAGAAGAAACATCAAACCTGCCGCCGGTGAGCTTTTCTTTTCTCTTTTAACAACACTCTTTTACTCTTGCCTTCCAGCATCTTCCACCCCCTGCGGCCCCCACCCCGGCCCTAATCCAATCCACTCCCCTACCCTGTCTGCTCCTCGCCAACCCCACCCGGATCGGATCTGGGTCACTCCTCGTGCTTCCATGGAGCGCCGCGCACATCCGAATGTCACCATCCATTTAGGAAGGAGGATCTCCGGCAGCCTGTCTCAGTTGTAGGCCAACCTGGCCTTAATCCTTTGTGTGAGCATCCGAATGTGTCCGTCAGCCTCGACCAGTACGCTCTCTGATATAAGGCAAGTTTACTGTGTTTCATACACAGGGTAATAACACACTTTGTTAGGATACTGGAAACAAGAAATCATTTAAGATCAGCATCTTTAAGAAGAAAGAAATTGTAACGTGAAAATTTAAACAACGTTATCATCATTGTTAAGGTATGATGTAAATAAGGTTTTCAGCCCAGGAGCCAAACTTTTCTTCACATCTCAGGTTTTCAGGGATTTTGTTTCAGAGGGGGCTGTAGGCTGTTCAAAAGATGACTTTTGGAGGCAGTAAAGAAGATACTTTGATACTGTCCAAAATGGACATTAGAGCTTGGCTCTATGAAAACCAGACAAAAGTTAGCACAACCAAGGAGGAGGAGCAGCTCTGTGGGATTCTGCAGCACCTCTTCAACCTTAGCCTAACTCAGGAGAAGGTTCCAGTGTTGTGGAAGACATCCTGCCTTGTTCCAGTACCAAAAAGAACTCACCCATCCGTCATCAATGACTATAGATCTGTTGCCCTGACATCCCACATCATGAAGGTCCTGGAGAGAATCCTGTTGGCCCCCCTGAGTAAGCAAACAAGAACGTATCAGGACCCACTGCAGTTTGCTTATCGCTGTGGAGTTGGAGTTGAAGATGCTATCATCCACCTACTTCCACCAACCCACTGTCATCTAGACAAAGCAGGCAGCACTGTGAGGATCATGTTCTTTGATTTCTCCAGTGCATTTAACACAATTCAGCCTGATTTGCTTTGTCAGAAACTCCTGAAGACACAGGTGGAGCCCTCAACAATCACCTGGATCAATGACTACCTGACCAACAGACCACAATTTGTGAGACTGAAGAATTGTGTGTCAAACCAGGTGGTCAGCAGCACAGGAGCACCACAGGGGACCGTACTCTCACCATTCCTTTTCACTCTGTACACCTCAGACTTCCAGTACAAATCAGAGACCTGTCATCTGCAGAAATACTCAGATGTATCAGAGATGGACAAGAAGCTGAATACAGAGAGCTGGTGGACCGCTTTGTGACACGGTGTGGAAACAATCGTCTCACCTTGAATGTGAACAAAACAAAGGAGATGATTGTAGATTTCAGAAGAAACAGGGATAAGTCAAACACTGTTTCCATCATGGGAGAAGAAGTGGAGGTGGTTGAGGAGTATAAATACCTCAGAGTTCACCTTGACAACAGACTGGACTGGAGGCTGAACAGTGAAGCCGTCTACAAGAAGGGACAGAGCAGACTGGACTTCTGGAGGAAGCTTAGGTCCTTCAAGGTTTGCAGCAAGATACTGCAGATCTTCTACAAGTCTGTTGTGGAGAGTGTAATCTCTTCAGCCGTCATCTGTTGGGGTAGCAGCATCAGAGCCAGGGACTTAAAAAGGCTCAACAACCTGATAACAAAGGTTCTGGTTCTGTTCTGGGGACGACTGTGGAACATCTGGAGATGATGATGCAAAGAAGGAATCTTCATAAAATCAAAAAAAATGATGGACAACCCTGAGCATCCTCTTCATGAGACAGTCATACAACAACAGAGCGTCTTCAGTCAGAGGCTTCTTCAGTTTCGCTGCAACACATACCGCTATAGGAAATCCTTCCTGCCCACAGCCATCATCATCTACAACAACTCCTTAAAGAATTAATCATATGAGCTACAACACTTAATTTCCCTCTGGGATCAATAAAGTATTTTTGAATTGAATTGAATTGAATTAATACATCACCAGTCTTAGAGAGGCGAGCGCAACCTGGAGTGACATTCTGGTCCACACTCTATACCAGTAGGTGGCGGCAATTAACCAATTTGCTGTTTGCCAGCCACCAAAAAACATTACCAAGAAGAAAAAGAAGGACGCTGTGTTCATTTAAGGCTAACATGAGCATGCTAAAGGCAGTCATGATGAAAACTTTGGAAGAAATACAAGCAAGGAAGGAAATTATTGAGGTTTTGAGCGGCAGATTATGTTGGTCGTTAGACTTGTGGACTAGCTGTTTTACTGGAGGACATTAATTGGACCCTTGTCGTCATAAATTTCAATTTTTGTTCGACATGGCTCTGTTCTGTCAATGATATGAGGCTTCGAACGGTGAGTTGCATGTTATCTGAGTGGTTTAACAAAAGTGTTTCTATATAGTCTGGTCACGACCCATAGACAAACTCAGTCCTAGGGGCAGAATCTACGGTTGTTTTTCATACTGTCGCAATTAGACAGCGCTAGGACCAATCAGAGCTACGAACAACGTGACGTATTCATAGTGACGGAACTAGAAGTCTAAATCGTCCAAAGTTGATGCCAAAGCCAAAATGAATGGCGTTCCTGAGCCGCCGCCATCTTTTTTTCTTACTCCACTGTAACAGTGCTAAGCCCACCCAACGTCTCTCTACAAACACAGAGCGCTGTGATTGGCCTGGCCGACACTTAGCTGAGCCAGTGGTAGACCTGCTGACGTCTGTTGCTGCAGCTTCACTTTGTCTAGATTTCTAGGCTAATACATCATTAGAAGTATCTCTGCTTTCTAATGTTGTATAATATGTATATGTACATAAAAAAGGGTGTCGCAAGAGAGGCAGATTTGACCTGGAAGTATGTAACGTACCGCCAACGGGACGTAAAGGCATTAAATAAGAAGCCATGGATCATTTTCCTTCCTCAACTATGCTCCTCTTTGTGTTCATCATAAAATCCAACAGAACATGTCTCAGCCATAATCAGCCTGAAGGTTGTTGCTTTCTTACAGCTGGTGATGCTTTCAGGGTCACTGACACACCAAAACTCATCCATGATGCATCCTAAGATGATTTTCTAACTAAATTACAGTAAGAAGGTGAATGATCGTAAACTGGAAGGAGGAACCTTTCTCTTGAACAAAGGAGGTTGTTGAACCTGGGATTCAGCCGGAGCAGCTTACTGGGTTTTATTGACTTAGCAACACATAAAGGACAATTAAAGCATGATGAGAGGTGTCAGGGAGGTGTCAATAAACTGTGTAAGCGGTGGAGCATGTGGGCGGGGCTCATACTTAGCAAAGATGAGCTGCTGTAATACCAGAAATATGGGAGCAATCACTTGTGAGAAGTAGCTTGATTAAGATGCTTCTAGAAAGGTCACCCCTCTCCAGCTTTCAGCTGGGAGATGTTTGAGGGGAATCTATCGTGTCTAGCCTGATTCACGTCTCCCCACAGCATCTCAGTGAGCTTTGACTAGGCCAGGATATTCCATTTCCGATGTTTTTATAGATTACCTCATATCTCCTTCAAGCACCTCCAACCCATGACACTTCCACCTCCGTGCTTTAGAGCTGTAACTGGGTTCTCTGGGTTCCCCTGATCTGGTGAGACTGGTTCTACAGACATGCACCTCTGCAGCAGTAGATCTGGCGGCCATGATGTTTTAGGGCTTCTGGAGACTTCTCCTGGGGGAGACGAGCTGAGACAGCCACACCTGGACAGGTAGGCAGATGTTGTTTGTGTCCTCCACTTGCAGACTACTTTAGAGACGATTTCCTCCCCCACTTTATTCTTGTTAAACATGTTTATCTTGATCTGACAGGAATTAGTTGCCGTTAGTTTCCTTCCATAAATCTGTCTGTATCAGCGATAAATAAAAGTCTGAGAGGATAGCAGTGACGCTATCGTTCCCATGGTAATGTCACAGAGGTCAGTGGTTGGTGGAGGACGGCTCTGACCGTGTTATGTCTCCAGAAGTAGGTCAGCGGCCCCGCCTGACATGACTGGGAGCCGAGCCATTTAAACCAGTCCATCCATTGGTGCGGCCGATGGCGGCCGGCATCATCTCTCTAACATAGCTCAGGATTAATCCCTGAAGAGGAAATATCATCTCTTCATTATAATCTAGTCACTTTAATCAGAGAAATCAACAAAAAACTTATAATTGTGTAGAAATAACTTCAGTTTGAAAAACATTTCAGGGCTTCTTCTACATAAATAAAACATTTAATAGCACCTAATTTTGTTTCAGACACAAATTTAAATCATTAATCAACAAATGTTAGATTTAGTCCAAAATAATTTATGATTTGTAAAGGTAGGATTGTTCCTACAGCTCAGAAAGTCCAAATGTACCCAATAAATACTTCCATCCATCCATCCATCCATCCATCCAGCCATCCATCCATCCATCCATCCATCCATCCATCCATCCATCCATCCATCCATCCATCCATCCATCCATCCATCCATCCATCCATCCATCCATCCATCCATCCATCCATCCAGCCTATCTCCAGCTGTCATGGGGCGAGAGGTGGGGTACACCCTGGACAGGTTGCCAGTCCATCGCAGTCAATAAATACTTATTTTATCTAATTTATCATCCAATAACAGTTTGCATTAAATAACTGTAACAGATGCACATTTTTATTTGGCCTTTTCTAAATGAAACACAGCAGAGGATCTGTGGTGCTGTGGGCCCATTTCTCTCCATGTTTTTTAAAGTGGCAGCTTTCATGAACTCTTTGACACACCAGGATATTTTCAGTGAAAATCTGGTGGTAAATCCTACAGAAGACCTGGTGAGCTGAAGAAGAGGAGGAGGAGCGGTGCCCACATCTAACCCAGCTGGGGCTAAACTTACCGTAATAACTGCTTCTGATTGGTCAAAAAGCCCAAACTCAACAGTATTCTCCTGCTTTTATCCACACAGAGAGCCAAGCCAATCCTCTGGCTGAATGCAGCCACTTACAGCCGACCCCCAGGAGTCATGGGAACAGTGAGTGTGAAATGTCAGGGAGAGTGGAGCTGAATGAAGCAGCTGGCAGCGGGCCCAGCTCGCTTCCTTACCTCCTGTTAGCCCCTGAGAAGCTGTTTCTGTTTCTGCTTTCACATCTACATGGACACTGGCATTTTTATTAACTCAAAGCTTCTGCTGTGTTTGTGTGTATTTGGATTTAGTAAAAACCAATGATTTCACAGCCTATTTGTATTCATCATCAGGTAGAAACCAATAACATGCTCTCAGACAGAGCAGAAATATGGAACAATGTCACCACAAATCTAAACTCTTCATGTGTTCACAGTGAAAAGTGAAATCAGAATTAGAAAAGTGCCTTTTGTATTTACTCAGGTTATCTGAGTCTAACAGTAAAATCAGGTTGATTTCTTACAGGACTGAAGTTGGAAACAGCCCTTGTTAAGAAGAGCTGTGATGCTGTGGGCCTGTGGACCACATCAGAACAGAACCAGGCGGACTTGGTCAAAGAGCATTCCCAGAAACAACCTTTAATTTAGGATTAAACTGGAGATATTCAGACAGACACTTTAATATGCACAGATCATGGGATGTTGCTGGTGGAAAACCAGCTTCCTTTTCTCTAAGCTAAATATGGCAACACTGATTTGTCTCAACGGAGGAAAATAAAAGAAGAAACAAATTTAAACGAGACACATTTAAATATGAGTAACCGACCCAGGCAGCTGTTGCCTCTCAGGAGACTGGACGTCCGGTTCTAACCTACCTGAGCTGGAAGGTGAACTTCCCTCACTGTTGAACCAGGAAGGTGTGCAGTCGAACCGTCTGCTCAGACCTGAGATAAAAACAAGAGATGAAGGAAAATAAAACGTAGAATCATTCAACAGTAAAGCCAAGGCTGTTTCATTAACCCACAACCCTAGGCTCAAACATCTACGTCCCGTCTGGAGAGCCTTAAATCATATTATGGGCTGTTCCACACGTTAAGCTTTCCATCTTGTGTTGCCGAGTCGTACTTTAGGCTTAGTTCTATCTGCAAGCAACCAGGGGCGGAGCTAGGGGGTGGCTACGTGGGTTTAAGCCCTGGGTGTTTTCTGAATCTGAATTTTACTTTAGAAGGAGGGAAAAAAACCTCTCAGGAGTAAGCTGCAGTACCGGAGTCCAACAGAGAGGCAGCATCTGCATAAAGTAGCCTGGATTCATCGCTCCATACATGCATCAGATGCATGCATGAGAAGACTTTCTTTAGCCAAAACAAACAGATTGACACCAATCTGTGATTAAACGGGTCATGATTCAGGTTTGTGAATGTTATTTTAAAAGTGCTGGTTTGCTAAATGTTAGCTTACTATCAGTCAAAGCTTTGGTACAAAGGGAATGAAGGGTAAGAAGATAATGTTACGTATGTGGTAACCAAACACGCTTGGTTAATAATCATATGTATACGTAGTATGTATGTCATATAAACTGCACATATGTACGTTCTGTAGGGCTGATTCGAAATGATAATTTTCAAAGAAAACTTGTTATAATAAAATGTATTTTCTTTTAATAAGTTATTTGTGTATGTGTGTGTGTGTGTTTGCCTTCATGCAAGTGATTAAATCTATTAATGAGAAAATTGGTCATAAAACTTGTGCACAAAGTAAAAAAACATGAATTTAAATTCGGGTAAGAAAGAAGAAAAAACAGCAGATGTCAGGATCATATCTAAGAGAATAAGATCAACGTTGTAGCCCTCTTCTTTCTATTATCTGCCTCTAATGGCTGTAAGATGTCTTCCCTGGACATCAGCAGCAGCTGACTGTGATGTTGCTGATAGTTAATATTGTCGATTGATGGTGTTATTTTGCTTCATTCAATCATATTAATTTATATGAGCAATTTCATCTGCTTTAAGGTGGTCAGAATTTGAAAGTTAAGACGCTGCATCATTTAAAGCAACATTTTTTCCCACAGGATCTTCTTCAATCTTACATCTGCCCCAGCAAGCAACATCTATTAATCTAATAAAGACACTAATAATAAAGTGAGTAGAGCTTCATGTTGTTTTTGCTTCAATGTTTTATGCTCATTTACGCTGAAATTAATGGCTTTAGGCCCAGCATGGTCCCTCATAACTGGTGGACTACATTGTGACTCATTTCAGGTCTTTGGTTTTCTAAGAAGCTGGAAATCCTCACAATGTGACAGGACCCTGAACGCAGCAAGATAAAGGTTACCAGCACAGCAGAGTGATAAAAGAAGAAGCAGAGGTCAGGAGGACAGTATCCAAGGCAACTACTGGGATGGTAGTTTTGCACCAACAAGTGATTATAAGTATCATTCTTGTGCCAAGTAGACCAACTGCTCCACTGAGCTGTTTTTGGGATTTGTTAAAGTCTCAGGGGCCGAGCCAAAGGATGAAGGCGTTCAATCCTGCTCTGGCGTGGCATCCTGTTAACTTTACAGAGTGTGAAAGGATCATGGGGGGAGGGGGGGACAAAAGGAAGGAGGCTGGTTTATTAGTTCATAAATGGTTCACATCCTATCTCACAGACAGGACTTTATGGTAAGTTTAGATACCTGCTCCTCTAGGGTCCATAGGATTACATGTGGTGTGCCTCAGGGTTCGATTTTAGGCCCAGTGCTTTTTAACCTTTATATGCTCCCTCTTGGCAGCGTCATCAGAAGACATGGAGTTAACTTTCACAGTTATGCTGATGATACACAGTTGTACATCTCCATGTCTCCTGATGACACACGGACAATGGATGCACTTTTTAACTGCATTTTAGACATTAAATCCTGGTTGGCAGAAAACTTTCTCCAGCTCAACCAGGACAAAACTGAAGTTTTAGTCATCGGTCCTGAGGCTCAGAGAGAGAAGCTTTTACCAAAACTACAATCATTGTCTTTTAATCCCTCTTTACAAGTGAAGAACCTGGGCGTGATTTTTGACTCTGAGCTGACTTTTATTCCTCACATTAAAAATATCACTAAAATAGGTTTTTATCAACTAAAGAACATCGCCAGAGTCCGCCCCATTCTCTCTCGGGCCAACATGGAGACACTGAGAGATGCGTTTATCTCCAGTAGAATTGATTACTGTAATGCCCTGCTTTCTGGTCTTCCAAAAAAGAGTATATCAGGTTTACAGCTTTTACAAAATTCAGCAGCACGTGTCCTGATGAAGACCAGGTAAAGGTAAGAAATGAAATTGGTCCAAGAGATAATTTAGTTATGGTTTGTGTCCCAAATCACCATAAGAAATTGATTTAGTATTATCTCTGCAGTACAGGGGCCAGGATCAGGTCTACAGGGGCACCGGCCCCCGTTGGCCCCTGTCTAAAACCGCCCATGTATGGTCCCATCATAAACCAGTATCAGTAACTAAACTGGGACCATTCTGGAACCTGTGGAGAACACCATGTGGGCCCATATGGACTGGATCAACACGTAGTGGACCTGGGCTCACAGTGGGATAATCATCATTCATATGTGGATGTTAGCTACGTCTCATATCAGCCAAACATCTACACCCTGATGGGTCCCATTTCCTAGCAAAGCTAGCCCACATCATGTCTGTGTAGCAGCTCAATCTGAACAAAGCATGCCAGTGGATTTATTATTCTGTAAGCTGCAGCCAATCAAAACTCATAACCAGATGGAGCCATATTTATGTCCTGCATGAATCTGACATGGAGAAATGGGAGGTGTTTACTGTATAACAGAGTTAGGAGAGATGTTATCACAGTTTATGATTACATAAATACATCCCAGTGTTTTTCAAACTTCTCTGTATAGTCTCTGTCAAAATGATTCATCTTCATGTGAGAGCAGCTGTGTGTCCTGGCCTCTGATTGATCCAAAACCAGGGATCAATTATTTTGCTTCTTGGCTCATTTTAGGGATTTTTCTTTCATCTCCACCAAAGAAAAAATAAAGTAGACAGACTACTCTCCGAAGGGAAGCAGATAGATGTGATAAATAAAAGCACAGTAACTGTAATCAGAAGAAGAGAAGCATGGAGCAGGAAGTCATTTGTCTTTGAAAGGAGGCCGAGCCAGAACAGTCGGCTTACTGTATGAAGAAGAAGAGGGAAAAACACAGATTTATGCTTCCATCCTGCCCATCAAATATCAGGAAATGACAGGAATAGAAGCAGCGTGTGTTTACAGCCGGCCTCTCTCATTCCAAGCGGCTCATCGTGCTATAAAAACTATTCTAACCACACATTAAAACACGTGTTTCTGTTGGAAATATGATGCTATGCTTTTTGTTAGTGTTTGTACATAAATCACAAAAAGGAAGCTTTTTATTGCTCAGCCATACTTTATAGTGAGAGTCCAGTCTGGGTTTGAACTTTTATGATCCGGAACATTCCAGGTTCTAACCCAGCCCAACATGTTTAAACGTTTATACTTCATATACTCTACATAAATCATTTATTCTTTCACCCATTATGTCTGCTACTGATGAAGGACAGGAAGCCTTTGGTTACAGTGTGCAACACTTAAACTGTTCCCCCAGGCGTGGAACAGAAGGACGCTTTTAACCCTTCGTAGCGTCGTTAGAAAACTGGATCCATGAAAATCACCTGTAACGTCTCGCTTCCTGAGTTTTCAGCTTGTTTACTGAGACTCACTCAGTTAAAGTTCATCTGACTGAATAAAAATCAGCAGAGAAGAAACACGGCTCATCAGCGCTGAACTTCACACGTCAGCATTAGATCTGAGCAGAAGCTCCCAACAAAGAAATCAGGATCACTTCTACACTTTACCACAGACGGGGAATGTCTCCCACCTGTTTATCTGTGTGGTTTATGTCTGGCGCCGGGCTCTCCCTGGTTTAATTAACACAGCCACATCTGAGCCACAACAAATCACCTGTAACAACTCACCTGTTTGATGGACGGAGTGGAGCTCCGCCCCTTTTTGGCTGGAGGTTTCTGGAGTTTAAACATCTTCTGTCTGATATCGATCCATGCCATCAGGAATTAGGTTATGTATCCTGTCACCATTAAAAATGTTCTACTTCCTCCTATCGGAGGCTATGTCTGTGGCAGGGTTTGTTTGTCTGTTAGCTAGCTAGCAACATAACTCAACATGGCAGACATCTTCAGGAAATGTCCGCCATGGTAACAGGAACAAGTCATTAGATTTTGGTGGTGATCACCGTCTGGATCCAGGATTTTCTTAAATGATTCTTTCTCAATGGGAGACAGACCTGTTGTCAGCATATGTAGCTCCAAACATTGATCCAGATACTGTGATCCAGAACAAGACAAAAATAGGAGATCTTTGGAGTTTTGAGAACTTTAAGGGAACAAATTAAGGTATAGACGTGCAACAAAGACCACAACATAGCCAAGGCATCAGGGAATCTGAAGTGTAGCAACAGATTTCATTTCCCTCCTAAGTTATGGAGCTAGATCCAGCAGAAAACCGCCTTCCTAAAGAAGTGATTTTCATGACTAACTACAGAACTAATAATGGTATCGGTGTGAATCCGGCTGATAAAGGTATGTTTTATAGTCAAGGAACCTAAAAAAGTTAGAATTAGATTTAGAATAGGACTGTGCTCTCTGCGTGCTTTTCTACTTTTCACAAGAATAAGAAAAACCAAGAAATCCGTGAATTTCCATATTTCTCTGTTTAAATACAAAGTCCAGAACCATGTGGGGAATTTCTGTTTTCAAATCTCCAGGAAAGCTTCTCATCACACAAAGTATCTGAGCAACATGTCGTCTTCTCCAAACTTGTACAGGAAGCTATAAGCTTAATCCTCCCATCTAACTGTGTTCATCACCCAGAATGGCTCAGAGCTGGGATGTAGAAAACAAGCCACTCATCCAGTGAATGGAACAGGTTATAGCTACTATTAGAACACAGCTGACCTGTGTTCTCCTCTGGGTCGGATAGAAGGCACAAAGTCAGAGACGGAGGAACGAGAAAGAGGAAATGAATCCTGATCTCAGTGCTCCACTGACCACATAAACTGGGATCATCTTTATTCAAATGATCTACAGGTAAGAGCTGATTGGTATTTTTCACAATAAACCAAGGAGAAGAGAAGAAGCTGTGGCTCCTAGAAGAGCCCAGAACAGGAATGTCTCTGACCCCCCAGGGGAGGCCAGTGCTCAGCCACCTGTATCCTGCGGGACTGCAGGTCAGGGGTCACGCTGTTGGGGTCAGCTGGCCCCTGATGATGGCTGAACATATGATTGGTGAAGTGGTCCATTTGGACCCAGCCAGCCATAGTCAGGCTCTACATGCTGGTGTTCTGATGTTAACGGACCTGGACACTCAACATGAGTGTCTGCTAAAGAGCCCAACAGAGCCGTTGTTTTAGAGCTGATTCACCTTCTACTTCACCAGTTGTAGAAAATGCAAAACAGAATGAATCCCAGTTTCACGCTCATGCTTGTATTACCCAGCATAAATACGACGTGAGAACTTTTGACCTAACAAGCCTGTTTTTTACCTAAAGACCAGTTCTCTGTGCTGATGTTGAACATGGTTTCATTCAGGAGGAACAGCTGATAGAAACAACACAACTCCTACTAAAATTAATTCAGTTCAAATTCAAAAATACTGTACAGAAAAAAACTGTTCATGGTTTCCTGCTGCGTTGTTTCCCCCGTGGTCAGACTGTTACACTCCTATCTCACCAGCTACATCTAAGAAAACATCTGCACTACTTTCCAGTGAAGGCAACATGAAGGGCTTTAACAAATAGAAACAGGAGGAAATAAAGTCAAAAACACCAACCATGACAAACCCAGAAGCCAAGACTGAGCCCAAAAATGTGCAGAGGACGTTACAGAAATCAAACTTTAAAAATCAATGTTTCCAGTGTTAAAATATCACAATGTTTCATTTTGTACCGTCTTTTTGATGATCTAGAAGATGTGAAAGCAGAGAGGAAGACATGGTGAGGTGGGAAATCCTTCCTCCAGAACCTTTACTCCTCATAAACTCAAACATGGACTCAGAACCCATCTAATGACACAGAGTCTGCAGAATCAGCCACTAGAGCGTCATGGAAACCCTAATCTACTTTATGGAGGAGCTTTCAACAGGAACACACTGAATCTGGTGATTGTAATACCTCCAGACGTGACCTGGGGTCAGGAGCTGCAGTAATATCCTGTTTAGGCCAAGAAGTCGTGGGAAATGTTGGTCTGGTTCCTGAAAACAAAAACTGCTTTCAGTCCCACCCTCTAAAGCATGTAAAGTGAATTTAAAGTAATACCAGGCGTCAGCAGGTGCATTACAAAAGTGAAACAGGAGGAAAAACGAGTGTAAATAAAAGTGTTTTAGTGGCCTGAGAGCGTTAGATTCATCCCTCAGCACCAGGAGGGGGGAATACAGCCTGGAGGCAGCAGCTTCATCCCTATCAAAGTCTTTATGGGGCAGGAATGGGAGCATGAAGCTCTATTTCAGATGATGAAATATATGCTGACAGGTCAGGATGAAGTCACCTCCAAACAGAAAGATGGCGCTAATGAGCAAATTCAATACAGACCATTTCAGCTCAAGAGTTGTAACATTTATGTTTCTCCAATATTTTAATATGAAGCATAAATAAGAGCTAAAGAGTCAACAAAAAACAAAGGAGCCCCTAACCATGACAGTTCCACCACCGTGCATGACAACAGCAAAATAATTTCCCAGCTCTCTTTGTTTCTAGCTAGCTAAAGTTAGCAGCAGGTTGGTCTGACAGCGTCTGAATGTCCAGGGAGAAGGTCGGTGAGTTTTAATGAGAAGCTTTGTGATTTGGAGGGAAGAGTCCCAGAAATAGAAAAGAAGCCTGAGGTTTCAGAGCCACAGGTACTGGGAGGACAGATTTCCCACACACCTCTATGAGCACACATGCAGGGATTAGTAACACCTTCAGCAATCACGCTTCAGTCGTAGCTGGACTCTGCAGAGGCTGAAAGGCAGGAACAAGTGCAGTTCTATATTAAAGTTGTTAACAAAGCTTCCCCTCTTGGCACCTCTCTAACTCCAACGTTTCCAGATTTCAGACGCCTCGCTGACTAACAGCAGTCAGGAGGAGAGGCGGAGATGCATCAGTTTGTTAACCGACTCCAGCTTCACATCCAAACAACAACAAGGACCCGGCTGACGGAGCTGGAGATGAGTCCTACGCCACTGTGTGTCATCCTGAGCTGGCCTCCAGGGAGGAGACAGCTCTCCTGGGAGCCGCCCAGCAACCATGGAGGCAGACGGGAACAGAGACGGACAGAGATGAGGGCTGGTGGTCCCACAGATAGAATGGCCTCACAATATTTACTACCATGAAAAACAAGCTGATATTCATTTAGGGAGCAGAGGTACGTTCATGTGGGCGATCTGCATAAGAGTCCACCAGCTACTGCTGGTAAAAACCTCCCACAACATTCCAGCATAATTTGGCTGTGGAAGCTGACTCCGTCCTTCTGCAACCCTTCATCATGAACAAACATACCATATTCACTGCCTCACAATGGATTCTAACGCTCCGATCCAGGAAAAAGCCCAAACCATGACAGCTCCCCCACCGTGCTTTCAGGTTCAAATCAGTCTATATGATGTTCTACTGATGAAAAGAAGACTTTTTCAGCACAAAGCAAGTGGCTAAACATTCCCTTTTATGATTTTTATAGCACATATATGTACAGTTGTAGCTGCACTGGGTGTCATTAAGCCAAACCATAACTATTCCACCACCATGCTTGATAGACTGACGTCACGAAACAACCAAACACAGCAGTCATGTGACTAACCTGTGTGGGAATGAGAAGTAATGATCTCAAAAACACATAATCGGTATAAACCTTATGGATAATACAATATCATATTTCACTGCTGTATGAGCCAAGCAGAAAAGCTCATACAGTCTGTGAACAGAGGTGGGTAGTAACTACTTACATTTACTCAGATTTACTCCAACATACTTTTTACTTTTATTTGAGTAATATTATTATGAAGTATCGCTACGCTTACTTGAAAAACATTTCTGGATCTTCTACTTACTGTGAGTAATTTCACTGAAACAAAACAAACATGTTTTAACCAATAATACACTAGACAAGGACACAAACCTTCAGTTTATGTTAGAGTGAGACCTCTTGTTTCTACATAAGCTTCATTCTAATGTTATTTTCTACCTACTGAGCCATTTACAGTATATATACTTCAAATATATATGCTCAGCAAAAAAAGAAACGTCCCATTTTCAGGACTGTGTATTTCAACATTACTGTTGTAAAAATCCAAATAACTTTACAGATCTTCATTGTAAAGGGTTTAATCAATGTTTTCCATGCATGTTCAATTAACCATAATCAATTAATTAACATGCACCTGTGGAATGGTCGTTAAGACCTTAACAGCTTACAGAAAGTAGGCACTTAAGGTCACAGTTCTAAAAACGCAGGACACTAAAGAGACTTGTCTACCGACTGTGAAAAACACCCAAAGAAAGATGCCCAGGGTCCCTGCTCATCTGCGTGAACGTGCATTAGGCATGCTGCAGGGAGGCATGAGGACTGCTGATGTGGCTAATGTCCGCACTGTGAGACGCCTAAGACAGCGCTACAGGGAGACAGGAAGGACAGCTGATCATCCTCGCAGTGGAAGACCACGTGTAACAACACCTGCACAGGATCGGTACATCCGAATATCACACCTGCGTGACAGGTACAGGATGGCCACAACAACTGCCCGAGTCACACCAGGAACACACAATCCCTCCATCAGTGCTCAGACTGTCCGCAATAGGCTGAGAGAGGCTGGACTGAGGGCTTGTAGGCCTGTTGTAAGGCAGGTCCTTACCAGACCTCACCAGCAACAACGCCGCCTATGGGCACAAACCCACCTTCGCTGGACCAGACAGGAGTGGCAAAAAGTGCTCTTCACTGATGAGTCACGGTTTTGTCTCACCAGAGGAGATAGACGGATTCGTGTTTATGGTCGAAGGAATGAGCGTTACACCGAGGCCTGTACCCTGGAGCGGGATCGATTTGGAGGTGGGGGGTCCGTCATGGTCTGGGGCGGTATATCACATCACCATCGGACTGATCTTGTTGTCATTGCAGGCAATCTCAATGCCTTGCGGTACAGGGAAGACATCCTCCTCCCTCATGTGGTACCCTTTATGCATGCTCATCCGGACATGATCCTCCAGCAGGACAATGCCACCAGCCATGCTGCTCGTTCTGTGCGTGAGTTTCTGCATGACAGCAATGTCAGTGTTCTGCCATGGCCAGCGAAGAGCCCGGATCTCAATCCCATTGAGCACGTCTGGGACCTGTTGGATCGCAGGGTGAGGGCTAGGGCCATTCCCCCCAGAAATGTCCAGGAACTTGCAAGTGCCTTGGTGGAAGAGTGGGGTAACATCTCACAGCAAGAACTGACAAATCTGGTCCATAAGGAGGAGATGCACTGCAGTAGTTCAAGTATCTGGTGGCCACACCAGATACTGACTGGTACTTTGGATTTTGAGCCTCCCTTCATTCAAGGACACATTATTCTATTTCTGTTTTATTTTTATTTATTTTATTCATGTTTAGTTTATGCCTTATGGTGTTGACTCTTTAGTGTTGATACAAATATTTACACACATCAAGTTTACTGAAAGTAAAAACAGTTGAAAGTCAGAGGACGTTTCTTTTTTTTGCTGAGTTTACATGGTAAACACTTTATATTGTCACTGGAGGCACTTTACCCTGTTCTAACATATATATATATATATATATATATATATATATATATATATATATATATATATATATATATACACACATTACCTTTTGTATGTATTAGTTTCATAGGTTTTATGTGAAATATTTTGATTTGAAAACGTTTCTTGTGCTTCAAATTTGTTACTTTGTACGTATGATAAATTTTTCATTGTACTCTTTAAAATACCACAAACAGATCCCTTTTTTTCTGTCAGATGAAATCATTTTTAAATAATCTGTGCCAATAGATCTGATCTGATGTTCTGATCAGTTTCTCAGTACTTAAGTCGACTTTTTATTTTTTTTCCTCTTACTTGAGTCATTTCTTGGACGGCTTTTCTTTACTTTTATTTGAGCAAAAATATGTTGAAGTAGTCCTACTCTTACTTTTTGGCTACCCTACCCACTTCTGTCTGTGAATTTATTTATTTAATTTAATTAGAGGGAGGACATTGCATATTTAAGAACAGCAGAATAACTGTAAATATGCCAGATTATAGCCTGAGGCTAATTTCTATCTGCAGTCCTCTGGCAGGTTGAGGTTGCTAACCTCTAACCTCTAACGGTGGCTGCAGTTCGTCTGGAAGAGTCTCTATGCGATTTTTGCTTAATAAACTCATTCAGTGGTGGGGGGGTAAACCATGAAGGACTTTATAGACCAAACTGGCAGATTTAAACTGGTTAAATTTATGGAATCTCAGTAGAGCATATTTATCAAGAATAGGGCAATGATGGTACAAAGTTGGTTTGTTGTCCAGAATTTTCCGTGCTCTTTTATAGCATGACTCAACTGGTCTAATAACAGAAGTGGCAGCAAAGGACCAGCTGGTAATGCTATAGCTAATATGAGATTGTATCATAGAATCTAATAATGTGATAGCTGCTTTATCTGTCAGGGATGCTCTTATATGTTTAAAACTATGCAAATTAAAGTGAACAGTTTTAACGATATTTTGAACATGTTTTCTAAATGATAACTTTGAGTCCAGCAGCACCCTGAGGTATTTGAATTGTTCTAGATTTTGTATTACTTCTCCTTTGAATACTTTCCTGGAACCAGGCTTAATAGTGACCTCCCCAAGCACACTTTCACTAAATAACAGACTTTTTGGGACTTTTCTTGTCCGGATTACTTTATCTGTGTATAGATTTTTAAATTATTAATGCAAAACTAACAACTGATATTTCTCTAAATGACATCCAGGACCAATATGGCCAAAGATTACTTTAGGAGAATAGAAGAAAAAAATAATACAGAATGATATTGATGATAATGAAATTGATAACTTTCTGCAAAAATACCATAGCTTCTTACTTTTAAAAATTCTGTAACATATTGCTTCACATAGTTTCATGGAAAACCGTTTTTTGTTGTTGCCATTTACCTTCTGGACAGTGATACTGAGCAGCTGAAATGCTATTGCTAACAGGCTACGTTAGCTTTGTTAGTTTGTTTTATCAGCAGACATGCTAACCGCTACAGCTCAGTGCTAAACAGTTTCCACGTAATATGGATCTTACTACACAATGTCTTTTTGACCAAATTCCTTTAAAATAGGTTTAAATGGGGAGCCAAAAACATGATGCTAGCTGGGTATTAGCAACCTTCTAAAACTGGCTTATTGTGCAGAATTTTATGTCTATTTATGTCCTTTTCTTAATTAAGTAATTTTGGGGACCTGAAAAGTTGATTCTAGCTGGTTAATAGCTGAGTTACCTGCTGTTACTTCTAGCTAAAGATAGGAGCGATAGGCAGCGCTCTGTTAGCGCTTTATTTGAGTGACTGACATGCTAACTGCTGTGAATTACGGCTATAAATCCCTCAGTATGTAACCAAACCCTGGCAGTGCTTTAACCTCGGCCGGTTTGTCTAAAAGCTTCTCTTCTGACTGACAGCAACAGATGGAGAAGAGGGCTACACCGTGACTTCAACAGAATACATTCCACTACTGTCTGTCCCAAATATGAATTATTCTATGATTTAACACCATGAAGGTCGCTCACATTAGAGTGGCAGGACACAGGAGAAAAACCTGGGACTAAACCAGGCTGGAAGCGTCATAACCTGCACAAAGAACCAGAGCTAGCTTCACAGTACAGAACATCAGGCCATTTTTTCATTTTTCATCTCTAGATATTTATTAAACGCCCTAAAAGTTGTCGCTAACTCTTCGATTAGCTGGGTTGCCTGTTTTGGTTGATCTTGGAGCTAAGCGATGTCTTTCTGTGTTTTTCTACCTTGTTTTTGTTTGTTACTGTTTTTAAATGAATTCAAACAGGATAAAATGTAATCAGATATACAGCAGGCTGACAGCTCAAATCAACAGATGTGGGAAACACCACCTCCTGCCACATACTTTCGTTAAAGGGAGTTACAAACAGCAAAACAAAAAAAACAACCTTTTAATTATTTGCCCCCACATAGCTGGGTTTATCAGAAACTACCTCCAGAACGTCTCAGAGTGACTGATGCTGGTTGGAACAACTTTTTCAGCTAAATATGAACTCAAAGCAGGAGCATGAAGCCTGGGGAATAACCACAGAAGAAGAAGAAGAAGAAGGCGTCTATCACCTCTCTGAGCGAGCTATCAGAGAGGTTTTGACAGCCAGCCTAACGTCTCGCCTTGGTTTTATTCCCCGCTGAGTAACCACCATCAGTCTACCGGCGATGAACACATGCCACGAGCATCTAAGCCTCCAAACATCAGAGATATTTAAAAAATGAAGCAGATAATGGTTTAAATGCCTCAAAATATGCTCACACAGCATGCTGGTGGCTGAGTAATCAGAGTAGTCTAGACAGACAGACTACAGGTCAGAAAACAACCCAGAACCAGGCAACATCAGCTCTACGTTCACTCCATAGGTCACCAGCTGCAAATATCCTGAACAGTTTGAATTTCTGCAAACTAAAGAAGACAAAGAAGAAATACTGATTTGAAATTAAAGAAGAGAAGAGAGGGAAGCCCCAAGGTTCAAAAGCTGGACATAATTTATGTTGGCGGTATTTTTTCAGCAGATTCCAGATGATTTCCATGCAGTTTCTTGCCTCTGTAAGGAAACTGTCTAACAGCTTACCTGGTGAGGTGGGTCCAGTTTGTGGTGTCTGCAGCGAGGGACCGAAGGGAGGCCGGCGGCTTCTGCAGAGACAGGAGAAGAAAGGAAGGGATGAGAAAGAGGAGTCATTGGGGCAGCGGAGCCGGCTGCAGCTTACACACTTCCTTTACTGACACACACACGCAGCGAGCCAATCAGCACGCAGCCAGCCAATCGGCACGCCGCCTTGCATCCCCTCCACCAGCAGCTGAAACCAGTGAGATGGGGGTTGGGGATGGGAGGTTATAGCCATGTCTGAGCACAAGAAACGTGTCCCTGTTTTGCCCATTAATTCATATTTGAAAGGGATATGAGGCTCATCCAGCCCCCGGCCCGGGGGGATTGATTTTAAAGATGAAAGACCTTCTCTGGCATTAGAAACCTCCAGAAGCACATTTTCTTCTTCCCCCATGAACGCTCAGATTATGAATGCACAAAACATCCAGACATGACAGCGGATGCAGCATGAGGCTGTATGTGAGGTGTAAAGGAGGGGCGCCGGCCGGGCATGCCCCACGCTGAATAATCGCTCTGTCAATGGAGCTCATTTGCAGGCAGAGCCGAGTGCTGCAGCAGAACTGAAACAAAGGCAGAGAGAGACACTGCAGAGGGCAGACCAGACCGGCACAGCAAACCAAAACCATACAACCCAGAAGAGCTTTAAGTTCCCTGCTCATTACTCCAACCACTAAACATATGAAGCATATTTATTTATTCATAGAGCCTGGTCCCGCTCCAGCTATCCATCACCTGCACTACTGAAGATGTCAGAGGAAATGAACGCAGGCGTTATGAGCTAAGTGGAGAGAACTGTAAAATAACCCAGAGAATGAAGCTCCACACTGTTCTAGGTCTATATTAATACACAAAGCCAGCTGTGATTGGTGGCTGGTAGAATGTGGAAAATGTCCAGAAATATGCATGAAGTGTAGAATAAACTCACGGGTAGAATTTAACAACTTCTAATTCAATTAGTTTTAATCAGCTGTTTTAGTCCAACCAGCGGTGACGCATTTATTCAGCAACAATTCTTATTCAAACTAACTTTAGCTGAAATATGATTCCTGCATGAATACATTCAAAGTGTTTCCAACTTCCTGTTTCCCAGGAGTACAAAGAAGTCATGACAGACTAACTATATGCTAACATTTGTCCGACAGCTATCCAACAAGATAATATTGTACAGTGGACCCTTGGTATTGACGGGGTTAGGGACCACAGCCAACTGTGAATAAATAAAATCCACTCATACTTCAGCCCCAGTCTAAAAACACATAACTGCTTATTTTAAGAATTACACTAAATATAGCATAATATGCATTAATACACACAGTGGAAACCATCTTAGTGCTACAACAGAAGCTAACATCTTCCTCATCTCCACTCTTCATAATGAATGGAGCTCCTGGATTGGCTGCTTTACAAACACCAGCCAATAGCGTGCCATTGTTCTGACATCATTCAGCCTCAACATGAATTTTCTTTAGAATATTTTAGATATGGGTCCACTGTAACATCTGATGACTGACACAACAACAAGATATAAATAAATACAATCAGAAATGTGTTTAAACAGCTATACAGAACACTGAAAAATAACCTCAAATTAATTGGATATTTATGATACGTGAACGTGTGGATGAAAACAACTGTACCTGAATTTCCATGTGAAGGACAATAAATGTTATTTCTCTTCTATTCTTGCTAATGTTATGACAGTATTAATGTAGTTGGTCTATGGACAAAATGTCATTTATTCATTAAAAAGCTAAACGGATCAATTAAGTGCATTCAACTAACTATTTAGAAACTTTCCAATTTATTGTATTTACATTGTATATTTGAGTGATATAGCTAATATTAAGCTAATGACGTTTAGTTTGATATCTATCTGACTGCATGTTAACATATTGTTAATGTTACGTCTAAGTTAACCTGGTTCACCTGCTGACAAATGGCCTAAAATCAAAAAGCTAAACTGTTAGTTAGTTTGTCACTTAAAGACCCCTATACAAAATGTAGGTGTTAAATGAATGTTTTGGTTAAAACATTTTAGCAGTCTTCTTTTCTGTTAATGACACTTGTTAGACGAGTGTTAAAGCAAACCTATAGGCCAAGAATGATGTGAAGAGTCACTCCTGCACATCACCGCTGATGGACCAATGAGGCTGATGGGAGACTGAATCAGAGAGGAGACGGTCTGATGGTCTGCCAAAGGGCGAGAGGGGAAAGGTCAGACCTGCTATCAGCTGGTCAGGAGCAGCCATCAGTGAGACGCTACAATCAAGCTGCTAAACAACACAGATATTTCACCCTAAGAAGAACTGTGAAGCTCCTGACAGAAGCAGAGATGGACTGAGGAAAAAGAATCTCCTGGGCTTCCTTCTGCCGGTGCCGATTAGACATAAGGACCGGACGGAACAACAAACATGGCAGCTAACATCTAATCTCCCAAAGAGCAGATGCTAGCGGTGCCAATCTGCCAGAACCCACAGAAGTGTCAACAAACAGAGCAGAGCAGAACAGACTACGTCTGCTAACTCCCACACTGGGGATGAGTTGGTAGGGAAAGTCTTGGCCTGGCTGCACCCAACTTACAATGATCAGGATTAGCTGAATGGATCATCCCTTAACATCCGTGTAACATATGATGACCCCTTCATCCAGATTTGGCCAGGCTCATTTTTCTGCAGATCCCCACATTTTCTGTGTCTGATCCCTAAACCTAAATTCTCTGGACAACAAATCAATAACGATGTGTCCAAAAGGAGTGTGCTATGAGTCTGAAATCCAAGCCCTGCACTGTGAAGGGCAACTCATCACGGATCATCTGCCTCTACGGGGAACACAAAGGTGCTGACTAATACTGCCCTTCAGTCTACATTCAGGCAGACACCTGGAAAACACTGCCTGTCACCAAACATGACCGCTGGGTAAACCATGACTCAGGCTTTCTGAAAACGCAGCATTAACACTGAGCTGGACGAAACTCAGAAAAACAACGGCACAGCAGCAGCAACCTAGGCCTGGTTCCAGATCATCAGAAATTAATAGAAATATACTATCATCTGATTGGTTGTTTGTTTAAAATAATTGATGTTAGACCTGAGAGATTTAATTCAGCAGATGTGCTCTGATTGGCCAGCACTGTTCAAAGCTGCTCAGGCCACACAGGGGCCAAATACTCCCATCAGTTTGGGTCAGGCCAGCCATGATAATACGCTAAAGTCATTTTATTTGGAATTAATTTAATCCATGGTGAAGGTTTCTATTAATAACCAACTGTCTTATATTATATTCCCTCATAAACTTGACTCTGTGTTTATTAGCAGGCCTCAGGACACTAAAAATGACCTGAAATTCTTTGTTTTGGCTGAAATTCTATATATTACGGTTTTATTAATAATAAAACCTCATTTACTGTCACTCTTATTTAGGCGTGTAACAGTACACAAAAATCATGGATCGGTATGTTTTCAAGAAAAATAAAATAGAAATGTGAATATAACTTTTTTCTTTACTTTTATAAGCAAATAATTTGTTTTTCCTGAAATTAATTGATTTCATTTCCTGAAATTAATCAGATTTGATTATGTTCAATAACTTAAAAAGGTTGAAAGCATAGAACTGACTGGAGATTTCATTGGATTATTTTTTTAATAAATAAAATAGTATAAGCATACACAGCCAGAGTAAAAAACAACAGAACCACTTGAAAATAGTGTTAATGTTTAGAAATGTTTAAATTATATTTTGCCCATATTTGAGAACAAAAGATGTTTAAATCACTTTGGAGTTGTTTTGATATTTCGAAAGCCTAATCTCCCAGCAGTACTTGAATGCAGCATGGGAAGCTGTTGGTTAAAATCTCTTCTCATCAACGGAGATTCCTCCGAATGTGTTCTCTCCAAGATAAGGAGTTTGTGCTGATTGGATGCTACTGGTAGCCATGTTGGACGTCAGCTGGTTTTTCTCTAGTATCAGGGATGTTTCCATTCAGCTTGACATTGTTTCAGGTGAGTCACTCAGTTCAGTAGAGCGTGTTATGGACCTTATTGCTGTTGAAAGATGCGTTCACTGACAAAGTTCTGGTTCGATCCACCTTTCTTTTTCTATTGTAGCTGCATGAAAAACCATGAATGTTCTTAAATAGCAGAATTTAATGATAGTTGGGAGTCCTCCTGTTTTGTTTTGGTGTCACTTTTTAAAGTTGCCCTTTGGAAACATTGCACTGCGCTCTGAGTTCCTCACTTAAACGTTCTGCATGTGTTCAGGTAGAAAACAGCTGGATTCGTAGTGAACTGACAGGGCCGTACCAAAAAAATACAAATACATGTAGTGTTACTGATTCAAATAGTGAACTCATCCCTCCTGTCAGGTGTCTTCCCCCAGGCTTTAAAAGCAGCAGTTATTAAACCATTGCTAAAGAAGAAGAATCTGGACAACATGTTAATGCAGAACTACAGGCCGATCTCTAATCTTCCATTCATCAGTAAGATTATTGAAAAAGCTGTTTCAGCAGTTAAATGGCTTCATAACAATGACAAACCGTTATGATGTTTTTCAGTCTGGTTTCCGTGGTAACCACAGCACTGAGACTGTCCTAGTCAAAGTATTCAATGACATCCGCATAAATACAGACTGTGGTAGAACCACAGTGCTGGTTCTGTTGGACCTCAGTCTTGATCATGATATATTATTAGAACAACTGGAGAGCTGGGTCGGACTCTCTGGTACAGGACTGGGCTGGTTTGAGTCTTACCTAAAGAACAGGGACTTCTTTGTTTCAATAGGAAACTTTTCATCAGAACGAACAGAAATCACATGTGGGGTGCCCCAGGGCTCCATCCTGGGGCCCCTCTAATTATGCTCCCATTAGGCAAGATTATAGCAACCAATAAGATTAGCTACCATAACTATGCAGATGATACTCAGCTCTACATTGAGATGTCACCAGGTGACTCTGAACCCATTCAAACCCTAAGTAAATGCATCGAGCAAATCAATGGATGGATGTGTCATAACTTTCTCCAGCTGAACAGAAACAAAACAGAAGTAATTACTTTTGGACCTAAAGAGGAACGATCAACAGTCAACACACAGCTTCAATTAATACAGCTAGAAACTACTGATCAGGTCTGAAACCTAGGTGTAGTAATGGACTCAGACCTGAACCTCCAGGGTCACATAAAGGTCAATAACAAGGTCAGCCTTCTATCACCTGAAGAACATTTCTAGGATTAAAAGGACTGATGTCACAACAGGACCTAGAAAAACTCATCTATGTGTTTATCTTTAGTCGGATTGATTACTGCAACAGCATCTTCACAGGTCTGTCTAAAAACTCAATCAGACAGCTGCAGCTGATCCAGAACGCTGCTGCTCGTGTTCCTCACTAGAACCAGGAAAGTAGAGCACATCACCCCAGTTCTAAAGTCCTTACACTGGCTCCCTGTAGCTCAGAGAATAGACTTCTAAATACTTTTACCAGTTTATAAAACTTCCAGAAAACTGCAAAGCTGCTGAAACACTGAGTTCTTTTAAATCACAGCTAAAAACGTATCTGTTTAGAGCTGCTTTTGAGTTATGCTTTCATGTATCATGTTTTGTGTGCTTCTTGCGTTATTGCTGTTTTTACTTGATATGCTTTGTCTGTGTTTTACTGCTATTTTTATTTTACCCATTAATCATGTAAAGCTCCTTGAATCACCTTGTTGTTGAAAATGTGCTATACTAATAAATTAGCCTTGCCTTACAGCCCTATTATGTATCAGAGATAACTCAGTTGAATGGGGGAGTACCTCTGGTACCTGGCTTAAACACATTTTTCTACCTTAATCTGCTTTATGCAGTTAAAATAAACGTTTAGGTCTCTCTTCATAACCTTCAAAATGCTCCAGCGAGACGAGAAGGTACAAACAACTTAAAAAATATAATTTTTCCTTTGTTAGAGTGATATTTACTGTGGTGGTGCACATTCACCAGTCTGAACTAGACGTCTTTTTTTTAAAAAGCACTTTGCTTACAAAAGGCTATATAAATATCATTTTATTATTATTACAGAATTAGTTTGAATAGAGTTTTGCGTGCCACATTATTTACATTCACTGTTAAATTACAGAGCAGCTTAACTCTCTTGCATTAATATTTATACAAAAGAAACAGTTGATTTTATTATGTTGTCACAATTATCTCTAAAAGGCACGATGACAGCCCTGCTATCATTATTGCTCGAGGGGTTCTGCTTCAACACGCTTCCTGAAAAGCTCCTGAGAGCACAGAAAAAAACCAAGTGCTTTATGCTTTTGTAGTATGCAATTACTGCTGAGAGCAAAAATATCAGGCGGTCCATTAGTGAAAAGTGAGCATGAGGAAGACCAGCTGGCAAAAATCAGAATCATGCCTGAAATGTCTAAACGGATCAAATATTCAACACTATGGACTGGAAGTCATTTCTCCACCCTACCTCCCAGGAACACCAATACTCCAACACTTACAGATGGCCCAGTGGACTGTGTACCGTCCCTCTCTGATAGAACCAGAACACAGGAAATTCCTCAAATATGAGATATTCTCCAGAGGCCTGTTTAAAAATAGTTCTAGGGAAAAAGAAAGAAACATGATGGAAGTGAAGAAGCTTTGCGCTGCAGCAGGATGGGAGCCAAGCTACAGAAACGTGTCAATAAAGTTCAATAACAGCGTGTGCCACTCTCACATTTACAGACTGGGCTGGTTATATTAACCGTCTGCCTGCCTGTCTTTACACAAACCACAGGGTGTAGCCTGGCGCTTTGAACTGCTCCCTACAACACAGACTACTGTAGCAGCTCCCACATGACTCCATGGAAAAATCACAGCAGCAAACACTTTGCTTCTTTGGTTCCCTTCTCCAAACTGCCAAAAAACAGCTTATTACTGGAAATACATCAATAAATACAGCTCAGAAATTATTCTAAACCTGGGATTTCTTTTAGTCTCTGATGCTATATAACTGTAAGTAATAAAGCTTTTGTTAGATCTCCCTGAATGTTCAGAGTTATGAGTCAATAAAAGTACAGTCTTTTTAAACAAGGAACATTTTTAAACATATGTTTTATGTTTATCATCCGGGTCATTCTCTGAATTCGATGCACATTAAGGTCTCTGGTTACTGAAAAATAGACCAACAGCTAATTGTGTTGCTGAGCATTGCATCTGATGAAGGATTATTTGTACCTCTGAGAAACTTTAGTTACTCACATTAGGCATAAAACATTATTCAGAATATCTTTGTTATTTGGATCATTTTAACACAGTTTCCTATAAGGTTAAAGATCTGAGCTAAAAGTAGCCCTAAGGTCACATTAGCTAGGTTATGGAGCAGCGTATAAGCAGATGAAACAGACGATTGCCAACACTTTCAGTTCTGGTATTAACTAAAAGTTAACCAATGTCATAGAAAACATTGTATCAGTAATGATCCATATTTCTGCAGCATCAATGTAATAATTGTTGTATGTTTTCATAAATGCTTTGGATGCTCCTCGTCAGCAGGCCAGGTTGGTGTCTATGTCCTGCCTTCACCAGGTGGGGGCGGGGTAACCCTGGACAGGGCAACACAGATTCCTCTAAGCCTAAATCAGACGGGGGCGAGGGGGGTAACTGTAAATCTCTGCTGTCTCTTTAGGGTAAACACAGTAAAACGACCTGACCAAAAGGTCAGGCTACCTGTGAGAAAAGGTAAGCGGAGCTCATTTAACCATCTAAACCTTGTCCTATTATCGGTTAATCTGTACTATGCCATCTGTTTTAAATTAGCACCTCCACAGAAAGCAGCAGAGGTCTGAACCTAAATCTGCAACAGAGAGGATCAGACAGAGATCAGATAGATGGACGGCATGTAAACACACTGAGGTGAATATCAGACTGAGAAGAGGAGCAGAACCAGAACTGGGCTGGGAATGGGTTTTATCTTCCTGAGTCCAACGATGCTGGGCTGCATTTTCAGGCTTGGAGGAGAGACACGTCGCTGATGCTGTCGGACCGAGGCCGGCTGTATGAGGGAGGATATGCATCAACACGGTGCAGAACGCTGCGTCAGGAAAAGCCCACATCACACATTACACAGTAAACATTGTCCTCTGTGACATGGAGCCCACGGTCATTCAGGGAAACCTCCCCATCAGTGAAGCTTCCAGTCTGAGTCATATCAGGATGACTGGGATTTCTGGAGACCAGTGAGCAGCACCCTGATGATGAATAACTAACAGCGTGTTGTGTTTGTTTTCATGGAGCTCTGCTCCCATGGGGCCCAACAACAGTTCACCCATTAGCTCTGAGAGGATCATTTATGTAACACAAGGACACATTTATCCAAACATCCGGAGCTTTTTGTTCTTCCCTCACTGCTACAAAAAACACTTTCTACACTAATTGCTCATCATATAGGCCATTATTAGTGAATGTTTAGCATTTTTGCACCATACAGTGGCAATCACATAAACTCCTCCTGGTTCAGGCGGCAACACGGTGTTACAGCAGATGCATTTTATTTCTAAAGGTCACATTTTGGTTGGCAGGGAAACCATCAACCATTTATGTTTGATGAAAAAGGCAATTATTTGTATTTTTCTGTTGTTCGAGACCAATCATCATTTGATTTCAGGTGTCAAATAAAAGGCCTGAAATGGAGTTTATTGAGGAAAAACTAGTCAAAAAGAAATGTATCAACCAGAGGTGGCATTAGACGTGTTTGTTGTTCATCATTTTGACCGACAGGGTCAGAAATATCTGGTCAGAATCAGTTTTTAAATAATAACATATTCAATAGCATTTTTTAAAATTCAAACAAGCTGAACAGAGAACTGCATATGCAATGAAATTAAACAATTCCACTTAAAAAGAGTTCACCTGCTGTGGCCTGAACACAGTCTCACATCTTCCTCTAGCTCCACATGGACCTGAAATGATCTCCTTTTGTTCATAATCTAATAGTGGGATTACTGCAAAGGTTATTGTTATGATGAGGTTTAGGATTTTAGCCTCAGACAGATGACTTCTCATGAGGGTTTAGATGTTCTGGAGGCTGAATCTGTGCTCTGCTGCCACACTGGAGACTGGAGTTAAGTGGAGCGCCACTTCAGACAAAGTTTGGAAATCAGGGAACGTTTGGTTTAAAATAAATCAGTCAAATATGGAAAATATTCCTATGGGCCTATGAGGCATTACTCTTTGCCTCATAGGCCCAGAGAACACACCATGCTGCTTCTGTTGTTTAAACTACAGTAATAATAATAATAATAATAATAAAGGGACATTTTTGAGATTCTGACTCTAACCAACTTAAAAAAAATGTAATATATAGCTACATTAAAATAACTATCTGTCTTTTTTTTCTTCTGTTGTTTTTGCAAATGGAAAACTGATCTTTGACCATCATGACTGACAGTATAACCTAAAGTTAACAGCAACAAGTGGAAGAAGGGGAATAATGTCATTGAAGGATTCAATTCAATTCAAAAATACTTTATTGATCCCAGAGGGAAATTAAGTGTTGTAGCTCATATAATTAATTCTTTAAGGAGTTGTTGTAGGTAATGATGGTTGTGGGCAGGAAGGATTTCCTGTAGCGGTCTGTGTTGCAGAGAAACTGAAGAAGCCTCTGACTGAAGACGCTCTGTTGTTGTATGACTGTCTCATGAAGAGGATGCTCAGGGTTGTCCATCATTTTTTTGATTTTATGAAGAATTCTTCTTTGCATCATCATCTCCAGATGTTCCACAGTCGTCCCCAGAACAGAACCAGAACCAGAACTGAACCAGCCTTCTTTATCAGGTTGTTTAGCCTTTTTAAGTCCCTGGCTCTGATGCTGCTACCCCAACAGATGACGGCTGAAGAGATTACACTCTCCACAACAGACTTGTAGAAGATCTGCAGCATCTTGCTGCAAACCTTGAAGGACCTAAGCTTCCTCCAGAAGTCCAGTCTGCTCTGTCCCTTCTTGTAGACCGCTTCACTGTTCAGTCTCCAGTCCAGTCTGTTGTCAAGGTGAACTCTGAGGTATTTACAGTGGCTTGCAAAAGTATTCGGCCCCCTTGAACTTTTCCACATTTTGTCACATTACAGCCACAAACATGAATCAGTTTAATTGGAATTCCAGGTGAAAGACCAAAACAAAGTGGTGTACAGGTGAGAAGTGGAACGAAAATCATACATGATTCCAAACATTTTTTACAAATAAATAACTGAAAAGTGGGGTGTGTGTAATTATTCAGCCCCCTTTGGTCTGAGTGCAGTCAGTTGCCCATAGACATTGTCTGATGAGTGCTAATGACTAAATAGAGGCACCTGTGTGTAATCTAATGTCAGTACAAATACAGCTGCCCTGTGACGGCCTCAGAGGTTGTCTAAGAGAATGTTGGGAGCAACAACACCATGAAGTCCAAAGAAATTATCCATAGAAAATATGTGGATTTTTTTATAGCTCATTTTGAAAATATTCAAAAGAAAAGTTTGGGAAGCTCTGTCTTCTTGAATCCCACTTGTACTGAGCCAGGTTCTGGTTCTGTTGGAGGTTTCTTCCTGTTAAAGGGGAGTTTTTCCTCTCCACCGTCGCTACATGCTTGCTCAGTATGAGGGATTGCTGAAGGATTGCTGTGGTTGGAAAGTCTGCATCAACGGGGCCCAACCTCACGCCAATGACTGACGCAATCTGCTGGGATTCCTTAAATAGGAAACTTTTTAACTGATTGGAACGTTTGTATTGAAATGACTTTTCTTTAAAATAGTATAAAAATGTAAATAATAAAATATAAAATAAATAAATTACTTTTTAAATGTTTTCATTTTAGGAAACTGCAACATCAATACTTTGTCTTGACTTTGGTAAAAAGACAATCTGGGATATGTAATGAATATTTCAGACGGCCCTACTGTCTGTGTCACCATGGTAACAGGTTAATCAAGGGTTAAACTGTTACCTGAGCCAGCTGACAGGATGTGACATCAGTTATACAGGTGAGGTGGGCGGGGTTACAGCGTACTGCTAGTTTAATCATTGCTGCAGAGGAGCCGTGGTTTCTAACCCTGGAGTTTTACTGGTTTCATGTGTTTTATTTGGACTTTTATATCCTTTTGTATGCTTGAAAACAACAACTGATATTACCAGTGAAAATTAAAAAATTTAAATATCATGCAAAAGTTTATTTATTTCACTAATTCAACTTAAAAGTGAAACTGAGGTTTGGAGTGGTTAAGTCAAAGTCTGAACTTAAAGTGGATTAAAATGCAGTGGTGTGACCCTCCAGTGTGGCTGAATAAAACGATTCTACAAAGAAGAAGTTCTTCCACAGTGACGTATGGCTTAATGGTAGTTCATCCCACAAAGGACCAGATTGGTTTCCCTCACTTTTTTCCATCAAATAATGAAAAGATCCTCTGAAAAACTGCCTTTTTTATTAGCTATCTTGGTCTGACAGTAAAATGAAGGAACTGTGTGACATGATGTATAAAGATAAAAGGTTATAATGTGCAAAGAGAGCGCTGCCATTCTTTAACAATGATCTATGATGCTGCAGGCAAGAAACAAAAAGCCTCCAGAGGTCTGGAGATGAACATGTTAGGATAAGTGATAATGCAGGCAAACATTAGCAATCAATCAGCTCTTCAACTGCAAATACAGGAGGTCAAGTTTGCACTGATGTCCTGTGTGGACAGGAACCATCTCTTCAAGTACTCTGAGTGCTGCCTATTAGCGTAAGAGATACGGCCATGCTGTGGTGAGAGTAAGTGACCAGATGGATGAGAAGGGAGGAGGGAACATCCTGAGGCGCTCGGAGGACGGACGTGTTAGAATCCCTGCACATCTCTGAACACAACAGGATGAAGTGAGGATTGATGGGCGAGTCATGGAGCAGCATCCTGGGTTCGATGCACCAACAGGAGGCTTGGCGAGCTGTAATGACGAACCGTGCTGTGCTGGAGCGACTGGAGGGCGAGGTCACTCATCAGTAACTGGGTTTGACGTTTACATGCTGGAAGTCAGCAGCAGCTCAGGACATGTCTGTCTGATTACAGCTGTGGTCTGCTGGAAACTCACATCTGCCTTTATGTCCCTCTGCAGAACATGAACATCAGAAGATTTGGCAGGATTCTCCTCTGAAGCCCCAAAGCTTTGGCTCTGAGGCTCAATCTGAACTGAAACTTCTCAAACTGTCCGCCTTACTTCTGCTGTTTCCTCTAAGAAGATGGGAAATTCAACAGATGTGGAAAAAAACTCCAAAATGCTCAAATAATGCTGTGTCGGCTGCAGGTGTGCGTTGCAGGAACAGCACTTTGTTTCCATGACCCGAGGCTAAATCACCATGGTAACGGCTCGATTTAGAAACAAAGTTAGAAGAAGAAAGGCCCAAGGATGGTGATTACGAATCGTGGCGTCTAAGTAGTAAAATGAGACAACAACAAAGCCAGAGTGGATAGTTTGTTGTCCAAGGACACGAAACCAGGGTTTCATCTCATTCCCACTACAATATACATGTTGTGTCTATATTTTAATAGGTAGAGTCTTATTATTGGTTATTATTCTTTAGAACATTTAGCCGTCTCCCGTCACACCAGATATTCTGTACATAGTAAATCAAGCAAAGTAGATTCTAATCTTTGTTTGATCAAAATCATGTATCCTGAAGAGGTGATCCATCATCATCATCATCATATTTATTATTTATTGTGATTTGCTGAAGCCGGTGTGTGAACTCCAACCTTCATTCTTTATCCTCTTCTTCTTCTATCTTTCCAGATTGACTCCAACAGTCAATTGATACAGACAGTTGGCTTATTTGTTTCTGCCTTGTAACCATTTGATTAATAGTAATAAGGATAATTAATAACTGTCTTTGAACCACTATTAATATTGCTGCTAACTAAGCCAGCTCACTAATTGTGCCACAGTGATTGAAATGTTGTTTAGCGATTGAGGGAAGGTGTGACTGAATGTGAGAGGATGATAAATGTGTCGCCCTGACTTTAGACATGATGGTTGGACCCCCTGAGGTGGACCTCGGGAATCAGAAGCTCTGCATACGGCCTGGCACGCTGGATACCTTTAAGTTTTTCTTCCTCCGGGTTCCATCTTTGGTCTCATCTGTCAACAACATTTCACAAACTCTTTCCAGTGTTTCCATGTGGCTGTTATCAAACTGCAGACAGGCAGCTATGCTCTCTTTAGAGATGAGCATCTTGACGTCACGACTCTTTTAGCTTTGTAGAAGGACGGTATGGTCTCAGTATGAATACAGTCACAACCAACTTACATTCATATTTTCCTGCAGCACCATAATCTCCCAGTGAAAATAGTTGTTAAAAACTCAAATTAGGTTTATTTTGTGCCAATTTACAACAAATGTCATTAGAAGAGATTTTAGAGGTAAAACAAGTCTACTTCATTTACTACTATGCTATCATATAGACAGGTTAGATTCAATCAGTCCATCCTGATACTATGGTATGCAATTCAACTAAAGTTATTATAAACTAATTAAAAACTTCCTGGTTACATTACACAATTATACAACTATTTTGGTTCCATTTATTCCACTGCGATCACTGATTGGTGTATTTTAAGGCTTTTTACATGTCTGCAGTGAATATAATGCTGCCATCAACCTGGTCCTTCATTAGTCATAGAGAGAAGAAGTGATGACCCGGCCCGGCCCGGCTCTGGTGTCGGAGAAGGATCAGCGTTCTGCAGCAGACTCGCATGGTCTGCGTGTCGCTATGGCTTTACACCAGCAGACCAGAGCACAAACACATGCAGACAGAATGATGCAGAGCAGGCTCCACCAGACCCGCCGTTCTGGGTTTTCCTTACTCAGATGTGGAAGCAGATTAAAGCGTCTCGGATATCTCCAGCTCTGGTTTCCATGTCTGACGACGGGGATGCGGCCCAGCGCAGGAAATAGCAGCGCTGGAGATACATACGATAAAATCCTCCTGGTTGGAAGAAGCTCAGCACTGCAGTGAGTTAGTGGTGGGAAGGAGCGTCTGAGAGGGTTTATTCCTGTTTATATCAGCTCTCTGATGAAGGGGACGGGGAGGTTTACAGACGTCTACAACGCCAGTCATCAAAGCAGAAAAACCTTCCATCAGTCACTGTTATTTACACTTGGATTGTATTTATGTCTAGACTGGTTTTACTGAATAATCAGAGACCAAACCTTCGAACTATGAAGAAATAAACACGTTTTATGCACTCGTTTGTTCATTATAAATGTCCTTGACATAAGATACCACAAATCTTTACAGCTTTCCATCTTTAAATGGTTTAAGTAAACATGTAAAATCCTTGTTCATTATTTTATCTTGGGATGCATGATATATCAGCATTAACATCGGTGTCAGCTGATGTTTTTACCATATGGTAAGACTGGGCAGATATTAATAAACACTTTATCTCCATCTGGATGTGGTTGTCTGTGTTTTAGGAGGGGGGTTAGTCATGTGACCGTGATGGTGATGCAAGCAGAGAAGCAGGTGTGGTTGTTATATTTGACAAAATAGGGAAATCTGTATATAATACCGGTTAAACTTTTTTGTTCATTTTCATCTTAAACCAGGGTATCCATGGGGTCTTGAAAAGTATTAAAAGTTGATCAATTGATTTAAGGAAAATTAAGGCCCATAAAAACGCACACACATAAACTTCTAAAATAAGATGTTTTGTTACATACTATGGCTACAGACGTGTCGTCGTCGATGTGACGTATCCTACTCATTTATAGTGAAGTACAGTGAAACGATGCAGTACTACTGTCAATTGTGTAAACTGGCTGGAAGTTTTAAACAGTGGCTAAAGCCTGTGGCTGAAACCAACCAGGAGGTTTACTGTGCATTCTGTAAAAAGAAGATCAGTGTTGGCCCAACATGAATGGAGCTAGCTACAAAACAGCCGCCGTGAACATCCGTAGCTGTCAGTCGCTTACACACAGAGGTTAACCAGCACTCACCCAACCCTACCCAGGAATAAATGGTACCTTCCAGGCTATTTCTCCTAATTCAGCCATTGCAAAATGATTTCATAGTTTACAATTAATAAATAACAATGTAATAATTTATTAGTGCATTACAATAAAATCATACTTTTATTTTAGGTGTTAAAAATCTTGAAAAGGTATTAAAATGGATTCTGAGATCCATGCTTATAGTTGTAAATTGGTGAAGAGGCAAACTGTACTGCAGGCATGACTAAGGAGGGATATATTGTCAAAGGCCATGAAATCGACAAGGTTCCTCACACAGGCCCAGATTTCTATGCTTGTGGGTACAGTTACAACAAACAAGCAGAAGTAGTAAAACAACAAAATGGATGCTTGTTTTTGAGGAAAAGGCTCCAAATCCTGATGAAACATGTCTTATGCCTCGTTTCAACTGAGCAGTCTGGTCCGGTCTGGTCCGGTCCGGTCTGGTCCGGTCCGCCGTACCGGTCCCTTAATGGTCCCCCTTCAGGTGGAGGTCCACAGTACAATGGTCTGATACAGTTAGGGTGGAGCTACTGGCGTCCTTTGATTGGGTGAACTCATGAACACTACAGTAAGTTTAAACATCACCCCGCTACAACTTTACACACCGGTCCTCTGTTCTGCACGCAGACTTTTATCAAACACAACGGTTGTATGTGTGTAAAGAAAAAAAACTAAAAGCCAGAAAGACCACCAGAGCTGCTGGACGGACTCCATTGTTGTTGTTGTTTCTTCCTCTTCTTCTGTATTTTCTCACTTCCTCGTCCCTCCAGTATGACGCCACGCAAGCGTTCAGGGTAAACCCCGTCTGCTCAAGGAGAGTTCAGTATGCCATAGAAACGCTCCCATGAAAAGTATGCAATAGTGGACCGGACCGAGTCGCACCGTCCGCTCAGCGGAAACGAGGCTTTAAAGTCCTGTGTTCCTTTCATCACTACCTTATAAGCACCTAGTAGACCAGATAGAAACCCTGTTCTCCAGAAACATCTAAATAGTATCAGTACAAGCTTGTGAGCATTGGAACGATCAACAGTGGATTATGGAGGCTCTAAATAGTTGGTAAAACCTTAGTGTTGTCATAGGAGTCTGATTTGATTGATGAAAGTCACAGTTTGGCTTCATTCAGGAGCTTATAGCCAAACCCTAAACCAGCTTCCAGCAGTTATTGCCAAAGATCGCTGAGTTATGTCACCTTGGGACAACAAATCCAAGTGAAAACCCACACAGACCGCCGCTGAGGCGCAACCACGCAGAAAACAAGTCTGAGAAGGGTTCCCACTGCAACAAGTCAGGACTTTCATGTAAATCACATCTGCTTCACTTGATCAGCCGGCGGCCATGGCAGTGATTTACTCCTATGGCCGGGAGGCTCTTTGACTGACTGATGAGAGAGGTCATGCAGAAAACCAGGCCTATTATTGAGGGGTCCTTTGCCCCTGGATAGAAGAGGAACGTTCTATGGATCCTTTCAGAATTCCCTCCGTTATTGATCCATGTTTTATTCCAGCCAAGGACAGGAAGGCATCTCATGCAACCACACTGTGAGGTAGTAAAGCAGATGGTGTCAGATTAGCATCTGAATGAGGCCTCACAGATCCACAGGCGGTCCCCAGCTCCTCATGCTCCCCCATGGGGGGGATAGGTGAGCTGAAGGGAAGAGGCTCAATACCTGGAAAACCTGGAGGATCTGAACAGATCTTATTCTGGCCAGTCCCCTCTGTTCACCAGCAGGTAAACAAACCTGAGACAACAATCAGGTTTAAAGCTACTGTAGACACGACACAATCTGAGATAACATCAGGACCAGTACCGTCTCTGCTTTCAACTTGGTGGCTGAAATGTTTGGACTTCCAACCAGCTGCGGGTATCGACAATGAGCTAAATGTGTTCTTTCAAAATCCCCCATTCCTCCAAATCAGCATAGCATAAAAACATCCTGATGGTTTTCCTGCCTGACACGGGAAAATAACCAACTATGATCCAATTACAGGCCATTCATTCATGCACAGGGAAAAGGAGCAAAACATTAAATTCTGTGTGGAAAATGTCAGGCAGGTTAGAGGAATAGAAAAAAACACACAAAAAACTATATACAGAGGGAATAAGTTTGATTTATGTGCCAATATGTTCACAGAAAAGAAGTCATGAAAACATATCAGGTTCAATTGGTGCTATGTATTTTCACAAGACAGATTCTACTGTTACAGGGGAAAAACTGTAAAGATAGAGAATAAAATATTCTGCCATTAAAAAGGCAGGGCAGCTTTATTAGTATTGCACACTTTCAACAACAAGGTGATTCAAGGTGCTTTACATGATGAAGGGGTAAAATAAAAATTACAGTAAAACACAGACAAAGCATATCATGTAAAAACAGCAATAAAGCAAGAAGCTCACACAGATACATCAAGGCATTACAAAGCATATAATGTAGAAACGGCAAGAAGCATAAACAAAACATGACACATTAAATCATAACTCAAAGGCAGATCTAAACAGAAACGTTTTTAGGATGGGTTCTAAGTCACTTGGTGACATCGTAATGTAGAGCTGAGTATCATCCGCGTATTTATGGTAGCTAATATTATTGGTTGCTATAATCTTGCCTAGTGGGAGCGTGTAGATATTAAATAGGAGGTGCCCCAGGATGGAGCCCTGGGGCACCCCACATGTGATTTCTGTTCGTTCTGATGAAAATTTCCTATTGAAACAAAGAAGTCCCTGTTCTTTCGGTAAGACTCAAACCAGCCAAGTACTGAACCAGAGAGTCCGACCCAGCTCTCGAGTTGTTCCAATAATATATCATGATCAACACTGAGGTCCAACAGAGCCAGCACTGTGGTTCTACCACAGTCTATATTTATGCAGATGTCATTGAAAACTTTGACGAGGGCAGTCTCAGTGCTGTGGTTACCACGGAAACCAGACTGAAAAACATCAAAGCTCAAATACTTTTAAAAATAACATTTAACATCTTAAAATCTACTTGAAGTTTTTTACCATCGTCCTTAAAGTAAATGTACAAAGCACCGCTGTAAATTATTGCCAGAAAATAACACATTTAACAATGTGACAAAAACTCACAGGATCAACAAAATTTAAAAATTGATTCCGATTTCTTTCTTGGAAATTCTAGAATTTTGAGTTTCTGTAACATTCTTGTTTTTTCTGAAAGGGTTTTTGTTCCAAAACATTTAACAACAAAGCAGATTGTAGATCAGCAGCGTTTCCAAACGACCAACCCTAATAATGCTAAATGATATAGCATAATAGCAAACGCTTTAACGCTCCACTCGTGAAATTAGCAACAATTCTGAGTGCTGTACAGCCAGACAGGACATGATAAAAAAAGAAAAAAGATGACGACCCGTTCTTGTGAAACAGACTGATCTTGACTCAGACAACTAACCAACAGTTAGAATGATGGTGGTTGGCTTCAAAAAGAGTCAGTTAGACGTCCTGTTTTTGATTCTGGTGGAAGAAGCAGTCTTCTATCACCAAAAAATAAAAAAACTCGTGTAGTAATAGTCATTCGACGTATACATTTACAAGCCAACAATACTGTGACCTTGCAGGTTCAGGTAGGAGTTAAACGCGGTGCCTCAGTCCGGCTGAATGATATCAAGACAATCTGCGCTGATTTGGATGCTTAATCGTAGCTGATTTCCACGACTTTCCAGGAGCTTTAGCATTCAGATAAACAGAAACCCTCTGGTTTGGGTAAGGCCACAAAGCGCACTGAGAGTCCAATCAGCTGGACTCCATCAGACGTGACATACAATAATCTACCAACAACTCCTTAGTGGTTGCCATTGTTCACATGTTGGTGTTGCAGATCCGATGTACTGGGTGGGAGTTTTCCTTCTAATACCACTTTAACATCCTGGAATATATGTTCATAAGGTGCAGCAATATAACATGTCACTTGTATTACTAATGGATCTGGATCCTACTTCTATTTTGCACCGTTTCATATTTATGTACTTAAATTATGCCTAATAAGTTTAGTTTCTGTTAAAATTTCACATGTAATTTAAAACAATTGCATTTTAGTATAAAAACCTTTTCATTAAACTCTGACCTCATTAAATGTGACTCTGGGCCAGTTGAAAATAGACTCAAACATGATCAAACCAAACTAACTGACCTCCTACTAGGGTTGTCACGATACTAACATGTCAAACTCGATACTGAAACGACGAAGAATACTCATTTTAGATAACGTGGTAACCTTTTTGCTTTTTAGTTATGAGCAAAAAATACAATTAATTATAATATGACTTAATTCCTTATTCAGGGCAAAGCCGTCACCACCAAGTGAACAGCTTCACGTATTCGGATAAGTGGGGATCCCAGTATGGCGAGGCCCAGGTAGCCCTAGTTGGTATTACCTCTTATAAACATCATTACAAGCTCTACTTTTTATTTTGTTGAGTTTAGAGCTGCAGGTTCTACATGTAACAATGATTTTAGACACACCCTTACCAGTGTGTCAGGAAAATAGACATGTTTCCACCACAGCTACTATTGTTGATGCAAGGAGCGGCCATGTCGAAAGTCAAACTCGGAGCAAAAAAATATCTCCGACTTTCCAAGTGAGAAGTCTGACCTAGGGAGACATTCCAGTTTATTTTTCCCAATAAGAAGTTGGAATTTCCGAGTTCCGACAACAAATGGAACGCACCATTTTTCTCTCTGGCTGTACTCGCCATGTTGGCATGTTGGTTTAAAACTTCCAGCTGCAGCTCGTTAGGGAGGCCAGGGGTCAGATGGCTGTTATTGGCTGCTGGATGAAGGGCCACAATTTGGCCAAAAGGGGAACGGGTCCGTTTCTATCGGGTTTTGTCTAGTATTACCCAACCTCCTACTGGTAGCTATAAGTGATCAGAGTTGTACATCCACAGCTCCCTACAACAGGCCCTGAGCAGGACGTGTTGCCGCTGCGGTAGACGGTACCGATCACTCATATGGACCCACAATAGTGATGCAGAAACAACCATAAGATACTACATGGTGAAGGGCTGAAATGACCAGCACCTACCTGGTGGGCTGCATTGCCTGTTTAGTTGAGTTTTAAACCTTTAACACTGGATTGGTTAATCATTTGGCTTAATGGTAGCCAGATCTACAAATCTGTGTTTATCACAAAGCTCATTCTGAAGGAGAGCAACACTTTCTGGCCCTGGTGACTTCTGTTAATGCTCTAAAATAAAAAGCACAGGTGGCTTTTCTCACCAAGGTTTATGAGGCGGACAACTCTGGGATATTTCCCGCTGCTGCTTGACATTAATCATTGAGTGGAAATCAAACATCAGAGATTCTTCACTTCATGCATTTGAAAGATTTCGATTGTAGAAACACCAGTCAGAGGAATCTGGTGGGCCAAGAGGTCAAAGGTATTCCCAGGTCAAAAAGAAAAGGATCGCTGTATCCTCTTACTGCACACAGATACACACACTGGTACTGGGAGAGCTCGTTCCTTTCAGGGGCTGGTTTCCATGGCAGGGGTTCCCATGGTGACGGGGGGCCCTTGATGGCCCCAATAAAGCCGTGGGCACCATTACAGTCAGTCTAGGCAGGCTGGAGGATGCTTGTTAAATGAGAGGAGTACAAGAGCAACATCTTCCTCCTTTCAGGTAATCCTTCACATTCTTCAAGGTGGAACATCAGCAAAGAATGGAAAACGTGTCGACAATCCCTCAAGTGAATACAAACAAGCAATCAGTCGTTAACAGTTATTTCAATAAAGTATCTTTGAATTGATTTTATGTTTCACAGCCTTTAAATCTCCATATCAGAGGAGGTGACAGTAAAAAGTCTTCATGGAAGCTAGCCAAGAAGTCCACAGACGGATGGACCGTCCACCGACTCCCTTCCATCTGTTTCCACGTTTTACTCCGGCTCCTGGGAGCCATGGGAGACGTTCCCATCATTCTGGGAATCTCATTCATCCAAAAATCCGACCGTGACCGGCGGAGGCACTCAGGCTAACACAGTTAGGACATGTTAAAGCTTCGAGCCATGAAAAGCAATTTATTCATGAACCCTTGGGGGATTTACTTCCACGGTACTCCTATTCACCCTTCTCCTGGAACACGGAGAAGAAACGTGATGCAGTCAGTATCCGTGCTACCAGAACTCCTACAATGAGCCTCATTGAGTCCTCCAGAACACTCCGCTCTATGTGTGGGAGCAAAGCAGCTGCCAGCGGACCGTTAGTAGAGGGATAAGGAGGAAAACAACCCAACTGTTTGGCTTTCACATCTGGAGGCCATAAAGTCCCAAACCCACGTAGCTTAGCCCATAACCAGCCGCTAGGCTAGCACTCCCCAGTCATTGGTGGTTTCCTCCCACTGATGGTCACAGAGGCTTAAAATAGCTCTGGGTCTGATGGACATGTTGAGGGGAGGACGTTTATGAGTCCCAGGAGGCTTCTTCAGAACCACGGCCTACATGGAAAAACACGAAGAATGGGACAGTGGGAGGAAAAGTGTCGGGAAGGCTCGCACAAGTTATTTACAGAATATTATCACAGCACATTTATCTTTTCTACAGAATAAAAAGCCATGTTCGCCACTTTTTTGTTGTTTAGATTCCAAAACTGGAAATCCATCCATAAACAGAACCGACTGGTACATGAGGTGCATCGCCTTGTGGTATTCAGACACATTAAACTCTTCCACATACATTCAGTGTGTTTTAACCGGGTTTTATGAGACGGACCGAGACAAAGAACCACACAAGTCCAACATGGAGGGAGAACAAATCACAGTTTGGTTGGATTTTTCTGGAAATCAACCAGCTACACTGTGAAGTAAAGCATCCCCACAGGTTGATGCTGCCACCACCATGCTTCACACTGGTGCACTGTATTTACTAATTAGTATGGGTGTAACGGTACATGTATTCGATGACCGAACCAGAACTTTGTCAGTGAACGCATCTTCCAACAGCAATAAGGTCCATAACACGCTCTACTGAACTGAGTGACTCACCTGAAACAATGTCAAGCTGAATGGAAACATCACTGATACTAGAGAAAAACCAGCTGACGTCCCCATGGCTACCTGTAGCATCCAATCAGCACAAACTCCTGATTTTGGAGAGAACGCAAGAATCCCCATTCATGAGAAAGGATTTCAGCTTCCATGCTGCATTCAAGTACAGCTGGGAGACTAGGCTGTCAAAACATCAGAACAACTCCAAAGTAAATTAAGCGTGTTTTATTCTCAAATATGGGCAAAATATCATTTAAACATTTCTAAACTTTAACACTGACTTTTTTCAACTGGTTCTATTGTTTTCTACTCTGGCTATGTCTGCTTGTACTATTTTATTTATTTAAAAAAATAATCCAATCAAATCTCCAGTCAGTTCTATACTTTCAACTTTTTAAGTTATAGAACATAATAAAATCTGATTAATTTCAGGAATTTAAAGGAAGGAATTCAGGATCATTTTGTTTAATGCTGATCAAAGTAAAAAAAAGGCACATGGATATTAGTATTTATTTTCTTGAATAAAGTGGAGTGAAAACGTACCGAGCGGACCGTGATTTTTGTGTATCGTTACAGCCCTAGTAACTAGGTGACTTGGGTGGATGGGTGAATGTGACTTGTGTGCAAAGTGCTCTGAGTGGTCAGTATGACTACAGAAGCGCTATATAAGTTCAGTCCGTTTCATATTTTAAAACACAGATAAAATGTTCCTATCATATAAAATCCCAATAAAGTACAGTGTGGTACTGTGGTCAGGGTGTGATGGAACATATAGACAATTATGGACAACCCTGATCATCCTCTTCATGAGACTATCCTAAAACAACAGAGCGTCTTCAGTCAGAGGCTTCTTCAGTTTCGCTGCAACACAGACCGCTACAGGAGATCCTTCCTGCCCACAGCCAAGAATTAATTATATGAGCTACAACACTTAATGTCCCTCTGGGATCAATAAAGTAGTTTTGAATGCACAGCAGCAGGCGCCACCATGATGGAAGCCATCAGATGTCAGCAGCCCAGTTGCTACCAGTTCTGTGTGAGACCACAGCGTGCGTTAAAGCTGAATGATATGCAGTTACCTCACAGAGACACGTAAACCTGCTGTTCTAGCTCAGCGTGAACATGGAGGGGGTTTGTCATGGAAGGCGTTCAAACAAACCGCTCTAAAACAAGAACCCGGCTTTGAAGGAAACACACAGATGGAGCTGGTTTCCTGGAGTCCAGCCAGGCCAACCCTTTGACTCTCATATATCTGTTCTCTGTTCTGCAAGCAGCTGCAGGACCTCGGCCATTACCTAACAAAGTTTAAAAAGCCTCGGAGAACGTGGAGAAACAAAGAGTGTCCTCTCTGTCGGAGAGCATCATCCGTGAGGAATGAAATGTGACACTGGCTGTCAGGGCCTGTTTGGGGAAACCTACTGCCAGTCAGCCGTGGACAGGGCTCTGGTTCAAGGGCGGACGGAGTGTGGATGAATGATTAGAGAGGCCATGCTGCAAGAAGGAGGTCACAGGGTGGATCTCAGCACCAGATAAGGACGTGGCATGCTGTTCCTGGAATGCTGACGGAATAAACGGTGTTTTCTACCAATATTCACACATTGTTGTGGTGATCACCTTAGCCGGTGGATCTAAGTGGGTTATCCAGGTCAGTGTGCTGTTTGCTTTCTCTGACGTATCTCCGTTGGATTAGAGCCGTCTCACAGTCAAGACTTAATCACCTCCTGAAGCAGGAGGTTCTGCCACCTCCCATTAGGCACCTGTGGCCCAGAAAGCCTCAGAAAGCGGGAGCAGCAGGAGACCGACACAGATCCCGTGTCCGCCTTGCTGCTGGAACCCCAGTTTTACTCCAAACGCCTCGATGGCACAGGAGAGCTTCACAGCTCGTCTGACCACAGCGGACTGTAGGCGACCCGTCGGAGCGGATCGGCTGATCCTGGTGGTCAGCAACATGTAGAGGTCACTCCAAACACACAGAGAAAACCCTGGAGTAACACAACCTGCTGACTGCTGATTAGGGTCATTTCAATTACCCCCACTAGTGATTAGACTCAGCCCAATCTGGCGTGATGGGAGGAAGGCTGTGGCTAAAACTTAAGACCTTAGTCAACTTCCATTTGGTTAAGAAACACTTAATCTGTGTTACATGGGGAAAGTAGTCAGGGTAAGGAGTTCATTCCCACTTCCTGCCATGCTCCGTTTCTATACATTCTTATAATGCATGCATGTATTTCCCATTTTGTTCAATAAAGCTTGCACTCAAATATATCTGATTATCTCAAAAGCTATTCATAATTATTTCTATTCAACGCCACAAAAGGTCAAATTCACTTTCCTCTGCTTAATGTTAGCTTTTCATTTGACCTGCTTCAGATTTAGCCTGAAATGATTTCATACAGATTAAAACTCAATAATTCATCTTCATCAGGTGGGGTGATCGAGGGGAAAACTGAACCGTTGCTGCATGGAGCAGCTAGGGTTTCCCTTTAAACCATGTTGTTAGAGGTTTTCACCATGAGGCGCTTCCTTTATGTCAAAATGCTCTGCTTCGTTTCAGATGTACTGTACATCCCCATGCTTGCTCAGTATGAGAGATTGCTGTGGTTGGAGTCTGCATCAACCTCAAGTCAAAGACTCGATGAGATCTGCTGGGAACCCTTAAATGGAAAACTAACTAAACCTTTAAACTGACTCGAATGTTTGTACTGAAATAACTTTTCTTGTAAAGTGCCTTGAGATGACATCTGTTGTGAATCGGTAAACTGAATTGTATTAAATATAAACCCCAGACATGAACGCGACCTGCTGACTACATTCCTGTTCCACAGACATGAAGCTCTCCAGAAATCCACTCTAAGTTCTGGTTCTGTAGGGATGCACCGATTGCCCCATAGATCATCGGAATCGGCACATTTTCAGCTAGATCTACAGTAAAAATATCTAGCTAACTGTTCTGCATTGCTGACGCTAGCTAGTAGGTAAACCAGAATAACAGCCGGTTAATAAAACAAGCTGCTGGTTTTATTTCTAAATGACTCAAAGCAACAGCTAAAATACTTTTGTTTACTCACTGAAGGTTTAAACGTTTTTAACTACCTGTAGCATTTTACTGTACTTCTATTGGTGCATATCTTTATGCTGCTACACTGAACTGCATTTGTGTTAAAATCTCAATAATCCCACCAAGATGAAAATGTGTTGCATGCACTTTTGTTAGCACAGAACAAGCTCTAACCACAGCATGATACCGCCACTGCCATGGTTCACCATGCTGATGGTGGCTTCAGAGTGATCTCCTCCACATATAGCAACCAGCACCACAAAGTTCAGTTCTGGACTCTTCGGACATCAGAACCTTCTTCCGCATTTCTTGAACATAGATTCATACACCATAACCAGATTCATACACATCTAATAACTGTCCTGTAAACAGATTATCACGCCTAAGCTGGTGATCTCTGAAACTCCTCTAGGGTTACCATAGCCCTGATGGCTGCTCCAATCTGTCCTGTATCACCACAGCATGACACTGCCACCACCATGTTTCGCTTTATTGAACTGGTTAGGTGGCTTATGAAGGCAAATGGTTTTCAAATGTACAAAATGTGGAAAGGGGCGAGGCACATAAATAATGTTGTAAAGCTCAGTAAATCAGAGATCTTCAATTAAAACAGAAGAAAGGAGGAGAGAGAGAGAGAGAGAGAGAGAGAGAGAGAGAGAGAGAGAGAGAGAGAGAGAGAGAGAGAGAGAGAGAGAGAGAGAGAGGACAGCAGGTTGGTCTACTGGTAGGAAAACCTCCTGGGAAATCTCAGCAGAATCCAGAATAATGAGTCTAGATCACAGAGTGAGGCCGATTTTCTTTATTCTATTAAACAGGGCTGTCATCTTATTAATGATGCCTGGTGATCTGAAGCGCTGCAGCCTGTACCAGGTTCCAGGTTCCAGGTTCCAGGTACCAGGTTCCAGGTTCCAGGTACCAGGTTCCAGGTTCCAGGTACCAGGTACCAGGACGCTTCCAGAACCTGAGCTCCTCTCCCTTCATCCCTGCTGAAGTCCATTCCTCTCCTCGCGGCTTGATTTGCTGCTGCAGCGGCTTTCAGCACCATGCAGGCGTGGACCAGAACAAAAGAGACGCACCAGCATCATCAGATCACAGCCGCTGTCTTCTTTCTTTAACTGGAAACGATTTTCAATCTGTCAGAAAACAGATTCTAAAGAACCGAACCAGAAAATCACATCCCAATATTAATCCACATAGCTGCACGTGACGCAAATGCAGATGACCGGGCAGCAGCATTACTACACTATGTTTCAGCAACTTTTACATCTCCAAGTGCTGCGCTAAATAGCACCAAACTCCACACCGACAGAACGTCTTCATTAGTACTAATAAAAAGCATAAACAATCTGCTTCATGCCTTACCTGCAGGTTTAAGCTGCTGAGCGGCTCTGACACTAATACCCTGGTGTGTGTGAGTGGAGCTGCAGTCACAATGAGAGCCTCCAGGGGCCCTGCGGTCCCTCCCTCTTGCACATTGAGCTACCGTAAATGCACTAATAGCTGCGCATGGAGGGGAAATCCCGTTTAAAACCCGCGCAGCATCACTTGGGAGCAACTATGCAACAGATGCATGGATTCATGCATGCTGCCTGGGTGCTATAGAGGACTAAATGTCAGTGTTTCAGCCTTCCTTACTGCTAGGAGAGAAGCTGCCTTTCTCTGCAGAGCTGGAGATGAACTGGGGTGTGGCTGGCTGTTGCTGAGGAAAGATGGAGAGAAGAGGGAGGAGGGGCGGGATGTGGAGCTACTGTATCCTGCAGGTGAGGCGTGGCAGGGATGCTCTCTGCAGTTTCTGCTGGAGAACACACATTCACCAGGTTCTGCATTCAAACTGTAGATTTCTGCTCTGCATGATCTGATTGGTATCTAAAGGAGGGAAAATAGATGCTTTAAAGCATCTATTATTAAACAGAAAGTCCAGTTTTCTCTTATATCTGGATATAATAACGGAACCCAATGAACTCGCTTCCTCCTGACAGTCAGCAGGCTCGGCTATACTGCCACCTAGTGACTGAGGTCAGACAGTGCAACTTTCACTGAAGGAAAAAGGTTTAGTCTGTAGAGTTCAGCTGGGATGCTTCAGAGATACAACCAACCAAGCATTCTATGTTCACTCAAAAGTTCACATTTTCATGTCCGACATGAGAAAGATGAGCAGAAGTAAACCCTAAAGGTGGAACCCAAACGGTTCTGTTCAATTCAATTAAAAAACACTTTATTTATCCTGAAGGCAAATTAAACATCATCATAACTCATATCATCCAGGTATCTTTGGATGCCGACGCTGTGGGCAGGAAGGATCTCCAGTAGCAGTCAGTCTAGCAACGAATCTGAAGAGGCCTCTGACTGAAGACTGTAGCTGTAGAACAGCCTCATGACCATCATGACATGCTAACAGCTCCACATCCAGGCAGCAGAGAGGATATTCCTCAGTAACACGTCCTGTTGTTAGCTAGCTCTGCTAATCCACCTCATCTGCTTCTGCTGCTCCTCTTTTAGTTTCTGTCTGGGCGTTTGGTCAGAAAGCTGAGCAGAGAGATGTTGGAGTAGGAGAGGAGATGGTCTGCATCCATCAAGCCTCTTTTTTAACGAGGCACACCTTGTTGCTGTTACACATAACTGTCTTAAAGTAAAAAAAAACACAAGAAAAGAAAAGAGCAAAACACTTTCTGCACAGTATCCAGAACCAGAGGGAATAATTGTCCAAACAGCAACACCTCAACCAGAACAGTGATGAACTAAAGAATAAATCAGAACAGAGCTGCTCCAACATGCTGCCACCAGGAGGGACCCTATTCTAAAGAGATTGTTTAATATAACCAAAATCCAACATGGCCTCCCTGCAATTGAAGCGGTCAACACCTCATCAGATTCTTGAACTGGCTTTGCGCCATAATTCTCTCAAGACCAAGGTCATCTCCTTTACTTGAGAACCTTTTACTACCAGACTTTTTCCTTCCACCCAACTTTCCAATAATATCCCTTTGAAATGACGTTTTGTGGCTTGGCAACCTTGCTGGGTGTGTCAGTTCGCACACTTCGGGTGTTTCTCAATGACAAGGAACCTCGCCTTGATACCTTGGTCCCGCCCCGGTTGCCTAGGAGACACGTCATCAGGGACCGCCAAGGCGTGCTCCAATGTTCATGTGCTACCGAGGCGTCTGTCCTCCGTCTGTCTGCCGTTTAGCTAACTGACAGAAGATACATGGGAGGTTCCTTGATGCCTTCCCTCGGTCAAAAATTTCCCAGAATACATTGCGGTGTTTTCGAAGTTGCAGCTTCGGTTGCTAGCAGGTACTAACTCGTTTTCACATTTGATTTAACCAATATATACACAATTAAAAAAGTAAAACTCTCGTTATACATCTATATTGAAACTCATACGTATAAAATATAATGATGGGCGGGACGTAAACAGAGTGCGTAAGCGAAAGGCGGGGCCTGGGCAGCCGCGGTCACGTGATATAAGCCTGTTCCATTTAACTGTTTTCTTTGACCAAGGAAGGACAGAGTCCTTGTAAGCAAGGCGCCTTGACATTGAGAAACACCCTTCCTTTTTTATCCTGTCTACCTCCACTGACCATAACTAACTAACTATTAGGTTACCTCTCAGTACGACCAAAAGGACAGCTCCATCGCCACCAGTGCAGAGCTTAATCCCAGCAGTAACCGTCTGAGGAAAACCATCAAGGAGGGACTAAAATTCAGCAGAAAACTTGGGAAAGACCATAGGAAACTCTACAAAAAAAGCAACAAACTTTCCCCATGTGTTGTTTAATAAGTGCTTTAAGCTAAAAAGATTCATTTTACCATGTTTATTTGAACAAATAATCAAGAATTATATTCTTTAAACTTAATATTTATTTCTGTTTGGCTCAGATCTGAGACACACAAAGCAAATAGATCAGTTAAATTTACACGGATCTCATATTTTACCCTATTTATGTAAAACCATCAAACTTGTAGTATAAATTACTTAAATCCCCATGATATGAAATAGTCCAACTATAATGCCATTCAAGGTTGATTATGACCTGTCCCCATCTCCATCATTTCCAGGCAACCTTGGTGCTTGGCTAACAGTAAAACGGTCCTGAAGTCTCACTTCTGGCTCACGATGGCGCGAGCGATCAGCTCCTTCATGATCTCATTGGTGCCTCCGTAGATGGGCTGAATACGGGAGTCCACAAACGCCCTGAGGAACCAAGCAGAGGCAGGTTCACCTGAAGCAAGCTTTGGCTCCACCCCCCTTTCATCTCAAGGCGCTTCACTTACTTTGCGATTGGGTATTCCCACATGTAGCCCCACCCTCCATGGAGCTGCAGGCACTGGGTGGCCACCTTGTTCTGGAGGTCCGACGCCCAGAACTTGGCCATGGAGGCTGTGGAGGGATCCAGACGTTTCTCAGAGAGGAGTTGGAGGCAGTTATCGATGAAGGCCCGACCAACGCAGATCTCCGTCTTTAGCTCAGCCAGCTTGTGCTGCACAGTCTGGAACAAACAAAGCACTTCAACACCTGAGCTGGTCACATTAGCCCACTGAAGTATGTTCTAAAGTGTTTTAGCTAAGACTAAAGAAACTGGAACTAAAGTTTTCACAAGCTGAGATTAGACAACATCTACATGTCAACCAAGTGTTTGGGACTGAAGCCAAAATAAAGCCTTTTCTGTCCTACCATCACAAACATAATCATCTTCAGTTTGATAAACTCCACTGTAGGGATGGGTACCTAAACCGATAAGCCTCAGCCTTACCGGTCCTCTAAACGGTAAAATTAAGGTGGTATTCATGTTTTGCGGGAGATATAAACACAAGCCAAACACTGTATCGCAGCCCACTCCTCCTTAACAAGCACACACCCTGCAGGGACGGAGTGGCGACTGCTGCGCGCTCACGTGTGTGTTCGCCTTACAGATACGATGGCAGAGAGAACAAAAAGATCCAAACTTTGGCTTCATTTTACGAAAATAGATGCCGACAATGCACGCTGTCACATGTGTAATAAAAGCTTTGCTTGTAAAGGTGGGAACACAAGTAATTTGACCAAACACCTTGTCAAAATACACCAACTACAAACCGAAAGATGCACGGTGTTTGACCGCCTGAGTGCTGCAGCAACAACAACGACCCCTTAATCAGATACAACAGGTATGTATGTTTGTATGCAAAGCAAACACGTGAAGCATGGACACAAGTTTGCCATTTCATTCATACAATTAATAAATGCTGGATATTTTGAATAACAGCTTCCTTCTTATCTAAGTTAAAAAAAAATTCTTAAACTACAGTTAATTATTTGTGTTTTTCCCTTTTTGTTTTAGTCTCTCAAAAAAAAAGTACCGATAAGGATACTGATAAAGTACCGGATCGATAAGGAGTATTGTTAAGAGTAGTAGTATCGATAAATCCTTAACGATACCCATCCCTACTCCACTGTGCCTTTAACTGGAAACATCTCATTTGAATGCCACCTCAGTCTCACTGTTAGGTATGGTGGAGGACCTGTAATGCTGTGGGCCCATTTCTCTTTCCCAGGGAACCTTGCTAGAGTGGATGGCATCATGAACTCTAAGGCCCTTTGAATAACTATACTTGAATGATGAGATTATGCCACTAGAATAAAATACATTTATTAAAAGGCTTTTAGGCATCTTTGCCAGGTGTGCCAATAAGTCAGTCCTGTGGAAATTATCTTACATGTCAACTAAACGGGTTTGTGTTCCTAAGCTAATTGGAACAGAGCGTGCTGGTTGTCACAGTAATCACAGAGTTAGGTCCTGATGAACATTTGCCTTGAAAAAACAAAGAAATTAAATCCCGGATGAGCCCCCAAAATATTTCTGGTCTTTACTGGAAGCATGCACTAGGAACTAAACCAAGGTTATTGAATCATACAGACCTGAAGGTGGGCGACTGTCTTCCCAAAAGCCTTCCTCTGCATAACGTAGTTCCTGGTTTCTTCAAACATGAACTCACAGCTGGATATGGCCATGTCCGCAATCACAAGACGCTCCTAGAAGCAAAAATTGATTCACAAAGTTGATTCATGATTCAGATGGATGACTTGTGTTCACATTTGTATTTAGCACCTGAGGCAGTTCGTTCATCAGGTAGTAGAAACCCTTGTTGAGTTCACCCAGAAGAGCGCTGGCTGGAAGTCGCACATCTTCAAAAAACAGCTCTGCTGTGTCCTTTAGAGCAAAGAGAACAGATGAAGCGTCCCGATGTAGAGCCGTTCTTTAACAGGAGATGAGCTCTACTACCTGCGCCTTCAGTCCGATCTTCTCCAGCTTCCGTCCTTTCTGGAAGCCCTTCATGCCGTTCTCTACGAGGAACAGACTGATGCCGTGCGCAGCCGCCTTCGCCTCGCGGTTGGTCACCGTGACAACCACCACCACATCCGCCATCCAACCGTTGGTGATGAACACCTTAAAAGAATGGAAAACATTGAAGATGATGCTGTGATCCAGTTAAACTTCATATTGGTTTTACCTTGTTGCCATTAAGGATCCAGTCACTGCCGTCCTTCTTGGCATAAGTCCTCACACCCTGAAGGTCGCTGCAGCAGGAGACCAGTGAATTAACATCGAGTCACATTAGCCAAGTATTCAGGAAGAAAGACGACAGTCCTCACCTGCCTGCTCCAGGTTCAGTCATGGCGATTGCACCGATGCATTTCCCAGCAGTCATGGTGGGAACGAAGCGTTCCACCTGTTCCTTACTGCCATAGTTCACAATGTAAGGCATGACTATGTCTGAATGCAGAGCGAAACCCGGACCGGTGCAGTTACAGTACATCCTGGAGATGGAGGAAACCAAATCATGTTAGCAGCAAATCTGATGTTTATCTCTACAACGTTCCTGCAATCATCTCTATCCAAACCCTCAGAGATGAGAAGTTCTGCTCAGTCTGGTTATCAAGTATAAATGTTGATCTGGTTGATCTGGTTGGTCGGATGGATGGATGGATGGATGGTTTAACTATATCTGGCATCTCGGTAATTGATACTGCATTATCTGACTGTTTGTGTTTTCTTTGAAAGTACCATCCACATCCAGCCGCCCCAGTATCCAGCCACAGTAGGATAACTGTAAAAAAGTGTTTTCTATAACAATAGTCCAACTATATCGTTATAACAACCAATAAGATTAGCTACCATAACTATGCAGATGATACTCAGCTCTACATTAAGATGTCACCAGGTGACTTTGAACCCATTCAAACCCTAAGTAAATGCATTGACCAAATAAATGGATGGATGGGCCATAACTTTCTCCAGCTGAACAGAAACAAAACAGAAGTAATTACTTTTGGACCTAAAGAGGAACGATCAACAGTCAGCACACAGCTTCAGTTAATCCAGCTAGAAACTACTGATCAGGCCTGAAACCTTGGTGTAGTAATGGACTCAGACCTGAACCTCCAGGGTCACATAAAGGTCAATAACAAGGTCAGCCTTCTATCACCTGAAGAACATTTCTAGGATTAAAGGACTGATGTCGCAACAGGACCTAGAAAAACTCATCCATGCGTTTATCTTTAGTCGGATTGATTACTGCAACAGCGTCTTCACAGGTCTGCCTAAAAAGTCAATCAGACAGCTGCAGCTGATCCAGAACGCTGCTGCTCGTGTTCCTCACTAGAACCAGGAAAGTAGAGCACATCACCCCAGTTCTAAAGTCCTTACACTGGCTCCCTGTAGCTCAGAGAATAGACTTCTAAATACTTTTACTAGTTTATAAAACTTCCAGAAAACTGCAAAGCTGCTGAAACACTGAGTTCTTTTAAATCACAGCTAAAAACGTATCTGTTTAGAGCTGCCTTTGAGTTATGCTTTCATGTATCATGTTCTGTGTCTGCTTCTTGCTTTATTGCTGTTTTTACTTTTTATGATTCTTCTGTGTTTTACTGCTATTTTTATTTTATCCCCTAATCATGTAAAGCACCTTGAATTACCTTGTTGGTGAAAGTGTGCCATACTAATAAAATTGCCTTGCCTAATATTCCTCTCTCCATCTGTCAATGATTCCCAGACTTTGAAGGAGAACCAGAGGAAGTGACTCACTGCTCCTCCCATGTGATGGCAGCAGAGAACACGTCTCCTCCAATCCCACCATGCTCCTCCGGTATCATCACTCCCAGCAGGCCTTGCTCTCCAGCCTTCTCCCACAGCTCCCTGCTCACCTCACCTGCTTTTTCCCACCTGAGACAACAAACAGAAATGTCCTGTGAAAATCCTCTCGTCTCTTGTTCTGCTGTAGGATACGTCCAGCCACCTACTCCTTGTGGTGAGGAACCACCTCCTCCTGGAAGAAGCGCCGGACGCTTTGCCTGAAGATGTCGTGGTCCTCGTTGAAGATGCGGCGTGTCCCGATGTCCATCAGGGTTCTGGCGCTGGAGGTCTCTGGTCGGACCGAAGAGACTGGCGCCCCCTGCTGCTGGGCCTGAGAGTGCCGTCTCCTGTTCACAAACACAGAACCAGGTTGGCCCCACAGCATGATGCTGCCACCACCGCTGGGTTTTCATCCTGCATCGTTTCCTCCACCTCACAATTACTCTGTGTTTAACCTCTTGGTAATATACATTGAAATTTGTAACATTGTCAATAAAGTTTTTAAGGCGCTGATAACATCTGATGACCTCACAGCTGATTCGCGGCCACAAAGGAAGTGTGTCAAAGGTCACCGTGAGCTGTTTACGACCCAACTGTGAATTAAATCTGGTATTAGACACATTTATCACAGAGAGACGTCAAATGTTACTATTCCCACAGCAAAGGAGCAAACTGGGATACATTTCTGCTGGTAAAACGGTGATTAGTCCCGCCAGCTCCTCCGGTCCGGTCCGGTCCGGTCCCGGCTCTGCTGACGGAAGGGACGTGTCTCACCTGGCGGCGGCTGCAGACAGCATCTGTCCTCCTCTGGAGACATGTCTCACTCCTAAAACACCCGACTGGACAAACTTCCTCACAAACATCTTCCACTAAAACACAAACAACCGCAGAAGGAGACGAGCAAAGATCCTAACGTGAAGACGGATCACTCGGTCGCATTACGCTATAAATGTGCCACAGATTAGATTTGTTTCTATTTATTGATTTACTGAATTTATTTAACACACATATCTACAGCTCACTGCGAACAAACGTGAAGCAAACAAACATTGTACGTGAATTGGCGTCTGTCAACAAAAAAGCAGCAGAGTGAGACCTCTAGTCCCTCTTTATTCTTTCTGTTTCTTCTTTTTGTGGAAGAAACAGGTGGATTGTTGCTCCGTGCTGCCACCTAGTGGTAAAACTAACCAAACATCATTATTCTGGAGATGTGCTTTCAAAGGCTCATTTAAAAATACACATTTGCACATAGATTTATAGTTTTATCTAAGGGTGTTTATAGTGGGAATGATGATAAATAGTTTTGTTGGTTTTTCTTTTTACTTTACTGATTGTAATTACTTCCTTTCACTACCACAAGAGGGCAGCCTTTTTTAGCTTCAGCATTGCTGAAATGGAGACAAAAGGCGGTCATGGTATTTAAAAATGTAGCTGAACGTAAATAGAACATGATTCTGTGATAACTGAGACCTAAACTTCATATTTCAGAGGAAATATAAATTTAGTAATTTCTGACAAGTAGAGCTGCACTGCAAATGAGTTACTGATATGACAACTAAATTAAATAGGATAAAATTACATTTGTATGAGATCCTTTTCCAGCTGGAAGTGAACGTTTGCCATTGGTTTAACACTTTTGAGGTGTCCAATAGGTGTTTCCTCCCATGGATTCCTTGAATTTAGAAGTTGCTGAAGAAAAGCATCCCCACAGCATGATGCTTTCCCCACCATGTGTCACAGTGGGGATTCATTTGCAGGTTGATGTTTCCTGCACATATGGTGTGTTGCATTTAGGTCAGAAAGAACCATTTTGGTGTCATCTGACCCGAACATGCAGTACATGTCATCTCTTCGTTGTTACCACTTCTCCATTAACTGTGGATTTGTGGAGGGCATGAAAAAGTGTTGACGTTGAAAAGTTCCTCCACCTGAGCTGTGGATCTCTGCAGCTCCCCCAGAGATACCATGAATCTCTTGGCTGCTCCTCTGATGAATGATTCCTTATTTAAGGCCACCTTTCTGTCATTAATGTTCCACAAATATTAAATAATTTCTTTGTGCAGCCAGGTATATGAGCTGTAACTTTGCATCTTTTGTAGTTCTTGTGTTTGACTTGGTACTTATTGCCATAATATACAACAACCCTGTTTTCCCTTCTTGTTAGGCCACAAATGCATCTGAATTGGTGTCTAAACTTGCAGAAGCAGGTTGTTCAACGCCTGCATCCTCAATCAGCCGTTCATCTTGGAAAAAAGAATGACAGAAAACAGATCAAGTAAAAAACTAAATAAGAACAATGCTAGTGATCGTTTTGCACTTCTGCCGTTTCGGTTTCTTTGTACCAAAAGTTTCAGGTGTAAAAAGGAGCTGTCTGCCAGGAGACGTTTGGGACCTTCCACACGTCATTTTGTTGTACCCAGGGGGCGATTAATCACTCCTTTGGCCAACAGTGATTAAAAATCATTAATCATCATTGGACAGTTCTTTTGGTTATTATATAACTTTCAGCAAACTCTATAATGGGAATGATATATGCACACTAATAGGTAAAGTAAAACTTCATATTGATTAGCCTAATGCAATATTTAATAGTGCAGACTTGTTAAAATGCAACTATTGCCTTGAGGCAGCAACATACTATTATGGAAATTCCATATTTTGCCTAAAGGCAATTATAGACCATGATGACATCATCACTGGAGCAGAACATTTGGGTTGTGTTTACCTCCATAAGTCTCACCATTCCTCGTTATTTTGCTGTAATAGTTACTATCTAAGAGCAGGTCAGGCCATTATTATCCTCCGTAGGCCATAATCTACTGCTTTATGTGCATCCTTAGATTTACAGAATGAGTTTGGAGGGTAGAAGCCGTAACCTAGTGTTGAATATTTTACCTGTGTTTAAAGAAATGTTCCATAAGATTAACTGAAATCTTTATCACTTATGCACCATGAAGAAATCTAATGTCTATTTTAAGGCATAAAATCAACCCAAACCTAATTATGATAGAGGGTTCAATCGCTCATAAGTCCCAACATGTAATGTTTCATAAAGGTGAGTTGGCATAAACAGGGATCAGCAAAATAAATGGTTATAAAGGAGCAATAGAATCTAAAATAGAATTAATTTAAATGTGAGATTTGACTTTAAATGGACTGAACTTAAATAGCTCTTTTCTAGTCATGCTGACCACTCAAAGCACTTTACACTGGAGCCACATTCACCCATTCACACACATTCACACACACATACAGAGCTCGGTAGGCAACTTTGGGTTAAATGCCCTGCCCAGTGGCACATTGGTATGTGACAGGAGGAAGCTGGAACTGAACCTAAGACCCTTCAATTACAAGAAAACTACTCTGACCAAGGAGCCACAGACGCACCTAAATTTACTTTAAATAAGCTGATGAGCAGTAGCTTGGTACCTTGGGGATATGAATTGATCCAGAGCTGCAACACCTGTGTAATGCTTGGAGAAACCTTTAGCGTCTAGTTGTCTACATGAGCAATGAAAGATGAAGAATCAGTCAAGGTGGGATGTACGGTGGAAAAGTTTATTCTGAAATGAATCAGAGTGAAAATAAATACAACTTTTCAGGGAAGCGGGAAACTTCTGGCGGTCTGTCCACGACCGTTCCCCAGCACCTTTGGCATTGCTGGGCCAGTGATGATGTGACTGGATGAGGTGGCGGTGGGAAGGGAGGGATCTACCCTCACTTGATGAGCGGTCACCCCTTCTCCCCCGTTCCTCACCCCATGCGGCAGATGGCGACACACCCCGGGGGGAGAGTAGAGGCCGAGTGATGGGGGGTCTACAACGAAAGAGGCGATGTCCTGAGAGAGGAGGGTTTGAGACGAAGTGGAAAGGAAAACAAAATAAACAACAAGATGGGTTTGCTTCAACATCCCTTGTACATAGTCCTTGTCTTTCCTTGGTTGGTCTTTGAAACAGCGTAGATGTCCTGAACACTGTTGGGCTGTCTGTAGGCGAGCTACAGTTTCTTCAGCACTCCTGCTGCCGGCCTCTTACACAGACAAGATGTGCTTGACGAAAGCTGAAGGAAGGAGTTCAAATCGTTAGCTTCTTGTTACGATGAAACCAGACATAGGGCCCTGGAAGATAGAAGGCTTACCCTCATAGTGTACACTGCCATTCTCGTCTTCCTGTCCGGCCATGAGGGCATCAATCTCAGTCTCATTCATCTTCTCTCCTGTAGATTACAAGGATCCATGTCAGCTTCTCCATTTCAACGCTCTGCAGGCTAAGCAAACTGTATCTAAATTTACCCAGAGTGGACAGCACGATGCGCAGCTCAGCGCCCATGACTGTGCCGTTGCCCTCCTTGTCAAAGACACGCAGACCCTCAACGTAGTCGTCGTAGGTTCCCTTGGGCAGAGCGTCGACCTGCTTCAGCATGGGCAGGAAAGCGTCGAAGTTGAGCCTCTTGTTGGCCATATCTGTTGGTTTACATCACACCCTTCTTAGCGAAAGACACAATAAAACAGCTGCCACTTCTCTCGAAGAAATGTAGTCTCCTACCTTCAGCGTTGGGGTTACCAAGGATCTTGACAACGTCTTTGTTGGTGGGGTTCTGGCCCAGAGCACGCATGATGTCGGCCACCTGGTTGTAGGCCACCTGGCTGTCACCAATTCTGTCAAAGAGACCAAAAGCCTCCTTGAAGTCTGTGGAAAGGCAAGAAAAACCTTTGAGTTAAAAGTTTCAGACAGAAATCTTATAGTTGCCATCCAGTTTGGGTTTTCTATGATTAGAACATTCTGGTTGGTGACAGCTGTATGGTACCACTCTGTACTGAGAGATTAAGGAGTCTGAGCTGAATGCTTTCGCCATTGTTCCCGGCTAATTGGACGCGACAGCTGTATCTGAGCAGAGAAGATGAAAACTGGGGGCCCAGACAAAGGTTTGTCATCTCTACAGATCCCACCGGGAACTCAAAGTGACCTTTTTAAGAGATTTATGCACTTGCATAGCTCCCGCCCTGCAGCAACAGCTGTACCCTCCCCACCCTGACCCCTCCCCATTCCTGCCCACTGCTTGAAGCAAGCTGATACACCCTGACACAGAAAGCCAAGGCCATATAGAGACTTGGGGAGCTAAACATGAGAATGCTGACTGAGACGTTATCAACACCTCCTTGGAACGGGAGCCAAAAGAAATCAAGTACTGGGTGTTTCTTTGACCCTTAACAAAGCCTTGCTGGACACGTCTTTCAACAAGGAACTAAAGGGAAGGGACGGTTTGGCTTCATATGATGATGCCATACCAGCAGGTCTCCATCTTGAACTTTGACTTGGGGATTAACACCTCTTGGGCCTGTAAAACAAGGCCATGTCGTCTTGGAATAGACAACCAATGACGAGTCTTTGGAATGGCATCTTCCACAGCTGTCTTTGCTCTGCTGTCTTTTTTCCAAATAAAGAAGCCACTCGTTAGCTTGTTCAGGTGCTAATTGGAAAATCTCAATAAAAGTGGCACTGGAAGGTATGACAAGATCACAGGAAGGTATTTTCTTGATGGCAACCAAATCAAATAGCTGTAGCCAAAGACATCTTCTTGACTTACCCTCAATCTGGTCCGGGGTGAACTCCGTCTGTTGCATAAAAACACATAAAAGCACATATGAGTAACAAAACAAAGCAAATAAACCAGTTTTCTTCCAAATAATGAAGCAACGGGTTTCTTCATCTCTGAGCCAGGCTGATGTATTTAAGGCTTTTCAGAGGAGCTAACTTTTTCCCTCCACTAATTCAAACTAAACAGAAATCTTTAAGGACAAATTTCTAGTTTTAAATCCAGACCAAGAAAACGTCCCGAATCGTCTACACACCATTTTGGAGAGTAGGAGCACGGAGGAGCGGAAAGAAAGAAGAGAAGCTGAAGTCCCAAGACAGAGTGGTCCTGAGCCATGGTCAAAGCCCCCTTATTTATGGGCGCCGTGCGATGTCACGGTGGGGGTGGGGGATCAGATGACACGCTGGAACATCTTTAACTTTCTTAGGGAAAGCAGAGCTGAGCTCCCTCAGAGCGCTGGGAGACGGCCTTTAGAAGGGGAAGGGGCTATTTATAGAACCGGGTCAAGACTCCCACACGCTTTTATTATGATTTATACATCAGTAACGTATTCAAGACTGAAACTACCTGCTGATTGGAGCTGATCTTTCTGGAAGGTAGTTTATGGGGGAAAAGGGGACAGAGCCAGCTGCTTTCTTCAGATGGGTCCCCGGCCCGTTGAGCTCGTTAACACGGTGGTATTTTTAAAACAGCCAGAAGTGTCCTCCTCTTATGGTGAAATGACAGTGGGAGAAAAGCAGCCGAAAAGTCGACTCGTCTCTGACAGGATGGAGCTGGTCAGCCTGACAGCTAAACCAGATGGATGTGTTCAGAGCGTCGCTGTCATCCAGGGAACGTTCCTGTTTCAGGTTTTATCCATTAACAGAGAAAGAACATGGTGTCCACATTTGGTGTAAGAGACTCTGAAAGGGAACGTTCTGACATTCTACACCTTCTCCCAGGATCTCTGGTGTGGAAGGAGACTACAATGACCCATGACCTCTTCAGTCCTGAACGATGAATTAACAGTACTTACACTCAGAGACACTGTAAGGTTGTTTATGGTATGTCTCTGTCAACATCCGTTTTCAAGTCCTCGTTCAGATTCTCAGTTGGACTTTGACTAGGCCGTCCCAGAGGTGTTGACTCGAGCCATTCATTTGGTGATTTTCACATCATTGACTTGGGACTTGACAATTAATCCACTGTATCTAAAGTTTAAAACACATTTAAAATGGTGCACTTGTACGTCATTTCACTCATCCTGTATCGATAAACGGAGACCGTCTCTCTCTCTACGAATGTGTACCAGAGCTGCAGCACATCAGTCTAATGAACCAGATTTTTTAAAAGAACACATGATCTATGAATACATTGAACATATAATGGTCATGTTGTTTAAAGAAATGATTTGAATGTAAAGTTCCAGATTCGGAGCTGGTCTTACGTATGAACACATGTTAATCTAGACTGTTCCATGGCTGTGTGTTCAGGGTCCTGCTGGAAGTTGAACCCCCGCTCTGGTCCCTAACTCGGTGTTCTTTTGCCTCTTTCCCGTTGATCAAGAGTCCCCACAGCATAATGCTGCCACCTCCCTATGTGATGCACAGTGTTGTTTCTTCAACTGATGGAAGCACCGTTTTTATGTTTGATGCGTCTCCTGTTGGAGCCTTGCTGTCCACCGATTCTCCCACCTGAGCCGTGGATCTCCGCAGCTCCCCCAGAGACATCCTGAGCCACCTCTCTGATTAAAGCCCTCCTCCTTTAGATGGACGGCCATGTTTTTGGAGCCATATAATGGCAGCTCTTTAAACTTACATCAACTAATCCGTTTTTCCTTCCTACGAAGCCCAAACTGGTCTTCAGTGTAAATATTCATCTGATCGCTATCAAACAACAGTAGGCTACTATGGACAAGTTTTAATATTATAAGAAAGTCTGACTGAAGAACCAGCTTCTGTGTGGGATACATTTTTATATAGTTAACCAACAGAGGGACAGATCAGGACATTGACAGTCAGTGAAGACCTGATCACGTTCCCGACCCGTCCAAAGATTCGTTCCATTTCATATTCAGATAATATAGACCTTAAAGGTTCCAACCTTTACAGCAGACCACACTCTGAATGTTTGAACCACAGTCTGGATTCCTTAACAGAGCAACAGATGAAATAAATGCTGCAACCTTTATTAATTTTTCCACCAAATGAATCCAAGTCTCACAATATTTACAGAAGTTTAACCATTAATACACGTGTGACTTTTTCTCCTCAGTTTGTTCAGGTCTACTCTCACCAAGCGCTCGTCTCCAGCAGGAAGAGGAGTGCTGGAGGACGTTAGTAGGAGCAGTGTCCTGAAGGCCACACCTTCGCCACGGACGAACTCTATTTTTACTTGGTCCTGCAGGTGTTTGGTTTCTCAGGAGCCCCTGGTAGAGTAGCCACAGCTCTGACTCCTCTGTGGCCCCCCAGGACCCCGGCTGGCCTCATATAACGGCCTGGGGGGCCGGATCGGGTCGTTGCTTAGATTACAGGAGCCGTTTCTGGAGAAGAAACTCAACTTCTTAAGACAAATATCCAATAAAAGTCGACAAAAGAAGATCCCAGATGGTTTGAATTACAATTGATTTGACATTTATTAGTTTTAATATGAATGGATGATGTGGATTTGTTTTAATTCACATATCAGTCTGTGAAATAAACCCCTAATGTTGGGAGCAGGTGCCAACTCTTTGCCTAATAACTCTCTGCTGCCACCTAGTGGATTCTCCTTGCTGCTACTGCAAGAAAACAACCAACCAAATCAAAAACAAGCAGATTCAAAAAGAAGAACATAGACAACATCACATGGCACAGCTGAAGCCGTTTTACCTGGAGTTATTAAAGTGTTATCACATGATGGGAAAACAAAAATATATGCGTCTTTCTGTCAACCCACACTTTAGAACATCTACAAGTTAAACTTTCCTTTCCAATAAGTGAAAAACAACGTCACAGAAAACTAACAAGCACCAGAAAGCTCAGCTGATCGGCTGCGTAACGCCTCAGTGTGTTGCCAGGATAAAGAAGATGGTGTTGCGTCCTCGCATGCGTACGACAGCAAGCCCTCTGGGAGGGGGGCGGGGCTACCGGGGGACGCTTTCTACACCTCAAAAGCTGGAAACCTCGCTCTCATTGGCTGCAGGAGGTCTGCCAGGAAGTAGATGGTGCCCGCCATGCCTGCAATCACAAGACATGGAAAATATCATCAGAGACTACAGTGGTGGGAAAAAGATCTCCTCTGGTTTTAGCTTTTTGTCACATCTACATGTTAAAGATCAGATCAAGCACTAAAAGCTGAGGGGAAAAGAACAAATCATCATTCTAAAACAATATGGTGCTTCTATGCAGGTTTTCTTTAATCTTGATTAATAATCTGAAGCATTCAAATGTGACAGTAGAAACAGAAGGACGTTTTTTAACAGTAGTGGGTGGGGCTTTGTTCTGATGTTTTTACCTTCAAACAGAGAGAAGGGAGTATCCGGTGTCCGGCAGCCATGTCTTCCGTAGTTCATGCACCAATCTGCAAACTGCAGAGACACAGAGAGAGAGTGGAATTAAACCTGGAGCTTCTGAGGAGAAGAAGAAGAGAGTGGGAGCCCAGCATCTGATCAGGGATCAGGTCAGCATCTCTACCTCCGTCTCAGGGACAAACACAGCCGACCAGGAGAAATGTAGGACTCCTACCACCTGGAGGTCCTCTAGGAAGGTCAGAATAAAGAGAGGAGGAGACACTAACGTCTCCAACCTGCCTGTCAACAAACATAAAAGGTTATGTCGCCGTTTTCAATATGAGGTTTGGAGTGTGGCCGGTTGGGCCCCCCCACATGTGCCCCCCCCCCCACATGTGTCCTCACCATGCAGGCTCTGTAGAGGTGCTTGGGGTCCTGAGTGAGCCGGTAGAGGCCCAGGAAGGTGTAGGCGTTCCCAGCTGCCCCGTGGCAGAGGCCGTAGCCCTTCTTCAGCAGACCCCAGCGCCACACCACCTCTCCACACTGCAGAGCCTCCTCCAGGTACTGAGGGATCCCAAAGACCTGCAACAGAAACACACCACGGCTCAACCACTAGAGGGCGCTGTGGAGTTTCTCCTCCCAGAATGAGTGTGCTGTGGTGTCCCTGCTCACTCTGTAGGCCTGCAGCAGCATGTGGACCATCCCCGGGGAGCCGTGGCACCAGTGCACCAGCAGGTCGCGGTCGTCCCCGATGCAGGGAGGGTAGTTCCCTGAGGGGAACCGGAGGCGGCAGACGTGGTCCACACTGGGCTTCACCAGCCGGTGGACGTGCTCCTCCGCTGAGACGAAGCCTGGCTGGAGGGGGATCAGACAGAGGTTAGCAGGGTTCTACCATCAGATGAGACAACAGCATCCCCACGGTGAAGCACGGTGGTGGTACCGTCATGTTTCGCTATGTGTACTGAACTGAAAATGTAAAGAAATAATTGAACTCATTTACAACTTTTTACCTAAACATGATGAGACATACAGATGAGAATACACATCCTACATGAAGTAAACCCCCCCAAGGTGAAGCACGGTGGTGACACCATCATGCTGTGGGAACGTCCTGGTAGAGCTCTAAAACGAGACATTTCAGCGCTCCACAGAGCCCAGGCGCCGACCCACCTGCATCAGGTAGTAGTAGATGCCGGCGAGGCCGTGAGCGGCGCCGACGTACTGCTCCTGGTACCACTCGTACATCAGCGGGCTCTGGTTCTGGACCCGGAACCTCCTGCTCATGTGTTCGCCTGACGCCAGGACGGACTCACTGATCTGAACCGGAAACGACATCTGTTAAAGCCGAAAGCGCGGGCGGGCAGGCGAGCTGAGGGGGGGGAATGGGCGGTGACGAGCGGATGACCTGCTGGATGTACTGCAGCGGGATGCGGTCCTGGCCCAGCTGCTGGTTGATGAACACCAGGGAGTAGAGGAAGCCCATCCGCCCGTACAGCAGCTCGTCTGACAGCCCAGCAGAACCGCTCACCACCACCTGCTGGTACTGCATCAGTCTGGGAGGGAAGCGGCAGAACGGCCACGTTCACACAGCAGCCTGGCTCACATAGATACACACAGCATAGATCTGCAGCCTCTCCAAACCTGCTGATGCATTCTTCAGCCTCCTGCGCCCTCTGCAGGCGGGAATATACCACGGCGGCTACGGCCAGCGGCCCCGTGTCTCCACACAGGAAGGTGACGTCGTGACGGCGGGTCAGATACTTCAGGCTGCGGCTGACGTACTCCAGCGCCCTCTGCAGGAAGGAGGGCTCTCTGAACACAGAATGGAGGTGCAGGTAGAGCAAAGCAATGCCTGGGGAGGAATCGGACAAACAGTTCATGAATCAACCTTCATACCGTCACTTTATCTCACATTAAATATGTACAGGTCCTCAAATGTTCTGTTAGGTTTACTGCAGATGAAAATGACAAGTTTCACAATAAAACAACTTTTTGCATTTAAAATACATTAGGTTTTGTAGCTCCAACATACTTCTAGATCTAGAAATGGGGCCAGTGTGGCAAAAACCTTTAGACCCGACCGATCTAAACCCAGAAAATGTTGATAATGTAGAAGCTAAATGTGAGACTAGAAACAGCTCACCAGGAACAAAACATCTGTTCTAACCTGAGGAACTCAGCTATGGTTTATCCACAGCGAAACTGGCCCACAGCATGATGCTGCCACTGAAGGAGAAACTGGCCCACAGCATGATGCTGCCACTGAAGGAGAAACATGCCGACAGCATGATGCTGCCACTGAAGGAGAAACATGCCGACAGCATGATGCTGCCACTGAAGGAGAAACTGGCCAACAGCATGATGCTGCCACTGAAGGAGAAACATGCCGACAGCATGATGCTGCCACTGAAGGAGAAACTGGCCCACAGCATGATGCTGCCACTGAAGGCCAAAATTAAATGGATTAAAAGTTAAGCCAACAAAAGCAAATTATGGAAATCTCATAAAGATAAATACAACTTTGACTAAACAGAAAAATAAATCTATTAAATGTGGTTTATTAAACATAAGATCTCTCTCCTCAAAGACTTTGTTAGTAAATGACTTGATTTGTGATAATCACATTGATTTGCTTTGTCTCACAGAACCTGGTTGCAGCAGGAGGATTATGTCAGTATAAATGAGTCAACTCCTTCCAGTCATTTAAATTTTCACATTCCTAGAAATACTGGGCGAGGAGGAGGAGTTGCAACCATTTTTCGTTCTGATTTACTAATTAGTCCCAGACCAATTGATAGCTACAGTTCTTTTGAACATCTAACCCTTAATTTTCCTCATCCAAGTTGCAAAACATTAAGACCATTTTTGTTTGTGGTTTTGTATCGTCCACCAGGCCCTTACTCTCAATTCTTGGATCATACCTCAAATTTTTTATCTGATTTAGTATTAAATACTGATAGGGTTATTATAGTGGGGGACTTTAATATTCATGTGGATACTGAAAGTGATAGCCTAAATGCAGCCTTTAGTGCTATTTTAGACTCAATTGGCTTTACTCAAAAAGTACAGGCATCGACCCACTTGGGCAAACACACTTTGGACCTTGTACTGACATACGGTATTGAGTGTGAGGAAATAACAGTCCACCCACATAACCCGGTCCTGTCTGACCACTTCTTAATAACTTTTGAATTTACTTTAACTGACCATCTTAAATCTGAAAGAAAATTTCATTATAGTAGAGCTTTATCAGACAATGCTGTAACAACTTTTAAAGAATCTGTTCCATTCTTACTTTCCTTAGTGTCTCAGGGTAACACAGTGGATGGCAGCAATTCTATCTCTAACCCTTCAGAAATTGATGGTCTGGTTCACAGCGTTACGTCCTCATTGCGTTTGGCATTAGATAGTGTAGCCCCCTTAAAAAAGAAAGTGGCTAGCCATAGGAGGCTGACTCCTTGGTTCAACGCAGAGTTGCGTACTTTAAAGCAGAATACTAGGAAGTTGGAGAGAAAATGGCGCTCTACACACCTAGAGGATTCCTATTTAACCTGGAATAACAGTCTACTGCTGTTTAAAAAGACCCTTCGACAAGCTAGAACAGCATATTTATCATCATTAATAGAGGCGAATAAAAACAATCCTAGGTTTCTTTTTAGTACAGTTGCCAAACTTACACAGAGTCATAGCTCTGTTGAGCCAACTATTCCCCCAGCTCTTAGCAGTGATGATTTTATGCGATTCTTCATAAATAAACTTAATTCTATTAAAAATAAAATCATTGGCATCCTCCCAAACATGATTACTTCTTCCTCAGTAAATGAGGCAGCATCGAAAAGAACTGTAGAACCTCATTTGTGCTTAGGCTGTTTTGATTCAGTCGAGCTTTCGGAATTATCAAAAATATTAGCCTCATCTAAACCTTCAACTTGTATGTTGGACCCAATTCCAACCAAATTATTTAAAGAAGTGTTCCATTTGGTTCCTGGCCCCATTTTGGATATGATGAATCTATCCTTAGTAAACGGATACGTACCACAGGAATTTAAAATAGCTGTAATTAAACCTTTACTCAAGAAACCTTCCCTTGATCAAGATGACTTAGTGAATTACAGACCTATATCTAACCTTCCTTTCTTATCCAAAGTCCTTGAGAAAATAGTTGCTAATCAAGTCTGTGAACATCTAAACAGTAACGAGCTGTTTGAAGAGTTTCAGTCAGGTTTTAGAGCTCATCATAGCACTGAAACAGCACTGGTGAAGGTTACTAATGATATTCTCATGGCCTCAGATAATGGACATGTGTCTGTTCTGGTTTTGTTAGATCTCAGTGCTGCTTTTGACTCAGTCGATCATAATATTCTCTTAGAAAGGCTTGAACATGTTGCAGGGATCAAAGGAACAGCACTAGGCTGGTTTAAATCATATTTGTCTGATAGATTCCAGTTTGTTCATCTAAATTATAAATCTTCTTCACTCTCAAGGGTTACTTGTGGAGTTCCACAGGGTTCTGTGCTTGGACCAATTCTGTTCACCATATATATGCTCCCAATTGATAGAATCATTAGACAGCATGGGATAAATTTCCACAGCTATGCCGATGATACACAACTATATTTATCCATAAATCCTGATGAACCCAGTCAGTTAGGTAGATTACAGGCATGTCTGGAAGACATAAAAACATGGATGACCCTAAACTTTTTGCTTTTAAATTCTGACAAGACAGAAGTATCTGTCTTTGGACCAGAAGTTCTTAAACAGAAACTGATTAGTCAATCACTTCATCTGGATGGCATTAAATTGGCCCCCAGTAATAACGTAAAGAACCTCGGCGTTATTTTTGACCAAGACTTGACATTTAAATCCCATATTAAACAGGTTTCTAGGATTTCCTTCTTTCACCTCCGGAATATTGCTAAAATTAGAAACATCCTGTCCAGGAGTGATGCTGAGAAACTAGTCCATGCATTTGTTACCTCAAGGCTGGACTACTGTAATTCTTTACTATCAGGAAGTCCACAAAATGCCATTAAAAGCCTTCAGTTGATCCAAAATGCGGCAGCAAGAGTTCTGATGAATATTAAAAAGAGAGATCACATTTCTCCTGTTTTAGCTTCCCTTCATTGGCTCCCTGTTAAATCCAGAATAGAATTTAAGATCCTTCTTCTTACATACAAAGCCCTTAATAATCAGCTCCATCATACATCAGAGATCTAATTGGTCCATATGTTCCTAACAGAGCCCTTTGCTCTCAGACTGCAGGTTTACTTGTAGTTCCTAGGATTTCTAAAAGTAGAATGGGAGGCAGATCTTTTAGTTATCAGGCTCCTCTCCTGTGGAACCAGCTCCCAGCTTTAGTCCGTGAGGCAGACACTCTGTTTACTTTTAAGGCCAGGCTTAAAACTTTCCTTTTTGATAAAGCTTATAGTTAGAGTGGCTAAGGTCATCCTGAGCTATCTCTGTAGTTATGCTGCTATAGGCTTAGACTGCTGGAGGAGACTTACCAATTTTCTTCACTCTGCTACTTCCTTTTCTCCTACGACTCTCCAGTTGTATTACAGTACATTCTGTTATTTCGACTGTTAACTTTGTTTTCTCTCAGTGTTTTTCTCTCCATAGAAGATATACCTGGTCTGGTATCCTGCTTGGCTGCAATGCCCTGTTGGACGGGGGGCATCGACTGGGATGATCCTCCCAGTAACTGAACATCCACTGTGTCCTGTTATCAACTTTTTACTTTCTGTAACATAGAAAGTTCTCTTATATCAGATCTTCTGTTCCTTCTGTGTTTCTGCTCTGTCTTCTCAAACCCCCAGACGGTCGTGGCAGATGGCCGCTCCTACTGAGCCTGGTTCTGTTGGAGGTTTCTTCCTGTTAAAGGGGAGTTTTTCCTCTCCACCGTCGCTACATGCTTGCTCAGTATGAGGGATTGCTGAAGGATTGCTGTGGTTGGAAAGTCTGCATCAACGGGGCCCAACCTCACGCCAATGACTGACGCAATCTGCTGGGATTCCTTAAATAGAAAACTTCTTAACTGATTGGAATGTTTGTATAAATGTATTGAAATGACTTCTTGTTAAGAGCCTTGAGATGATATCTGTTGTGAATCGGCGCTATATAAATAAACTGAATTGAATGAGAAACAGGACCACATGCATGATGATTTTCGTAATCTATCAGTCTAGATTCAATCCCTATACACCATATCTCTTCATGTTAACTATTCATTGAATGCCACATAGAGAGCCCGTCTGTGATTGGTCAGCTCCAGATTATGTCACCAGAGCGGTGCTCTATAGTTGATATAATCAGTAGTCTATGCAGCATTTGTCCTCTAGATGTTTTATATAAAAAGGCCAGTTGATCTAATCTGGTGGTTAGGTGATGCTGAACACCAGGAGGTGTAGAGAACAACAAACCAGACGCTGGGTTTGTTTGTTTCCATGTTTTTAGAGGATTCTATGAGCTGCACTTCTAGTAAAAAGTTTTCCATCTCAATCTAAACTCACTCTGTCGGCCATTGCTCCTTGACTGGATGTGCGTTAACAATTTTTTTTCTCTTTATTGTTAAATCGTGCGTTTACAATCTGAAGTAATGTCGTTGACCAGAAACGTCACTGTAATGGTTGGCAGACCCGTAGGAAAAGGTCTGCGCCCCCTGGTGGCCTGGAGGGGAATTGTTTTGTAACAACGGAGAAGTATAAAATGAAAACATCTCCATCAGTATGTGTGGGTGGAGGCTCGCTGATGGAGAAGTATAAACCAGGCTTCAGTCCTCACCTGCCCAGCCCGTGTAAGCGGTGCAGTCTCTGGGATCAGCAGACTTCAGCCCATTCTCCAGGATAGCTAGTAGCTCGCTGACCGTGCTGCTCAGCCTCTGGGCAAACTCCGGAGTGAGCTGAAGACAAAGAGGAGAAGGGTTGGATTAATGAGCTGCAAACAAACAGTCGCTCCCATGGATCCATGATCCAGCCGTCCCTCTACCGTTTACCTTTCCCTGGGAGTCAAACAGCGCCTGCGTGCAAGCTGGGCTCCCATCGTAGTCGTGATAAGGATTCCTCAAAGCTCTTGTGTCCATTTTCACTATAGAAATAACAGCTGGAAGCGTTTATATTTGTTCCAAACAAAGGAGATGTAAAAAATGGAAGAAGTGACTTAAACACTCAACATTAAGCCACAAGAACACCCCCTGGTTACTGCGCAGAGCTACACGCCCACACCGTCCAATATGCTAACGAAGCTGCTTCTAGATAGCTTAGCCACGGAGCTAATGCTAGCCGTTAGCATCAAGCGCTAAAGACAATATTGTGAAAGTGCAATAAAATGAGCAAATACCTTGTTATTATTAACAAATACAAAGAAAAGAACGTGCAGAATTTATTAACATCAGAAGGAACCCTGCAAATGCGGCAGTGTTGTTGTTCAGCGTCTCGGTGTTGTAATGTAGCAACACCGTAGCTAGCTCGCTACTGCCATTTACTGCAGAAGAAGAAGTACTGCAGCTAATAGCTGTAACTACTGCTCCAAAACAGCCTTCACATGCAGCCCAAAACATTCTGACAAAATAAACCATTTGTAATATTTTTGGTTAGTATATGGAATTAGATATCTGGAGAAGTTAATCCCCCTGACTTTGAACAATACACCAGCACTGCTGACAGTAAAAGAGCCCCACAGCATGATGCTCCCAACACCATGCTTTACAATTAGCACAGTGTTCTAAGGTTTCAAACTTGACTCTTTTCCCACTGACTTATGTCTAAAGCTGTCCTTTCTCTTTGATTTAGTTCCATAAGTGGAGTTTTAGTCAACAATGGATACACAAAAAAATAGAACAAAATGCAGAAACAGGAGAAGACAGACGTAAAATACAGAATCTGTCAGATAAAAAGCACATCAATAAAAAGCTCTACCTAGATCAAAAGCCAGGGAGAAATATCAAGTCGTTAAAGTCTTTAAATGTAGGATTGAATTGAAATGAATTATCTTGTAAAGTTCCTTGAGATGACATCTGTTGTGAATCGCCACTAGAGAAATAAATGAATTAAAATGAATCAGTCTAGTTTTAGAGACTTTATCCTCAGAGGTGGACAGTAACTAGTTACATTTACTCAGTAACATTTACTGGAGTAACTGTTTGGGAAAAAATACTTTTAGGATTTTTTTTACTGCACTTTACTTTTTACTCTTAGTTGAGTAATATTCTCATGAAGTATGGTTGCTCATACATAAGTAAAATTTCTGGATACTCTACCCACTGTGAGTAACTTGAATAATAAACACGTTAACCATAAATGCACCAAGTGCAGACCTCCAGCTTTTTTCCAATGTTATGTTCTATCTACTGAGCCTTTTACGACAATTGAAGTTTAAAAATTACCTGCTGTAACTATTAGTTTCATAAAAATTATATTGAAATTTTGATTTGGAAAAGTTTTTATTCTGCCTGAATTTGTAATTATGTTTTTCGTTTATTAACTTTTTTTTAGTCTTTGAAATACTAGAATTTGTACATAACTTTTCCCCCCTGATATTTCTAAATATTACATCAGATGTCGTGATTAGTTTCTAAATACTCAAGTAGCTTTTTTACCAAATACTTTTTTACTCTTACGCGAGTAATTTCTCGAAAGGCTACCTTTTACTTTTATTTGAGTAAAAATATGTTGAAGTAATGCTACTTATAGTTGAGTATAATTTTTGGGTACTCTAACCACCTCTGCTTATCCGACTAACTGGAACGCTGTTTGTTCAGGTGTGACGTCTAACCCAGCTCAGAAGTTAAATAGAACATATGCGGTCACACTTTTGATGAGAAGAAGGACCAGCTAACTAATTTATTTGTTTTTGATGTGCTGATAACAAAAACATTAAATAACAGTTGATGCTTTATTGTTTTCTTACATTTTTTCAGATCTACCACTTTTATGAAACGCTATATTAAAAAAACCTCCCCTGGGCTGCCACCTTATCATGGTGGAGGGGTTTGAGTGTCCCAATGATCCGAGGAGCTAAGTTGTTGGGGGCTTTCTGCTCCTGGTAGGGTCACCCACAGCAAACTGGTCCTAGGTGAGGGATCAGACAAAGTGCAGCCTAAAATCCCCTATGATGAGCAAAACATATGAACCCAGTGTCCCCTCCCCAGGACGTGGGTCACCGGGGCCCCCCTCTGGAGCCGGGCCTGGAGGTGGGGCACGTTGGCAAGCGCCTGAAGAGGTAACATGGGCCCCCCCTTCCCATGAGCTCACCACCTGTGGGAGGGGCCATAGGGGTCGGGTGCAATGTAGGATGGGTGGTGTCCGAAGGCGGGGACCTTGGCGGTCCGATCCTCGGCTGCAGAAGCTGGCTCTCGGGACGTGGAACATCACCTCTCTGGAGGGGAAGGAGCCGGAGCTGGTGTGCGAGGTTGAGAGGTTCCGACTGGACATCATCGGACTCGCCCTGACGCACGGCTCTGGCTCTGGAACAAGTCTCCTTGAGAGAGGTTGGACACTCTTCCACTCTGGAGTTGCCCCACTGAGAGGCACCGAGCTGGGGTGGGCATACTTGTTGCCCCCATCTCGGCGCCTATACATTGGGGTTTACCCCGGTGAACAAGAGGGTAGCCTCCCTCCGCCTATGGGTGGGGGGACGGATTCTGACTGCTGTTTGTTCCTATGCGCCAAATGGCAGATCAGATCACCCACCCTTTTTGGAATCCTTGGAGGGGGTGCTGGACAGTGCTCCTACCAGGGACTCTGTTGTTCTGCTGGGGGATTTCAACGCTCACATGGGCAATGACCTGGAGAGGTGTGGTTTAGAGTTATGGCCCCCCCGATCTGAACCCGTGTGGTGTTTTGTTTAATGGACTTCTGTGCTTGTCATGGATTGTCCATAACAAACACCATGTTCAAGCATAAAGGTGTCCATATGTGCACTTGGCACCAGGACACCCTAGGCCTCAGCTCGATGATCGACTTGGTTGTCATTTCATGTGATCTGCAGCCGCATGTTTTGGACACTCGGGTGAAGAGAGGGGCTGAGCTGTCCACTGACCACTACCTGGTGGTGAGTCGGCTCCGATGGTGGGGGAGGACCCCAGACAGCCAGAGCGGACCCAAACGTGTTGTGAGGGTCTGTTGAGAACGTCTGGCAGAGTCTCCTGTCAGAAGGAATTTCAACTCTAACCTCTGGCGGAACTTCTGCCAGGTGAGGCGAGAGACACCGAGTCCAATTGGGACATGTTCCGTGCCTCCATTGTCAAGGCGGCTGACCGGAGCTCTGCCCACAAGGATGTCGGTGCCTGTCATGGCGGCAACCCTCGAACCCGCTGGTGGACACCGGCAGTGAGGGATGCCGTCAAGCTGAAGAAGGAGTCCTATCGGGTCTTTTTGGCCTGTGGGACCCCTGAAGCAGCTGATGCAGGCCAAGCGGAGTGCGGCACAGATGGTCACTGAGGCAAAAACTCGGGCGTGGGAGTAGTTTGGAGAGGCCGTGGAGAACGACTTCTGTGTAGCTTCGAGGCGATTCTGGTCCACCATCCAGCGTCTCGGGGGGGTGGGGGGGGCGGTCTGCCACCAACACTGTTTACAGTGGGGACGGTGTGCTGCAGACCTCGGCGCGGGACGTTTTGGGTCGGTGGGTGGAATACTTGAAGACCTCTTCAATCCTACCGGCATGCCTTCCAATCCGGGGTCGGGCTCTCCAATAGCTGGTGCCGAAGTTGGTTAAAAACCTCCTAGGTGGCAAGGCTCCGGGGGTGGATGAGATTCGACCGGAGTTCCTTAGGACTCTGGATGTTGTGGGGCTGTGTTGGTTAACGTGGCTCGGCAATATTGTGTGGACATCAGGAGCAGTTCCCTTGGATTTGGCTGACCCCTATTTAAAAAGATGGACCACAGAGTGTGTTACAACTACAGGAGGATCACACTTCTGAGGCTCCCTGGTAAGGTCTATTCTGGGGTTCTGGAGAGGAGGGTCCGACGGATAGTCGAACCTCGGATCCAGGAGGAACAATGCGGTTTTCGTCCTGGCCGTGGAACACTGGACCAGCTCTACACCCTCAGCAGGGTCCTGGAGGGTGCTTGGTGAATTGCCGGCAGTAAGTCGGGCTTGTTTCCGGTGAGAGTTGGACTTTGCCATGGTTGCCCTTTGTCACCGATTTTGTTCATAACTTTTATGGACAGGATTTCTACCCGACCCCGGATAAGCGGAAGAAAATGGATAGATGGCTATGTATAAAAACTGGAAAATTGTCTACAGTGGAATCCCAGTATTTGAGGAGTTATGGGTCACAGCAGCTTTTTATAGCTAAAATCAGCAAATACTTGAGATACCTTCGAAAACTCTTCTAACTGCCTGTTTTAAAAGCTCAAACACCAATTATACCTTACAGTCTTCCACCCTTTGGGGGTACAGGCATTCACTGCCAAATAAAATGAATGAGCTCCTGGATTGGCTGATTTGCAAACGCCAGCCAAATAATAAACAGGATAATTAGATAAAATCCTGTATGACTTGTTGAGGTGGGTTGAAGAAGAAAGCCTCTTTTATCTTACAAGAATATGGCAGCACTTCTTCAGTTTGGAAACAAACTAAAATACCTCTGGAACAAAGTCCCTTGAATGGATAGGGTCAAAGGTCAAAGTAGAGATGTTTAGAGAAAGCTACAACAGAGCATGTCAACACAAGCACCTCCTGTGTTTCATATCTTATTAAAGTCACATAATCATGGTCACAGTGGTGAATATGCTGATAAGAAACTAGAGTCCTGATGGAGCACAGATCAGCTCCACCACCGTAGAAATGACGCCACCAACCCGGTGTACCTGCTGCTGCTGCTGCTGCTGCTGATGATGATGATGGTTGCTGTCATTACAGACAATGATTGATGGTCTGCAGACGGCTGATGCCTACAATCATCTGTAGCTTGTAGGGTTCCTATGCTGTCTGGAAAACTCTTGAGTTTAATAGCAGCATTTTCCAGGTCTGGATAAGTTTGGAAAGGGAAAATATTTCCAGATATGATTCCTTTCTTTAAATTCTGTTTCCTACCTACGTTCCTTGTATCCTTCTTTCATTGCATCCTGCCTCTGTCACATGGTTGTGTTCTTTATTTTCCTTTCTTCCTTTCCTTCCTTGTGTCCCAGCTTCTTTCCTAGTGTCTTTCATCCTTCTTTCCTTATTCCCATTCATTATTTCTGAGTTCTTCTCTTCCTTCCTTCCTTCTTTCTTTCCTACCTCCATTCATGTTCGTCTTCCTTCCTTGTGTCCTTGTGAATACTCATATGTTATATTTGTATAAAATGACTGCAATAAAAGACTGTGAGGTATGGACAGCTGGAGCTGGGAAGTTCGGGAAGGCCGAGGCTGTAAGGAAGAGCCGACTTTGAGAGACGTTGGTTATTTTCTGATAAATACGCTCTTTTTCAGGCCTTGAACTGTGAAGCTTTGACTTTCTGTGGCGAGTTTCTTGGAATCAGAACCGTTTGTTGTACTTCAGTGCTTCCCCGATCCTGATGACTCGGGCGACCTTGCCTTTGAAAATCGCAAATGAAGCCGACAGCTGGATGATCCAGATTTGCTTCCATCATCATCATCCCCGTCGGTCCTTTGTTTTCCTGTTTACCTGTGTCCGCTTTATGTCTGTGTCGGCGCCATTATTTCCACATCAAGTGGCCGGACGGGTGCAGGGTGCAGGGTGAAGGCCAATGAGGCCGAGCAAAGCGCTGAGACTTGGACTTCCTCTCCCTGCCTCGGGGAAGTGGGATGCAAATGAGGCAGGAAGAGCAGGAAGATTCAGAGGGAGACCTTGGGGTGTGATTAGAGCTTCTCCTTGAGAGACGCAGTATTGAGCCGAGCATCCCTCCCACTTCACCCAGGGAGGGAGGAGATGGGGAAATGTTTCACACATTTATTGATCATCCTTTGTTTTTTGCTGCCAGCACAGAGGAGCAAACCTGACTTTATAAACATAAAGATGTCGATGTTTCACGATTTTTTCTCATAGTCAGTAATTCCATTAAAATAACCAATCCTATAAAGGTTACCAAGTTCTGTTTTAAATGCATGGACATGATTAAAACTCATTTATTTCAGGACCGTAGGAACTGACCAGGCTATTAATAAAAATGTATGCATCAAAAATGAGTGACAATTAAAAAATATTTATTTAATCAAATCTAAGTCTATCAAAAGTCAGCCTGAAGGAGACCCCACCTGGCCGTGGTTCAGTATTTGCTCATTTTTCAGAGGAACTCCAAATTCGTGTAAAAGCCCCTCAGAGTGGAGATAAGACGGCTCCCACTGTGCTCATTGATACATGTTAAGGTATGTTTGGTGCTTGAACTATTAAAATAGGCAGACGTGTTTTTGGAGTATTTGTGGCAGACTGTGATCCCTGACCTGAACATTTGTACTAGAACCAGTGGCTTGCAGTAGTAGAGCATTATTTCTGACTAGGATCTCGTTTTATCAAGACTAGTAATAAATAATTTTCAGTTCTGAATATTTGTCTTAAGAAACATGCTTTGAACTCCATGTGAGTCACCATTGGTCCATCAGCTCTGGCGACGACAGGTGGACACTAAGCGGGGTTCTACTGGACGGTTCCTCCTGCTAAAATGGAATCTTTCCTCCACACTGTCACCCTGTACTTGCTCACTATGACATATAAAAGCTCTTTTTGTTGTTTGCGGTTACTTCACATTTTAAATGGATAATATAGTTGTCTAATTATAGTATAAACATTTTTTTCTGATGATCTTAAAATGATAATGTTCATTTGTAAATGTGAGGGTCTAATTTTCTTGTTTTCATCATATATACATCCTTTTTTATAACTGAAGTTTCATGATGTCATTACACAGTGGCGTTTTCCAAACTGTGGGGGATGCAACGCGTGGGGGGCTTTATGAGCTACCTTGACAAGGTCTATCTCTTAAAATCTAATTTGAAGTGTTTTTTCACACATCCCTCAAGAAATATATAGACGTGTGAACTAAAATGCACAATGTTAGTTAACTGCATGTTCTCAGGCTACCAGGTACAAGTGTGTATTTTATCATGTTCTCGGATGTTCTTCTCAAATCGTTTTATTTTGTCATTTCGGCCACTAGGGGCAGCATTTTCATTTGCAAATTTGCATTCTAAATTGCCTTTTTCTTTTTTGTAATAACACGGTATATTTAAAAATGGAGCTAATAAGAAAGGAAAAGCTTTATTTTCTATTTCAGGGTGAAAGAAAGCAGAACTGAAGTGTGACAAAGTACCAAATAAAGCTGGTGCTGATTATTGAATGCAGTATGTCTAAAGGAATTCACTGATTGGATGAAAACGATGTGTCTGTGATTTATATGGAGCCCATCAGGTGCCAAGTCTGAAAATTCGATGTCATAAAATGTTGTTCCCTTGGATGATGAATCTGTGTGCAAGGATTAATCCATTCCCTCAGTTTGCAGAAATCGTACAGTAGGTACGGTTTCAGCATGCTGGTCTCCAAGAACACAAACTGTGGTTAAGTGGAAAAAACCGGCCGACGTTTGCACTCTCTTAACTATCAAACATTTATATTTATGACATATCTATCGCTTTTACATACGTATATCCATCATAAATATTTTATCATCCTACAATAGATTTTTGAAGATAGATTCAAACGACCTCATAATACCAATCTGGGATATGCTGCTGTCTCATTTTCAGAAATATATTTCTCCCAGATCCTCAGAGGTGACAACACACTCTCTATGAATTTAGTTAAAGCTACATGGGTGTATTTTTTTAAAGTTAATTCTTAGCAACACCCCCTTTGTTCTTTCAAAAATATGTGCTCACTCATGTGTAAGTACTTCCAGCTACTAATGAAAGTATTCTCATAAATGTAGAATATGCTATTCAGAATACATACGAGCGAGTCGCTCGAATGACTGAATCCATGTTGAGCCTCCATCTTTGAAATACATTCGCCAACGAGGGACATTCCTGGAAATTCTAGCTCCGCCTTTCGCGCTTTGGCTACACTCAGCTGTGTACTCGCGACGCGGCACCAACATGTTTACTGACTATATAACTAAATGCAATGTAGTTTTCTACAGTAACCTCATCACTGGAAGGAACACTGGAACGAAGTCGTAGCACTGGAAGCCATGTTAACCTTGGCATGAAACGGCCACCGTAGGAGTTAAAACGCGCTCTGAATGGGGGGGTGGGAGGCGGGGCTAGAACGTGATATTCAGGTGGTTGTTTCACCGCTAGATGGGAGAAGTTCTTACACAATGTAGCTTTACAGAATCATATCTACTATAACCGGAAAAAAAATCATGGTTTTACCATTGATTTTTTGGGACAGGCCCAGGTAAATTGTGTCGTAATCATTGACCAAAATATGGTCATTTCTATCCGTCCATTTTAGCCTAAATGCTCTAATTCATGTCCAGGTTTACAGGGAGGATAAAATGTACGTTTTGTGGTATTACCAACAGTAACATAATTCTTATGAACAAGGTGTTTTTGCTATTCAACAAACTTTTCAAATGTTAAATAACTCATCTTTTTTACAAGATAGAATAAATGAGATATATATATATACTGTATAAAAACAGAGTTTCTGATTCTGACAGTTATCCATCAAATAAATCTTCTTCACTGCTAATTAATAATGCAAAACATGTTGGACTTAAACTATTACAATAATCGGACACTGACACACTGGACATTCTGTTCTCTTTAGATCTATGGGTTCAGCTGGATCCTTCTGCAGACAGTGAGAATATTACCACCGACTGCAGCTGTCACATTAAATATGTAAATGTTCCTCACGACAGTCAAAACCATCACGATTGCATGATATGCAATTTTATGTTAGTAAAATTATGAAGTAGCTACTATGGACACAGTATATGTGTGTAAAAGTAATAGGTATAATCATAAATGCACTTTTTTATGGTTATGCTTCAATGTAAAGTCATACAGTTTTTGAGCAAAACTGCTGGAAAAGTGAAGATATTTAATCATCTCACTAGGAAAAGTGTTTCTCCCACGGTGGTGACGGCCATGTTATTACAAACAAACACAACAGCGTGTTTCTGGTGATGTTTCCGTCGGGATCACCGGTTTACTCCGCTGCTCTTCATCCGTCTGACCTTCACCTGAAACCTCCTGCTCTCCGTCTCCCATCACTCCCTGATTTCTGCTGCTTCTGCTCCACTCTTTCACCTCCAGGTGTCGTCTCCAGCAGATCCAGTCTCCTGCTCTCTGCTGTCCACAAAGTTTCTGAAGGCAAGAAAAACTCTTTGAATCGAGAACAAAAAACAACAAGTTCTTTTCTTTCCTGCATCGCTTTGGAGGAGATTGTAACAACCACCACACACTGATGTTATGAACACTGACTAGAACGGACTGTGGTCACATGGTCATCCAGAAACAAAGTTGTATCATAGAAGAGATATTGTAGTACTCTATAATACAGGGCTGTGAAATCTGTGTTACAGATGATTATTGTGCCTTTGCTCTTTTTTAAACATAATCTCATCTTTCACAACTAATTTTAATACTCCATAAAGATAACCCAAGTAAATACATATTGGTATATTTTATTATGGAAAAAAGCCATCAGTTATCTTCAGCTAGCTTTATAAAAAGTAATGGCCCCCTCGACGTACTGGTGGCGGTGACACCCTGAAGATGAATAAAGTCAACTTCTTAGAAGTCACATTTACCTTTGGACTTGACTAGACCACTCCAAAAAATCCTTAAATTACAAAATTGAAAGAATTGATTCCTAACAAACTTAGCCGTATATCAAAAAGTAATCCCCACCTTAACTTTGTTTACCTGGCAACCACAAGGCCTGATTACTGTCTCACCTCTAGATTCCAGACATCTCTCAAATAGAACCTGTCTGACAACTAGAGGTAAGAGCAACCCAGCATGCCATGCAATCTGAATATTAAAACCAAAAACCCACGAGGAACTAAATGATTGACATCTGTTAATCTGGACAGGGCTGCAAAGCCACTTCCAGTGAACCACCAACTGAAACCACTGCTGACTAGAAAGAACTCACATTTACCCAAAATATCTTCATTATCCTCAAGAAAATGTCCTGTGGACTGAAGAGACAAAATAACAGCATACCTACGGCTAAGCATGGTGGTGGCAGTGTGATGGTCTGGGGCGGCTTTGCCGTAAGTGACTGAATCATGAATTCTCTCTCCCCAGCTTGGGTTATTCAGCAGGACAGTGAAGTTTTACTATGGAGACATTAAACAAACTGATCGTGGGGTGTCTCATAGCGTAGTGGTTAGAGCGGGCGCCCCATGTACAGAGGCCTCAGTCCTCAACACGGTGGTCCCAGGTTCGAGTCCTGTCCTGGAGGACCTTTACCACATGACTTCTTCTCCTTCTATGTACGATCCCCTGTCAAATAAAAGCCACTGTGGCCACAAAACTTTAAAAAAACAAGCTGATCGTGGTAAAAAATTTCATTGTGTCAGAATTAAGACAATTCTGCAAAGAAGAGTGGGCCAAGGACTCCTCTGCAGTGTTTGACGCCAGCCGGGAGCTCAACTAGAAGGTTTCACATCATAATGTCTCGTTTAACATAAGACTTAAATCCTGCACAGGACATGTTGGAAAATATAAACCAAGTTAGGTTTTCCTCATCATTTATGTCTTCTCATAAAATAATGACGTAGATTGTCCCTTCTTGGTGAAACGTTTGGTCGAGTGTTCCCACCGAGGAGCTGACAAAGCAGCTGCAGACATCGCTTTTTGCACCAGACACAATTAAAACTTCAATTTGTACGCCCTCTCCTCCTCCATCTCCTTCCCCAAGTGGACACTATCCATTTCTGGTCCAGAGAGAAAGCACAAAAACCCCGTCTGACAGCTGAGATAAAGAACACTCTGGTCTCTGTCGTGCTGCCACGGCCACCCCATCTGTGGCGGCGCTAAAAATACTCCCAGTCTGCTGTTGCCATGCCAGTCAACCGTCAGGAAGATGGGGGGATGAAAGGGAGGTGACAGACAGATACAAGTCGAATCTTTTGACACGGAGCAGGGAAGAAATATCAAGAGGATGAAGATGAAGAGGAGGGCTGAAATGTTGCTACTGAAAGGAATAAACAGCAGGAGAGTTTCCTGAGATCAGATTGTGTAACCGGTCTCTGTCTGATCAGTAATGGTAGAAAAACAGACGTTAAACAAACGGAAACTCTGTGTCGCAGTTTATTTTACTGTGAAGTCATATCATAAAGTTTTTACACCCTACAGGAGCCTGGATGAAAAACGTAAAAAAATCAGGCAGTACTTAAAGAAGGAACAAAACACAGTTTACCTCCAGTAAAAACTACATACTGTTGTTGTACATGAAATCCCTTTCAAGTTTACTGGAACATACTGAAAAAACTATCTTCTTCTAAACCTCATCAAGTGATTCTCATTTTGGTCATATGTTTGTGTTAGTGTGACCAAAGAAACATGGAAAGGGTTTCATTTTCTAGTATCAGGATCTAGGGGGTCAGGTATCATTTGTTTAATACAGGAAACAGCAGGTTTTGTTCTTCAAGTGTATTGAAAACATTTTATTTTCCAAAATAAATATACAAAAATACATAAGTGCACAGTGGAGCAGTGCACTTATGTATTTTGCAGCAAGAAGGTCCTGGGTTTTAATCCCAGCCTGGGGTCTTTCTGCATGGAGTTTGCATATTCTCCCTGTGCATGCGTGGGTTCTCTCCGGGTGCTCCGGCTTCCTCCCACAGTCCAAAAACATGACTGTCAGGTGAATTGGTTTCTCTAAACTGCCCTTAGGTATGAGTGTGTGCATGGTTGTTTGTCCTGTGAGCCCCCCCCCCCCCCCGGCATTCGACCAATATTTAATTTGAAAACTGTTATATTGATACATAATGGGAATGTTACAGTTTTCTAATTAAAATCATGTCTTCCGTACCAGCAAAACAGGCTCGCATCATTTTTTTATTTATCTAAAAAAGACAAAATACAAAAAATACTAAATGAAAATAACAAATAAATTAAATAAAGTAAAAAACAAATAAACATAAAAATAACTTAGTATTTGATCAAGTGTCCACATTTGTTCCCATGACTGTAACCATGCGTTATAACTAGTAGTTGATGAAAGCCATGTTTCAGGAATGCTCCGAGGAGCCTAACAACAGCGTTGACGTGACGACTTTTCCTCCAAACTCCCTGAATCTTAAAGCCAGAGAGCGTTTGGGCTGAGCTGGACACACATGTCCGTTCATGGAAGCTTTCCTGCTCACAAAGAGTCCAGGATCCACCCTCAATGGGTCGGGCTGCTAAAGACGCTGAATACGCATGTGGGCATAAATTCATGAAGTCTTGTTTAGGTAGCAAGAAATTAGTTGGTGAATGACTGTTATAATACTATAATGCTATATTGGGAGTGAATTAATCATGTGCCCATTAAAGTGGACATCACTGCTATTGATCTATGCTTAAAAATATTTCAGCTACATATGTAGTTCGACAGTGATTTTGTTAATAATAGAGCTAAAGTGCAACAGCTGACATAAAGACCAAGTAATAATAATAATAATAATAATGGTTAGTGCTTGTTGAGATCCTCAGAGCACTTTACAACTCCATTTTTCCAAGTGAGCTGATAGGATCGTAGTATCAGCGCTGATGAATGAGAAGCAGCACAGGTGGAGTGATGATGATAGAGCTGAGGATGTTGAACTAGATCTGGATTAGCTGCTAGAAGGAGTTCAGAGAAAACAGAAGGCATGCACAAAATGATATTTGAAAGTTTAAATATGTTTCCATCACCTTGAAAAGTTGGAGGGCTAACACTATATCTGAGCTGCTTCACTTTTCCTCTGATGAGGATTCCTCTGCCATGTGACGTTCTTATGTTGGCTTCTAAATCTGCAGGACTGGAGCCAATATAAGCTCACTGGTGTCTATTGTCCACTAGTAGACCTGCTCGCATGCTGTAGCCTACTATATATACAAATGTTCAAAAATAGACAGCTAGTACTGTAATACTTTACTTCTTGGTGCTTTCTGTATTCATAACAGCTTGTAATCTGTTGAAAATCCAACATTTTGAGACGAAAGGTTTGGCTATGAGTCAGACCTCATTAGCTGGTCTTGTTGTGAACCTGTTACAGTTCAATAAGTTACCAGAAGTTAGCAGACTTCATTAGGGAAGGGGTCTGAAGATGCCAGTTTGTTGCTGAGTGTTGGTCCAAATGGGTCAAATCTGAGAATGGGCCAGTCTCACTAACTGATAATACATCAGATATTTATATGTGTTTTATTATGAAATCTGTGAATCATCCCCAGAACAAAGAAAAAGAAATTGGAAGTTTGTTTTCCAGCGGGAACAAAGTCTTGTACCAACATGGGCCGAGAGGCCGCTCCAACACCAAAAGGATCATAAACCTCCAAATTACTGTTTCAAAATACACACAGGGACATTATTATTATTATGTGGGAAAAACAACATCTAAACACATCAGCATGGAGAGTTCTTTCACAACAAAGCCCTGATGTCACTTCCTGAGTATAATGGTGAGCTACCTTGAACAGAGCGGCCTTTAAACCTGAGCCACTTAAACCCGTTCTGTCTGGAGGAATGGTTCCGAGCATAAGGAAGGAAACCCAAAACAAGGATCTCTCTCCACTCGGTTTGACCTTTTAACAAATAAACACAGAAAAGGTTTAGTCTCCAGTGATGCTTAATGCTGTCTTCGTGTTCTTCTCTCTGATCGTTCAGTTTCACCAAACTTCTGTCTTACACACTGTAACTAAACATGACATCTACACCAATATGATATGTTGAGACCAGGGAGTGTGCGGCATTATCTAACTAATGGAACCCCTCATAATTTTTATGAAGTACATTTATTGTATATTTCATTGTTTTAAGTTGATGAGATCACCAAGAAGTTTCTATTTAGTATCCCAGGACTTGCTGACATAGAAGCTGACACCATCCTCTGGACCAGATAAAGCGCTATACATAGACATATATATCTACCATATACACCAAAACAATTTAAAGGGGTCCCTGAATTCAAAACCAGACTTACCTTGTTGTTTTTTAACTTAGGCTGTTAAACATGTCAAATGTGCTGTACTGAAAAGTCTGTACCGACTCCGACCTGCTTTCTATGCAGATTAATATTTCTGTTATTGCAATAACAGAGAAACGGGCTCCGATAACGTGTCATAGCCCATAGACACACCCCCTTAAACTTACATGGCCCCGCCCACTTCAACCTAGGCAGTATGTAAATGTTGGTTATTGAACTATTTACCCTATCGTCATGGAGCCATTGGGGTAACTGGCCAATCAGCACACAGCTCATTTGATATTGATGAGTGGGCGGGAAAACCAATTTATTATGGGATGTATTTGGTCATTAATCAGGGCTCCTGGGCTATTTTAAGCCCCAACAAAGTTTCATATGCATCATAGAGGCTCAAAGAATAGTTTCTAACTGTCAAAATGTTGTTTAGAACCCTTTTAAAGCCAAAAGCAGCGTAGCAATGAACATGGAAGATTTCAAGTTTCACTCATAATCAGCCAGAGAAAATCTCTGTCACTTAAATAGGTGTAGAAAAATCAATCAATCAATCTTTATTTATATAGCACATTTCTTCCAACCAATGTTGACCAAAGTGCTTCACACTATAAAATGAAACAACGTACCGTAAAAATAATAAAATAGCAGACGAGCACATTAAAACAAATTGCATAAATTGCAAAAACCTAACTGATTGCAGTTTACATCTTTCTGTTATGCTTTGAGCTTTCCATAATAAGTTAATCTGACCCAAAAACAGAGAAAGTCCTTATCAGGGAGACATTTACCATGTGGATAAACGATGACAGCAGTTATTATGAAACAGCTGATGAGAGAACTTCAAATGTGGCACACTGTAGTTTGGACAGCCACCACTAGGTGGAGTCCTTGGAGCTGATATGGTTTTGTAGATTTGATGAATTGAAGCTGCAGTTTTGCCTTGACAGTGGAAGTTAGTTTCTTTTATATTAAAATATGTGAGCTCATGTATGTTTTTGTAATTTCAGTACTTCAACATGTGACATCCTACCTTCTCCTTCCTGAGAGCCTCGTTTCCCTCCTAATGGCTGATCCTCAGCATCAAGGACTGTTTAGCTGATATAATTAGAGAGAAAATTAGGAAAACACTGACACAGCTTTCCTTGGTGGACCTAATAAACTGGATGTGCAGTAACTAGGCCCCCTTAGCGACCCCTCCATCACCCTGGCACCTATCCCCTGCTGTGTTCACCCGTTGTACCTGAGGAACCTCTCACACCCGGGGGGTTCAGGCTCAGGAAGGAATTCAGGAACCTTCCGTACTGTTGGACGACCTCCCGCTGCCACAAACAAGACCCAGAAAAGCCCAAGCCTGGTCATTAACGCTGGCGAGAACAGAGAGAGCTGAAACGAGGGAAAAGGTAGGCATACAGAGGGCAAACTCTCCCTGGAAACGACGAGGAAAGGCATGAGGTAGCAGGGCCTTATACGAGCCGGGGAGCCTGTTAAAGATCTGAGCACGAGCATTAAAGGAAATACAGCCAGATAGGCAGAGAGTAAAACCAACAGAGCAAGAAAGTGAAACTTCAAAGAGGTGCCAGAGTCGGAAAATTAGAAAGTAATACTGGAAGAGTAAAGTGAGCTGCTGAGTTATTGAAGAATATTATTGGTTGGCAAGAAAAACAGCTCCAACTTTGAGGTGTTAGCTCTGTTACTCACTCGTGTTGGAGGAATTTTTTCCAGTGAAAACTGTTTCTTTCAATTAAATCATTTCCATTTTTCATCAACACTGCATCCCATCTAGAAACGTTTTCATCCCCCTCAAAATAAACCTTCACTGTGGTGTAGTAACTATGTCAGACCTACAGGTGGTGCTGTTTTGGAGCATGTGTGAAGAGATAGACCCTAGTGCATGGAAGAACAGCAGCCTGGCTCCTCCTCCTCCTCATACAGGTCACCAGCTTGGTCAGACACTGCTGTGGGATGCCATCACATCACTCAACCAGCATTCGTATGAAGTCAGCCATTGTGGTTGTGTTGGTCCAGTAGATAGTCTTAATTTAACCCCAGTTTAACGCACATACTTCTGGTTCAAATCTGCATTTTATGCCACACTCTTTCTATGTAAATATATATATATATTATACATCATTGGAAAGCTGAGATCCTTGTGATTCCAGTGATGTATGCCGATCAAGGATACATTTATAACTGTTTGGTCAAACCACTCAGAAAGAAGAAATAATGTATACGTTTGAAGCCTCATATCATTGACAGAACCGAACCATCTCAAACAAAAACAAGTCTATTTACGTCCATAAGGGTCCAGTTAGTGTTGTCCAGTAAAATAGTTAGTCCACAACATTTCTGACGTCCACAATCCAACATAATCGGCCGCTCTATGCCTAGAAAATTCCCTTCCTTGGGTGTATTTCTTTCAGAGGTTTCATCATGTTAGCATAACAATAACACCACAGCGCCATTCTTCTTCTTTTGTGTGACATTTATTGGTGGCTGGTAAACAACAGATTTGTGCATTACCGCCACCTACTGGTATGGAGTGTGGACCAGAATGTCACTGAAGGTTGCACTTGCCTCTCTAACAGTGCGTTCACAAAGAACGCGTTTGAAGCATCATGGGCGTCAGGTTTACATGGAAAGTCAATGCAGAAGCGTGCTGACGCGCGTCGGGTCGGAGGTGGATTTCTGTCGCGAAAATGCATTTCTGTTTGACGCGTGTCAGAAAATACGTGCGTCATTTTATGTGGTGCATTTTGTGCCTGGTGACGTGGTGTCACGTGATGCTGTGACCCAGTTCACGGGGTCAGGTCCGGCCAAATTCATTCATTCAACATGGAGGAACTCCTGATAACGGCCGTGGCTAATCATCCCGAGCTGTACGACACCAGCTGCTTTCTCTACAGAAACAGGAATAAAAAGGAGCTGCTTGGAGGAATAGGAGTGAGGAGATACGGCAACCTGGTGAGTTCATTTCACTTTTGAACGTTTTCACGTAACTGACCCTGCAAACCTGCGCAAATGCTAGCAAGCTAGTCTATTATTATTTTAGATCGACAGCTGCCATCTTGCAAAAACACCGTCTGGCACTAGCTCCTCCCACAAGTTGAGTATCTCCAGCTTGGGTGTGTGGCGCGTTTTTGACGGTTTGGTGTGAACGCACCGTAAGACTGCTGATGTTTGGCCCCATTTAGGTGAAATAAACAGGCTTTCCACCAGAATGGGACCCATATCCACGAAGTTTTGACACAGTGCTACTTTTTGTGCTAAACTAAAGCTGGTCAGTGAGAACTCTCGTATAACTAATCCCATAAATGGACTGTTTTAGGTCGCTTTCCACAGACAAAGCAAGAGCTGATTATAAGGATTGTAGACCTTACTGGTGAATATGGAGTAAAACAAGTCCAGATTTGTCACATCCTGACAATTCTAATCTTTATTAGTGTTTAGAAAACGATTCCAACTCTGAACAGATAATGAAATGTGGTTAGAGAAAAGTAAACAAGCTATTTATGGGAGATGTAATGTTTATGGGTAAAATGGGTCATGTATGAAGCAGGATGTGGAGCTGTTTATCTGCCTGCATTCAGAAGCACAGTTTATAACGTCGATACTGTAGCTGTGCCGACTTCTACTGACTCACACGCCCAAACTCCCCTCATCTTAGGGGACTGATGACACGATTGGAAAGCGACACACGATTCTCAACGCCTCCTCCTCCATCGCTCTGATCTCCAGCAGAGCTGAACTCCTTGCCCCCCCACGGGGAAAACGGCTTGGACGCTTAGGCTAACAGTCGGTTAGCAGGTACAACCACCTGGAGCCCCCTCTGTGAGTTCCAAGACACGCTGAGCGCGTTTCATCATCCCAAATCACATTAGCTCACCGCTCCCGAAAACATCACAGCGAAGGGGAGGAAAAAAAGACACATCAAAGGCTGTTTACTTGTGTTTTACTGTCTTAAATTATTTGCACAAGCCATGGCAAAGTGCTTTTTATGCTTTTGAACGCCCCCACTGGAAAAAGAGAATGAGCTGATTTGATTGCTATAAGAACTTGTTTCTACTTTATGTTTTAAGTCACACTGACTGACTGACTGCACATGGAGCTATTTCCTCTTTTAGGGAAAAGTGGGACGGGGAAATACAAACACAGCTTCCATGTGAGTCTGGTAGCATTCAGTGTGTTAACTAGCTGGGAAATATGCACCCATTGAGGAAATAGCTTGAAAATATAACATCATATTTCCCAGAAGAAAAACATTTCCCAAAACTTCCAAGGCCTCAAGGCTGATTTTTAACTATCATAATCCAGATGTCCTCTCTGTCAACGTTTCAACTAAAGATAGCACAACCAGAATCTGACTGTCTGGGATTAAATCTAAATCTGACTGTATTAAATGGTACCTGCACTGAACCTGCACTTAAATTAGCTGTGTTGCATAGATAAATTAGCTTTAATTTGACTTTCATTGTTTTCTTTTTCTCCATAAAGCGCCTGGAATCAAACTCAGATCCTGAGACACAGATCCAGCTTCTTTAGCTCTAAATATGACTCCTTTAGACTGAACTGTAATGGATCTGAGTAAAAGGAACTAAAATACACTGTTTTTATTGCATACAAAGATAAACCTAATTTTTCCATTTTCTAACTTATAAAGCCCTTAATGGTTCATTCAACTCTCTGGGCTTTATTATATATATATATATATATATATATATATATATATATATATATATATATATATATATATATATATATATATATATATAATGACAGTGGAGTCCTGGGTTAGGGACCCTCATCAATAGCGTGTCTAGTAGCTTTACTCCTAGAAAGTTCAGCATCCCAAGCTGCATTTCCTTTAGAATATTTTAGATATGATTTACAACGAAATCTGCAAATAATTTGCAGTTAGGTGGCGTTTACTGTGTTTGTTTAATTGTTTTTAAGCCTCATTAACATGATGGTGGCATTTAGTAATACATCTCATAGCGAGATGGCTCATATTGACCCATATTGCTCTACATGTTGCCTCTAATAATATTATTTAAATATTATACTAACTTGAAGATTTAAACTAAGTTTTTTACGGTTTAGTAACAAACACAAAATTCTATGTTGAAGCCAAACTCAAAGAAATTAGACGCAAGATAATAAAACAGCATCATTTTACCATAAAACAAGAAAACGTTTGCAAACCACTAACCAAGCCTACCACAAGTAGTGACATACATTAATAACACAATTGTTCTCATTCAGCAGTTTTTAAAGCTGCTGTAGTCTTCATTTCATCAGTAAATATGATCTAACCTAACATGGCTTTTGATCTAATGGTTTGTTAAACGGCTCAGCTCTCTAAAAGGAAGTACAGGAAGTCCAATAACCCAAGAAAATCTAGAAATATAATGATACCAAGAGTCTATGCTGTTGATTCAGCGTTCATATCTCATATCTGTGGTACAAGGGGAAATGCTTTACCTTGACCTTAAGAAGCAAACAGGGTATGGCCGCTCAACACAGGGGGGCGCTAACTCCCCACTGACAGCACATAAAAATGAGGAATATGGTAGAGCGTAACTTCAAATTATTTGCATAAAATTTGCTTATTAGTGAATTTTTCCATAGACCATATTCAATTCAATTCAGTTTATTTATATAGCGCCAATTCACAACAGATATCATCTCAAGGCTCTTAACAAGAAGTCATTTCAATACATTTATACAAACATTCCAATCAGTTAAAAAGTTTCCTATTTAAGGAATCCCAGCAGATTGCGTCAGTCATTGGCGTGAGGTTGGGCCCCGTTGATGCAGACTTTCCAACCACAGCAATCCTTCAGCAATCCCTCATACTGAGCAAGCATGTAGCGACGGTGGAGAGGAAAAACTCCCCTTTAACAGGAAGAAACCTCCAACAGAACCAGGCTCAGTAGGAGCGGCCATCTGCCACGACCGTCTGGGGGTTTGAGAAGACAGAGCAGAGACACAGAAGGAACAGAAGATCTGATTTAAGAGAACTTTCTATGTTACAGAAAGTAAAAAGTTGATAACAGGACACAGTGGATGTTCAGTTACTGGGAGGATCATCCCAGTCGATGCCCCCCGTCCAACAGGGCATTGCAGCCAAGCAGGATACCAGACCAGGTATATCTTCTATGGAGAGAAAAACACTGAGAGAAAACAAAGTTAACAGTCGAAATAACAGAATGTACTGTAATACAACTGGAGAGTAGTAGGAGAAAAGGAAGTAGCAGAGTGAAGAAAATTGGTAAGTCTGTCCTCCAGCAGTCTAAGCCTATAGCAGCATAACTACAGAGATAGCTCAGGATGACCTAAGCCACTCTAACTATAAGCTTTATCAAAAAGGAAAGTTTTAAGCCTGGCCTTAAAAGTAAACAGAGTGTCTGCCTCACGGACTAAAGCTGGGAGCTGGTTCCACAGGAGAGGAGCCTGATAACTAAAAGATCTGCCTCCCATTCTACTTTTAGAAATCCTAGGAACTACAAGTAAACCTGCAGTCTGAGAGCGAAGGGCTCTGTTAGGAACATATGGACCAATCAGATCTCTGATGGATGATGGAGCTTGATTATTAAGGGCTTTGTATGTAAGAAGAAGGATCTTAGATTCTATTCTGGATTTAACAGGGAGCCAATGAAGGGAAGCTAAAACAGGAGAAATGTGATCTCTCTTTTTAATATTCATCAAAACTCTTGCTGCCGCATTTTGGATCAACTGAAGGCTTTTAATGGCATTTTGTGGACTTCCTGATAGTAAAGAATTACAGTAGTCCAGCCTTGAGGTAACAAATGCATGGACTAGTTTCTCAGCATCACTCCTGGACAGGATGTTTCTAATTTTAGCAATATTCCTGAGGTGAAAGAAGGAAATCCTAGAATCCTGTTTAATATGGGATTTAAATGTCAAGTCTCGGTCAAAAATAACGCCGAGGTTCTTTACGTTATTACTGGGGGCCAATTTAATGCCATCCAGATGAAGTGATTGACTAATCAGTTTCTGTTTAAGAACTTCTGGTCCAAAGACAGATACTTCTGTCTTGTCAGAATTTAAAAGCAAAAAGTTTAGATTCATCCATGTTTTTATGTCTTCCAGACATGCCTGTAATCTACCTAACTGACTGGGTTCATCAGGATTTATGGATAAATATAGTTGTGTATCATCTGCATAGCTGTGGAAATTTATCCCATGCTGTCTAATGATTCTACCAATTGGGAGCATATATATGGTGAACAGAATTGGTCCAAGCACAGAACCCTGTGGAACTCCACAAGTAACCCTTAAGAGTGAAGAAGATTTATCATTTAGATGAACAAACTGGAATCTATCAGACAAATATGATTTAAACCAGCCTAGTGCTGTTCCTTTGATCCCTGCAACATGTTCAAGCCTTTCTAAAATATTCTAAAGAAAAAACAAGTTGGGAAGCTGAAATGTTTATAACCAACAGTACTAGTCATGTTATTGGCTGGTGTTTGTAAAGCAGCCAATCCAGGAGCTCCATTTGTTTTTATTGGTGCTGGATTTGACTGTTAAAATAGGCAGTTAAAAGCATTTCAGGGTGGGTGTTTACGTAGTATTTACGTGTTTCGGCTGTTAACAGACGGTTGTGAATACCAGGGCTCCACTGTACATAAAAATGACCTCACCGATGCACTAATGGAGGAATGATGAAAGAATCCACGTCTAAGCCTTGTTTGCTTGGTCTGCAAAGACCGATCTGGTTTCACTCTGAAAAGTCTTGGTTGATAGGGGTGACTGTGGTAGAGCAGTTGTCTTGCAGATTAAAGGTTGTAGGTTCAATTCCAGCATCCGCTTGGATAATCGGAGCTTGGCGACCAATCTGATTGTTGGAGTCTGATGTCTGTGAATGTATGAAGTGCTTTGACTGGGAAGGTGCAGTATTATTCCAGACCATATATTGGATTTGCATCCATGAAGTCCAGTAGTGTTGGTCTGTTCGCCTTGAGATGTTGACACCTTCTTCAGGGGGCCTTGGTGGTAATCAATGGATTCTTCTTCTGTCATCCCACCTCGTCCTCTGAGCTTTCCAACACCTCGTTTTTTACCCTAAATAATTCAGATCTGGTCTTCTAGCCCTTCATAAGTAGTGAGCAGCCATGATGAACAGCCACACTGTTTCAAATATAACCTGCTGTACATGAACTGGAGGAAACTGCTGTTATTCCCTTGTTGAGTTGAAGGGAACATCTTTTCCTAGTTACTTATGTTAATGAAGATGCTTTGGAGCAGCACGAACTACAATAAATGAGGTAGAACCTTGAATTTCCCCCCAGACTCTCTCAGTTTGCTCTGTTTGTCTATCAGTTTTCACCCATACATCCTTGGATTGGTCTCATGTCAGTCTGAGATTCAGGCATCTGACCGTTCATCAGTCAGATGAAAGTCGGACATTGTCGTATTTGGATGAAAGAGGAAACAGTGACACAAGCAAACTATTCTGAAGGCTGGTTTTCTGTTTCAGCCTGAGTGAGAGAAGCAGTGCCGCGGCCACAGTTACAGCAGAGAGCGTTTTTAGAAAGTGTCCTGGCTTGGGTCTGTTGACCCTGCTGGGCGGTCATCCAGACTGCCCTTTGCCTCCCCTTCTCTGGTCCATCTGCCCTACTTCCCCTCTCCTCCTCTCCAGCCTAAATCTTTTGAAGCACAGATGTGGGCTGACAGTAGTTATTTCTTATCACGCCGCGACAGTTTTATGTGTCACAAGCGCTCAGCACACATTGGATGGGAGAGCATGGGGTCATTGTGTTGCCCAGAGAGCTGGCGGGGCAGGAGGCGATTCCCGGAACAGCCAATACTGTCATGTTTTATCCTCGTCCCCTTTTACAGCTTGAGTGCTCATGTATTTGCGTCCCAGTGTGGGGTTAGGGTGTCACCAGAAAGGTGGTTGCCCCCTGCATATCCGCGGGGTGAGAGTGGCGAACTCGTTGGCAGGAAGGGGGCAAAGCGGAGAATTGTTTTAGCTGACTGCACACCAGGAGCTTCAAGATGTGACTCAATGGGTGAATGCATCTGCAAACCAAACCAAATTAAAGGCTTGGAGACATAATGATCATTTTACTCAGCTTGTTTAGACTCAACTGCAGCCAGTCATGACTCACTGGGCACTTTCTGAGTTGATCCACTTAGCCAAGTATTTAGCATTACAAACACTGTTTACACCCTCAGCTGTGCTTTAAGACCGGCACATGTGCACCATTAAAATATTTACCCCTTCATGCACTGCAGGAACGAAGAGGGAGGACTCTTCAAGGGAAGTTTGGGCAGAAAATCCGACTGAGTGAGTAATGAGATCAGTTAGGATCTCAGTCGAACAGGGAGAAAAATCGTTATTTTTCTGGAAAACAGCAACCAGTCACTGCACTATGGATTGTGAGGGTTGATCCAATCAACTGTGCATTTAATTTATGAGCTGAATGCTGAGAAAACAGCAGAAAATGTCTACTTTAAGGTGGGTATTTGCTCATAAAGCTAGTTCATAATGACAAGTGCATTTATTTGAAAACATATGTTTCAGATCATCAAACTAATCAGAAATAGTGAATTCATTTGTTAATTATAAAAATTAATACAAGAAACTAACCTTACCCTCTCATGTTAGATGATGAATATGCTACATTTTTAGGGAAAAAGGAGTTCAATTTTATTTACCTCACCCAGCTCTGATTACTGCTAGCAGAATCATAAAATACTTTAAGAAAAACATGTCTGACAACCAGAAGTAAACTTAAATGTCTCCAAAACCAACCCATTCTAAGTTCCATTCTCAACCCAGTCTAAAGTCCTGGACAACTTCCAGTCTGGACAAGGTTGTACAGTCATTCCCAGTACGAGACATTATCCAGAAAGTGAGAAAAAATATAACAGTGTTGACCAGATGTTGTGCTATAATTTTTGTTGTCGGTCATTTTGACTGATAGGGTGAAAAAAAATCTGGTCATAATCAATATTTATCTGTCAACTTTTTAATTTATAATAATACAATAAATCAATTTGAATTAATATTCAGTCTGAACAAACTGAACGTAGAATCCACATCATGCCATCATGGAGCAGATTAATAAACTACATGTATTAATGATGAACATTTCTCCTGCTGTGGTCTGAACGCTCCACATGGAGCTGAACTTCTCTCCTGTTTGTGCGTAATGGAGGCTGAATCTGTGCTCTGCTGCTAAACTGGAGGCTGGAATTACCAGCTCCACTTCAGCCAAAGTTAGAAATCAGGGAACATTTCTATAACGGAAGTCATCAGAATTCAACAAGACGCCCTAAAACGATGGATTTTCTGATCCCTTCAGCAGGAGGAAATCCCAGCATGCACTCCTTCTGCATCAGTGGTTAATCTGCAGTGATCTGTCTGGTCTGTGTACGATGCAGTCAAAGACGCTCTCCAAAGCCTCAGTAACTCTTCAACACGCTGTCAGCTCCCTGAGAGAGAGATTCATTGGGTACAGTGTCCAGGTCTGAGATGATGCTCAGATGCTCTCATGGGAATCTGTTGTTGTTGATTCAGTTACCTGAACTCTGTGCGTGAAGTTGAAAATGTCTGCTTGTCTGCACCAAGTGGTCAGGGGTGGCAATTACAATCTGTCAAAATGACAGACGGCGTTCAGACATCCTTTCCTAACAACCAATCGGCATGCAGATGAAGTGTAATGGTTGTCATAGAGACTTGGTGAGGGCTAACATGCCACTCTTCGCTAAGTGTGTGTCCTCGTCACACACTCATTTGTCACATTTCCTGTTCTGATTCCATATGTTCTCTTGGGAGAGTTCTGATCCATGAAAATCAACACACATCATATCTTTCCCATTTTGGAGAGCTGCTGATAGAAATAGGGTTCTGTGTCACGTCATATTTAGCCTCACGACCGTCTGTTCAGAGTTCATTAGCGATGAACTTTAAGAATTTAAATATGATTAATTTGCATTGATTTTAAAGCGATTGTTTTGTGCCAATAACGGTGCTTATTTAGGGCTCAGAATGTGCTACAGCAGTAAAAGACGAATCTATTTTCAGGGTTTTTACACATCTACCAGGAGTACCAATAAATGTCAATACTTCCTTTCCTGTCTTTTGATCGATAAGGTGCAACAGAAGGTGTGAAGAGAAGCAGACACACCTTACAGTCCACATTACACCCATTTCCTTTCAAGTAAAAGAAACGATCCATCCATAAGCCCTGTCCCCAATGGCAGCGCACAAATGCACTGAGTGCCCCAAATTCACTTCCAAGCCACAAACAAATAAGCACCACTTATGATACATGTCGACTTGGCTGACTGCAGAGATCTAATATTCACCGTGAGTCATCCTCTGTGGAGGGAAAAACATTGGTCGCTCTCTTTCTATTTGCCTGCAGGTACACTGAAGTGCATTCAGTTCCCATTAGGGACCTCAGGTCTGTGTTTTCTCCCCATAGCGGCTGACTAATGGGAGAACCGGGCCTGGATGAATCCGTCATGGTTTAGCAGCTCCAGTGGTGGCGTTGGCTGGGCTTTTGGCGAAACACAGCCACAATAGGACCTCTGCCTTGCACAAAGGCCGCTATTGATCCACGAGAGGCTGGGAATCAGAGGAACGTGGAAGGAATGGTAAAACTCTCTGCCTACGGAGTCTGCAAACAGCTGCCTGCAGAGAGAGGGACCCCTGCTGGCTTCCAAGGCTCCAGCCAGAGGTCATTTTTCTCTGAGCCGTCCTGAGGCGGCTCCATAATGATGCTGACTCATTTTTATAAAGTTGAGAAAAAGGATTGGAGCAATTTTAGATATATCTCTAATATTATTTTATTCTACTTTTTTTACTTACATGAAGGAGTTTTGACACGTTAAAAGAAGACCGTCATTTTCTTTTGCCTTTGAATCATAGTAGGCTACATAATGTTTGAGTTATGCTCCATCAATACCTATTTTAACTACAGTATTATGACAGCTGTGTGTATTCAATGAGACAAATCTCAAAAGAAAGCCCCAAAAGCTGAACATTAATTTTAGTGTAGCTAGTCATTTAGCATAGCCAGGAACTAATGGCTTTGCTAAATCTGCTACATGCATATTAGTTTTGTCTTAACTATCTCTTGAGCTATGGAGGTAACCATGGAGACAAACATTTTAATTAATGAGGCCTAATTGTTAGCTTTGCTTAAGAATAGGTCAAAATGACCAGATAGCAGGCTAAAGAGGCTAAATTGTAAGCAAAGCTTAGCTGGCGTCTGTTAGCTGAGCTAAGCTGTTAAACTAAGCAGAACATCCACTCATTATGGGCATCAATGTCATTATTTAATTAGTTATACTTGTTTCAGGCTGGAAATATTTTACAACAATTTTAGATTAATTTTAAAGCTAGAATGTGATGCAAAAGTTTGAATTTACTGTGGATTTTCTCTATTCAGCTCAACATTATGCATACAAGCTGAAATATATACATACACCCTGCACGAAAATCTGGTTGAGTCTCTCAGCAAATTCTTTCACCAACAAGGCTTTATTAAGGCGTCAACAACTTTCTGGCATAATTCAGCTCATTAATTTGACTCCTTTTAGCAGAATTCATTGAGTTGTTTTGCTGACACACACCTGGCTTTTAAGTACACACTTTTATAAAGGTGTTTAAGTTAGAGATGTTAATGACAGCCTCCACCCTTGGAACATCCAGCTGTGCCCAGGTTTCAACTGTTGGTTGAGGAACAACCCAGGAGCCAACAAGGCCTCAAGCAGCCACAAACTGGAAACTCCTGGAACACCACTTTCATTTCCACAGAGAGGCAAATGTAAGTTGGATGTTCAGGTGAGCAAGGACTGATTTATTGGGTTAGAATGAGCAGATGCACGGTGTTGGCAGTGCCATGCTGGGCGAATGTTTTACTGCCAGTGGTTCTGGTGCGTTGCAAAAAGTCGATGGACTCTGCTCTTGGGGGTTCAGCCAATCAGTGCCAAACAAAATGAGTGCCGCTCCTGGATTGGCTGCTTTGCAAACACCAGCCAATAGCCAAGTGTGAACTAGCATTTTTCTCTAAGTGTTCCAGGTTCCCAAGTTGCACCTTTTTTTTATATGCCCAACAACAAAATCTGTACAAATGTTCTGAAAATAGTTTGGGGTTATGTTGCACAATAAAATCAGTGAACAGACAGGGTTCACTGTGTCTTTATTATTTCTACTAACATTTTCTTCATTTGCCCTTTTGAAGCTTTTATCTTTATTAAAATAAAGCAGGTATTTATTTGAGGTAGAGGAAAGGTGAAAGCCTGAAAAAAGATATCTGTTTATCAAATGTTGCATATTTTATATTTATAATAACATATTTACTCAATTTCATGGATCATATTCATGCAATGGGTTTACTAAAGTCCTAGCTTCACATAATTGATGGAGAAAATGATCGTTGTAGTGAGTAAAATGCTTTAATGTGTTTTTTGTGACTCATTTAGATCTGGACCCTCAGATATGTTGGTGTGGCAGTGATATTACTGGAAAACTGGAGCGGTAGAAGGAAAAGGTGTCCTGGCGTACATCAGTACCACACTACATTTTCTAATCCACCATCTGCTGCATGTAGATCTCTCAGAAATCATCTCTAATAAATCCAATACTTTTACATCAGAGTCATTTGTATCTGTGCCCACCTGTGAGCAAAGCCCGTTCCATGTCTGGGTGGTAAGCTCTGGAAAGGTGTAAGCACATGGAAGGAAAAATGTCAGGAGTCTTGGCATGGCATTTTGAAACCCCAGCAGGTGTGACTGCAAAGACTCTACTGTCTCTTATGAAAGAGCCACAGTAATCAAGATGATCATAACAGAATTAAATGTGAGGAAAGCTGACAGGTGGACAGAAAAGATGAGGATAAATAGTAGCTTTTGGAGAAAAAAAAGCAACATAAAGTAGTGAACGGGAAATGTTTCATGGTTTTCTTTTTATTTAAATCTCAAAAGTTCAGCATGGAGGTGTACTCAGCCCCATTTATATTTATACCCCCACTTGTGTAAATGCATGGAGGAAAATTAACACCCGAACAACCATTCCCACTGTGAAACACGGTGGTGGTAGCATGATGGTTTGGGGACGTTTTCAGAGCTGATGGAATGATGGATGTAGGGCAGTTTTGGAAGAAACTTGTAAGAGGCTGAAAGACAAGGACTCTAAAGATTCAGTCTCAGTGGCCTAGTCAAAGTCCAATTTAACTCAAGGCTTGAAAATTTATGTTTGCAGATACTTTGAATCCCAGCTATCACTAAACTGGACCAAATCAGAATTTTGTCAGTGAACGCATCTTTCAGCAGCAATAATGTCCATAACACGCTTTGAACTGAACTGAACGACTCACCTGAAACAATGTGAAGCTGAATGGAAACATCACTGATACTAGAGAAAAACCAGCTGACGTCCCCATGGCTACCAGTAGCATCCAATCAGACCAAACTCCTTATCTTGGATAAAATGCAAGTCGGAGGAATCTCTGTTGATGAAAAGGGATTTTCCCAACAGCTGCCCATGCTGCATTCAAGTACAGCTTGGAGACTAAGCTGTTGAAATATAAAAACAACTCCAAAGTGATTTAAACATGTTTTATTCTCAAATATGGGCAAAGTATTATTCAAACATTTCTAAACATTAACGCTGACTATTTTCAAGTGGTTCTGTTGTTTTCTACTCTGGCTATGTCTGCTTGTACCATTATATTTATTTAGACACCAAATGTAATGATCTAATTATATCTTTTTTAGATTACTTGACCATTAAACACACCTTTAGCAGCTGGATTCCCAGTGATATCATTTCACAGTTCAGTAGTTATTCACAAAAAACACTTTTTTCTGTAATGGCTGTTTTTCCGATCACCCCCAAATTCTGATCACTTCTTCCTGGTCCCATTGCAGACATTTCCTGGAAATTTGATCAAAATCTGTCTATAAATTTTTGAGTTACGTTGCTAACTATCAGACATACAAACAAGCCCTGGCAAAAACATTAAAAACCCAATCAAATCTCCAGTCAGCTCCAGAAGGAATACAAGAAAAAGAGGGTCTTTGTTTAATGTTGACCAAAGTATACAAATCCACATTAGTATAAATTACTAGTTGATTAAAGTGAACTGAACTGGGATTTTTGTGTACCGTTACACCCCCTAGAGCAATGACTAAAACCTAAATCTCTAGATGCACACCACATTATTCATTTTCCTTCAGCTATGGAACTGTACTTTGTGCATAAACTACATTGAAGGTTGTCTTTTTTCCAGGGGTCCTTCAGTCAAACACTGTGGGGGATCTTCACCAGGTATTTCACAGCAGTTTAAATCATATCAATATGAAGAAATTAAGAAAAATGCTTGGAAGATTAATCATAAGAGCCTCACACAGTCTGAATGAATTATCAGACTTTTTTTCTTTTAATTGGAAGAGCTTGAATAAAACTTCTAATTGTAAAAGCGTGTAGGACTTTAGCTGGAGCGTGCTCGGTGGGTGTTTCTCTTTCGTCACCCAATTATGCGTTTTTCAAGCTGGCTGACCGAATATGTATCCCAGCATGGGAAACAGGAGCAGTCATTAGTCACCGCAGCCGGCTATGATCTTCCTCTCACTCTTTTAAAATTCACGTCAGGTTTCTGTCTCCGTGGCTCGCCTTGCTTCGCATCGTGTCCTACCTGAACCGGCCGTTCATAATGAGCCAGAACAAGGTGTGACCCTCTGTCTGGCTTTGGTGGACTTCGTCATTAACCAAAACAGCAGGGATCCTGAGGGTGACAACAAGGAAACAAACAGGAGCTGTCTTTAAGAAGCCACCAAAAAATGAGGGTAAAATACTGAGGTGAAGGGAACAAAATGACATTTGGCTAAAAACTGGTTGCAGAGTGTACAGGTAGGATTAAAGCCAACGCTCTGGGCCACGTCTCTTCCCATTTCTTCATTCCCGGCCGAGCAGCAGGATATCTCTTCTCCTGTCAGGGAGCATGGAGCAGGTGAAAACGTTCCCTGCTGATACCAAAGCATCTCCACCTCCAGGAGCCTGATGAGGACTGTCGGCCGCTGACGGTGTCTGTCGCCAAAATCCTAAAACATCCTAAACTGACCTGAGATCTGGGAACAATGTGAGCCACAGGTCATGAATTCCTGATCAGACGAGCGAACACGTTACAATCAGCTCAACTTTGCCTCTTTTCCTCTCATTTCTCTTCCAATCAGAATTACTCGTTCTCCCCAATTCCATGGTCGGCTCGTTATGCAGCAAAATGCATGAAGTTATCACTTCTTTCAGCATTTAACGAGTTAGGCCTTAAAATAAAAGAGTTTTGTTAGTAATGTTGTACCACAGACATTTTAAAGAGGATATCCTATGCAAATTTCTCTTCCTTCACCCTTCTGTGTTGCCGTCCGGGTCTCTGGTGCCTCTATGAACTCTAAACAGGAATAAAAACCATCCATACGTTTTTTTGTGCAAACGTTTGCTGTCAGAAATCTTTTACTTCTAAGAGTCATTGGAAAAAGTGCCTTACTGTGACGTCACAATAAAATGAATTTATATATAACCGCCCCCAACATATGAAACCCCGCCCCCAATATGTCAAACCCCGCCCCCAATATGACACACTCCAACCATCACCTCTCAAACCCCGCCCCTCATACATCAAACTCCGCCCCTCACATGTCAAACTCTGGCCACCAACTCCATGCCACTCTCATGTGTGGAATATGGAGGACCATTCCCACCAATATTGAAAATAAATACATGTGGAAATACATACCTATGTAAATAAATACATTTGGAAGTAAGTAAATAAATGTTTAAATAAACAAATAAATGTAAATAAGTAATAAAAAAAGTGTCAGTTAAACTGTAAGTAAATACATATGAGTAAATAAAATGTAAAATAAATACAGAAATAAATATATGTGGAACCAAATAAAAAATAGTTATGTAACTCTAGATTTCTTTTATGTATTTATCTCCACATGTATTTATGCATAATACGCCCCATGCCATGCCTAACAGTTAGGGGAGTTTTAGGGCCTACCACAACAAATGAAAAGGCTTTGTGTCTTTTAATCCCTCCCCCTAAACGATATGATTGATGCTAAACAAGTACTGAGTGATTGTTGAATGAATGTTGGTGTTTAAGGGGAGCGGAGACTTAACGTAGCGTTGCTGGGTTATTAAACGTTGGAGCGAGTCAGTCCTCTGTAGACTGGTGGAAGAAAACAAAGCCTCTGCTGAACACATGCTGAATGTTGATGATTTGCCTTCTTCCTTTGACTCAGACATATCGATGCTGCCAGACACTCTAATAATCTGTCTCCCTTTTCAGTTTCGAGCGAAGGACAGAACAAAACCTCGGGTTGTTGTGGAGGACGAAACATAAATACATATTCTTTGCAACAGAAAAATAGTTTGGAGCCATCTTCCAGCAAAACAATGCACACGAAATCAACAGCGATGCTCAAGGTTTCTGCAGAAAGTGGAGCATAGGCAAAGACGGCTTTGACATCAAGGCGTCAGATTGCTCTACACAGGGATGGGCAGCAAGGATCTACACAGAAAGCTGAAATGCAAATATCTGTGGAGCGACGGACGAAGACTCATCTGACTCCTCTAGGCCCAAATCATCGTCCCTGCTTTTCAAGCTCCACACATTTCTCAGCACTTTCAAGGACTTTGTTTCTTCTTTCATGTGAACCACTTGGACTCCTCACTGACTTGGACCCCCAGGTCAGTGAGGAGTCATTGATTCATTGGTATGTGTGAGAACACTCAGCTTCAGACTACAACCACATTCACCTAGCAGGAAGGAAGGAAGGAAGGAAGGAGACAGGGAAGGAAGGAAGGTAGGAAGGAAGGAAGAGAGGAAGGAGACAGGGGAGGAAGGGAGGGAGGAAGTAAGGAAGGAGACAAGGAAGGAAGGAAGGAAGGAGACAGGGAAGGAGACAAGGAATAAAAGAAGAAGACAGGAAGAAAGGTGAAGGAATAAGGAAGGTAGAACACAAGGAAGGAAGTCAAGAAGGACACAAAGAAGGAAGGTAGGACACACGGAGGGAAGGATACAAGGAAAAAAGTAAGGAAGGAAAGAAGGAAGATATGACACCAGGAAGGTAGGATACAAGGAAGGAAGGAAGGACACAAAGAAGTAAGATATGACACCAGGAAGGTAGGATACGAGGAATAAAGGAAGGAATGAATGAACTGAATTGTAGCAGAGGTACTGTCTGTAGCAGCACACAGACCGTTGATGGGGGTGGAGGGTCCAGCAGCTCTGAACCAGGCGTCCTTTCTGTGTTAGACAGCCAGAGTACACAAAGTTAATGAGAGGCGCTAGCTCCATCCAGGAAGGAGACAGATGAAACGATGAGCATGACGTGGTTTACGTCCTCCTCAGGATGTTCAGAGTCTCCAGGCCGGTAAACCAGGCTGTAATCTACTGATGCTGAATTCCTCCTCCTCCCTCTGGGGACGAAGCTCGACACAAAGCAGGCAGAGAGTGCCTGTCATCTTCTGAGAGTTAAAGGTCACCCAGTCACATTCCTGCTCCGTCACCCTGAACATGGAGACACCACCCTACAGCCGCTGCTGCAGACACCACCACTCACATCTCCATTGTTTCCATGATGATGAGCACATTGTTTCTGCTCATGTACCTGCCGCTCTGTCTGCGTTGTGAAGCGTGCTGATGGGACCTGTTGTACGTTTGCTGCTTATCATAACAAAAGAGCCGTAACTGCACGCGTCCGCCTGTGAAGAGCTGCACGATTAGGTGCATTAAAAGCAGAAAGCTGCCGTGTTAATGATGCCAGCGGATATTTGGAGTGGTGAAGATTTGGGCCGACTTCCAGATGAGTGAGGGAAGCAGGCACAGGGGAATAATGAAGAGATGTAAGATTTAACAATTCATTTAAAATTAAAAAGTCATTCATTATGTGTAACAGTAGCTCCTCTTATTTTTAATTCATCCACAGAATGTAAAGAGATTAACACATGTTTAGATTTCCAGCTGATTAAACATCTGATCTGTTTTCATTTAACAAACTTCACAGCAGCAGTCATGTTTCTGCTCAACGTCTGGAGAACGACTCTGCTCCTCACTGCTCCGTATAGGAACTAGGACTGCCACAAACCATTATTTTCATAATCGACTAATCACAGATCATTTTGCTGATTAGTCGACCAATCGGATTACATGTAAATTGTATCTTATCACAGCAGCATGCAGCTGCTCTAATAGAACCACCATTAGCTTCTAGCTTAAAGTGTTATCTCTAAGTGTTATGTGACAATTAAGATGATAACTCATTCAACATTTGTGAACTAATTCTAAAATAAAACTATAGTGTTACAGCAGACATGATGTGTGCTAATGGTAATGAAAACATCATCACTACTGTTAATGTTACAGCTATCAATACAAGTGTCTTCAGTCAGAAGCTTCATCAAAACCGCTGAAAATCAGACTGCTACAGAAGATCCTTCCTGTCCACAGCCATCTAAAAACTCCATCTAAAAATTACATTCTGAGAAAATAAGTATTTTATTTTTAATGTAATAATAAAAATAAGAACCCGGACATTTTCATCAATCTATGAATTCCCCCCTGATGCCCCAGAAACAGAAGGTGAAAAGGCGACATGTCTGGGGAAAAGAGGACATCACCCTACTGTTGATGCTAATGTTGGCAGCTAACGAGCTAATTAGCTTACAGAGGCCACTGTCTCTCTTCTTTGTCAGCTACAGCGGGCTCTCTTTAAGATCCTCGAGCATCACTGTTGTTCTGCCATGGAAACCAGGTTCTACTGTGTGAATTTTGCATTACATATGCTTCTCTTTAATTTGTTTAAAACGCTCCAGAACTTTAGAGCTCAGCTGTCGGCTCACCATGATACTGCTGACAGTTTTAAGAGAAAAACTAAATATTTTGGTCATCATGGCAGCGCTACATTAAACACATAAATGTTCATCACCGTTCCTGATCCCACTGTCAGCATCCTTCCTTCCTTCCTTCCATCCTTCCATCCATCCTTCCTTCCATCCATCCTTCCTTCCTTCCTTCCTTCCTTCCTTCCTTCCTTCCTTCCTTCCTTCCTTCCTTCCTTCCTTCCTTCCTTCCATTTCTTAAGGGAACATAAAGAACGGAGAACTCTGGGAAGTTGAGTCTAATGAAGTGTAGTTTTTCATACCTGACAGAGCCGTGTGTCATCAGTCCCAGACAGAATAATAAAAGCTGAGCTCCTTCCTAGTAGCGGAAGCAGAACGGAGGAAGGAGGAAATAAGGAGGACATAAGGAGGAAATAAGGAGGAAGAGAGGTTTACTGAAGTTTCTGGTTTGCTTTAAAATGAGGTGAGGAAGGAGAAACAGGAACAAGTGGCTCAGATTGTTGTTTATCACAGAATGTGAAGAGCTGCTGGGATTAAAGGCTGAATGACGATAATGACTGCGTGGCAGCATTAGGCTGCTGCTGCTGCTGTGTATTATTCTGATGGAGGAAAAGATCAGCTTCTTATGGAAAACATGAAAAGAATCAGAAAAGCCTTCAGGCTCGTAAAGAAGAAAGAAAAGTTTTCATGATTCATTCACAAATGTAACAGTGAGGAATGGAAGAGGCTCTGAATGCAAAAGGAAAACAATGAACCAACCTAAATATACCGTCTGATGTTGCATCTGGAGCTCTACCTCCTGTTTCTCTGAATAAACGTCCCTAAAACAACCAAAGCAACTTCAAGAGAAGTCACTTCCAAAGTAGACTGCACGTATACAACTAAATGAGAACATATTAGTCACATCTAAACATTTCTAATTAATGCTGAGTCTGGATCATAACCTTTAATTCCAGTTTGATGTTACATTTCTGCCTTTGAATCAGTTTTATTGATCCATAACTGTCCTTATAGGTTGTTTATTCAGAGCCGTTATTAACACACAGATGTGCTGATGTTTCCATCTGAAATGTATTTGTAGTTGAAATAAAACGGCCCAGACCATCATACCTCCTCCACTGGAAGGAAATATTCCCAAACATGCATGGAAACAGAAAGCCTTCTGGAAAACTGAACATTCTGTCTATGGGTGGGGAAGAGAACTTACACTGCCCCTCCCCCTGAATACACTAGCCCATTGTGGTGGCAGCATCATGCTGTGGGGGTACAGGGAAGCTGGACCTGTTCGTCTATGCACTACGCTGTGCTGGTCTGGGACATGACACACTAATTGAAGCTCTGAAGTTTGTGGCTGGAACATGATGCAGAAAAGTTTAGGTTGCATGACTAGTTTTGCCAGGAGCTGCCTCCGCTAGTTAAAGAGGAAATAAATGACTCCAATTGCGCCATCTGCAGGTGACTACTGATCCTGCAGCAAGTACCAGACCCCTCCGTTTCACTCTGTAAATGTTGCTTTGTTGCCTCTCAGACAGAAAGGCCGGGCTTGCTGTTACTTTCCATTTCTGTCTTTCTGAGAGGCCCTCTCTTCGTGATTGCACTCGGTGATAGCTGGTTAGCGCGTGGGCTTGGGGGCTCACGGTGGTCCGTGATTATCACGTCTCAAGCTGGGTCTGCTGATGACAGGAGAACCCCCTGCCCTCCACTCAACCCTGCCACCTCGGCTGCCCTCGGGCCTCCTTCCTGCACCGCCCGCTCCCTTGTAATTCAAGCCGCGGCTCTGGGCTGATTATCCCACACTGTGTCGGCGGCGGTGGGTCCACCTTCCCGCTGGCTGTAGCCTTGGCGTCAGGTGGAGAGAACCGTGACAGAGAGCTCCACCTGCTTACGTTTTTCACGCCGGTGGTAAGTGGTTTGAAGCGAGGCTGTGCTTCTCCGGCTCTGCTGCTGATTACACTCTGTTGTGGCCTCTGTGATGGGAAAGTTGTTTGGTTCGGAGCCAGGCACAGCCTCACAGGCTGGAATAAAGACCAAGCTGTAACAATCAGGGAAAGGTTAAAGGAGACAGGCATGATGTATGGAGCGCACATCCAGAAAACCACAAACAGGAGATAAAAGTCAGCTTCCTTAGACATTAAAATCGGAAAATCTAATCATACAATTATATCCACAGACTTTTTCGTTTCACAAATAAAACACAATTAGAATTGAAAAAAGTTTCTACTGGTAATTTAAAACTTGTTTCCACTGTTATTCATTTCCAGTTGCTCAACCTTTATCTCTTATAACGGTCGATTATGTGTCAAAGGTCACAGCTAATTCACAAAGCTTTCTTAGAAATCTATTTCCTTTAAAGGGGCAATATGCAATTTCTGAAATTTAAACTCGCGACTGACACCAGTGGCCAAAAACGGAACTGCTCTTCCTTTCTGCTCGCTCTTGTAGCACGCGCTCGTGCCCCAGTCGCTCTCAATCTTCCATCTTTTTCGGCCACTTGTCAGGGGTTTAACTTTCTTAGTCTTACGTGGAGTTACTGTTGCTGTCAGATTGTCCTTGGTCTCTTCTGTGTTTTCACACAATCCCTTTAACAGCTTGCGAGTGCTGACTGGCGGTGGTGGCAGAGTGATCTGAAACATTTAACATGAACGCGCTTTACGTCACATCCGCAGACAGCGCGGGAAAATCAGACCCGACAGAAAATAGAAAAAATTGGATACAGGCTTATAGGTGCACCCACTGTGAGCTGACAAGGAGTCAGTATGATCATCAGGAGATGTTGGAGTCAGAAATGGTCAAGAAAAAAGGCTATTGATACGTTTATTTTGGGGGAAAAGTTGCACATAGCCTCTTGAATATACTGTACTACTCATGTTGTGTTTGAATGATCCAAAGTTTTTTTTTTTATGGAATAGGCCAATATTTAGGTTAAAATAAGATAAAAATATTGAGCTTAAATTAAGCCAAAAACATTTAGCTAACATACAGGTTCTCTTGTCTTAAATAGCTTTCCTCAGCTAACATCTACTATCACAGACATTTAAAGAGCAACTCATTCATCAATCAACTGCTTTCACTGATAAACTGTAAAAATGAGTGTCTACTAGTGCTGTCTACATGTCTGATAATTACTTTTTGGTATTTTAGTAAAAATATTTGTTTTCTACCATAAACCATCAGTGGAGCGCCCTCTTCAGTTTAAAACTCTACACTGCACACAAATTTGAATCAGGCATCGCTGTTCACTCTGCCAGGATGACGTCAGCCATACTGGCACTGTGGATTATAAAACAAGTCGAGTCTCGGCCATGCCTCCATGGCCAGTTTGAGTAGGAATAGCAGAAGTGTATTGCAATGCATTTGTGGTAATATCTGGTGATTTTAATCATGCCTCGCTCTCGTCTACATTTCCTACATTTCAACAGTTTGTCAGCTGCTCCACAAGAGAAAACAGGACCTTGGATTTGTTTTATGCAAATGTAAAGGATGCATACATGTCCAAACAAAGACCTCCTCTGGGACAATCAAATCACAATCTTGTTTTTCTCTGTTCAGAATGTAAGCCACTTGTTCAGAGGCAACATGTTACAAAGAAAACTGTGAGAAAATGGTCACAGGAAGCTGAAGAAGCCCTGCAGGGTTGTTTTGCAACCACAGACTGGATGACTCTTTGCCAAGCACATGGAGAGGACATCAATGCCATGACTGAGTGTGTGACTGACTATATAAACTTCTCTGTGGACAACATCATCCCCACCAGAACAGTGAGATGCTTCCCTAATAACAAACCCTGGATCACCAGTGACCTGAAGGAACTGCTAAACAAGAAAAAAGAGTCTTCAGGGAGGGAGACAGGGAATTACTGAGGAGTATACAGAAGCAACTTAAGGTCAAGATCAGAGACAGCAAGGAGGCATACAGGAAGAAGCTGGAGAACAAACTACAGAGGAACAATATCCGAGATGTCTGGTCAGGAATGAGAAAGATCACAGGTTTTAAGGACAGGAAGGATTGGATAGATGGAAGTCTGGACAGAGTCAATGAACTGAACACATTCTTCAACAGGTTCAGTTCAGGAACTACCTCAGCATCCTCCTCTCCTGTTCCCAACCAAACAGACATCCCACTCTCCTCTGATCAACAGCTTTCCTGTTACACCTCGGATGTTTTATCCTTCACCTCAGCCATGGACTCTTCTAATTCCACAAGTTTGACTTCAACCAAGTCAGGAAATGCTGCTACCCCCTTGGCCTCCTCCTCCCCCTTGTCTGTCTCCAAAAGTCAGGTGAAGAGGCAGCTGGAGAAACTGAACCAGAACAAGGCTGCAGAGCCAGATGGTGTCAGCCTCAGAGTCCTGAAGGCCTGTGCAGAGCAGCTCTGTGGGATTCTGCAGCACATCTTCAACCTTAGCCTAACTCAGGAGAAGGTTCCAGTGTTGTGGAAGACATCCTGCCTTGTTCCAGTACCCAAAAGAACTCACCCATCCGTCATCAATAACTATAGACCTGTTGCCCTGACATCCCACATCATGAAGGTCCTGGAGAGAATCCTGTTGGCCCACCTGAGTAAGCAAACAAGAACGTATCAGGACCCACTGCAGTTTGCTTATCGCTGTGGAGTTGAAGATGCCATCATCCACCTGCTTCAACCAACCCACTGTCATCTGGACAAAGCAGGAAGCACTGTGAGGATCATGTTCTTTGATTTCTCCAGTGCATTTAACACAATTCAGCCTGATTTGCTTTGTCAGAAACTCTTGAAGACACAGGTGGAGCCTCAACAATCGCCTGGATCAATGACTACCTGACCAACAGACCACAGTTTGTGAGACTGAAGAATTGTGGGTAAAACCAGGTGGTCAGCAGCACAGGAGCACCACAGGGAACCGTACTCTCACCATTCCTTTTCACTCTGTACACCTCAGACTTCCAGTACAAATCAGAGACCTGTCATCTGCAGAAATACTCAGATGACTCTGCAATTGTCGGGTGTATCAGAGATGGACATGAAGCTGAATACAGAGAGCTGGTGGACCGCTTTGTGACATGGTGTGGAAACAATCATCTCACCTTGAATGTGAACAAAACAAAGGAGATGATTGTAGATTTCAGAAGAAACAGGGATAAGTCAAACACTGTTTCCATCATGGGAGAAGAAGTGGAGGTGGTTGAGGAGTATAAATACCTCGGATTTCACCTTGACAACAGACTGGACTGGAGGCGCAACAGTGAAGCCGTCTACAAGAAGGGACAGAGCAGACTGGACTTCTGGAGGAAGCTTAGGTCCTTCAAGGTTTGCAGCAAGATACTGCAGATCTTCTACAAGTCTGTTGTGGAGAGTGTAATCTCTTCATCCATCATCTGTTGGGGTAGCAGCATCAGAGCCAGGGATTTAAAAAGGCTAAACAACCAGATAAAGAAGGTTCTGGTTCTGTTCTGGTTCTGTTCTGGGGACAACTGTGGAACATCTGGAGATGATGATGCAAAGAAGGATTCTTCATAAAATAAAAAAAATTATGGACAACCCTGAGCATCCTCTTCATGAGTCATACAACAACAGAGCGTCTTCAGTCAGAGGCTTCTTCAGTTTCGCTGCAACACAGACCGCTACAGGAAATCCTTCCTGCCCACAGCCATCATCATCTACAACAACTCCTTAAAGAATTAATTATATGAGCTACAACACTTAATTTCCCTCTGGGATCAAAAAAGTATTTTTAAATTTGAATTGAATTTGAATATTCAGGATGCTGTGAAACTGACCTAATCTGGATACAATATGCTGCTTTCTGTTATGCTTTTAAACATAACAGCAGACAATGTGAAGCTTATAAGAAGGCATTCTCCCATTTTGGCAATAGTACTAGTTTCATCTGTATCTGTGTTGTCACCCTGCCACTTATGCATGAGCAAAGAAGTGTAAAACCCAAATTTAATTTGGGAAACAGTATAAATCTGTGAGAAATTCTAGTCTAAACCAGCACAATTTAGGGAAGAAAACAATCAAACACAATGAGTTAATTCAGTTAGTCAGAGCTGCAGGCACCGGGACTCTGACACTAGAAAAGGTGGAGGCTTGCCGCCCCGCTGGGCCCATGTGACAGGCCTCTAACTCCTCCATCCCATTCCAAGCAGGCTCCACTGTTAGGCAGCCTGGCGCTGAAAAGATCCCATACATCAGAGTTCTGTCAGCAGGACCTGCAATAGTGTCTTAACCGCTTCACTGATTCATAATAGGGCTTTTCACCTAGAGCCACACAAAGGTAGGAATGAACTAAAGACACAGAAGTCCTCACATAGGGGGAGGTAACAGAAAAATACATTACTGTTACCTTTTATTACAGCCTTATTGCTTCTTTACCCCCGGCATCCACTGCTTCATTACGCTACACTACAGAAAGTTAAAAAGGTCCTGATTTTAATTCCCATGACTGTTTCAGAAAAAAAGGAAAACAAAATTCTCTTCAAAGTCACATTGTTGCAGAAAAAATAGAAATATTGATGATATATCATCTGAAACGGAATTTTCACTTGTTAGCATACAGCTTGTTATTAGCACTGTAGCACAGCTAACTAACGAGGAGTTAGCTGTTTTAATTGAATCAACTTTATGAACTAAAAAAAGACAGAAATGACATTAAATACGGCATTTTGCTTCAGAAAGAAGGTGGTGAAGATATATTTACTGATTTTTGCCATTTTGGCTTCCATTTTAATTTCTAGAAGTTTATTAGTTTTAACATTCATTCCGATTAAGAATCTGATAACAAGTAAGGACATGTCCCTTTAATTTCTGTGTGACAGGAACCAAAGATCCTGTTGGTCACATTGACGCAAGAACTATGAAAAGGCTGACAAAGGTCAGAGGTCATCTAGTAAATTATACACTTTGTTTTAAGTGTCTCTGTGAGAATGCTGTTTTCTATTTTTTATTATTACCTTGAAAAGAAAACAATACTTATTTTCTCAAAGTACAATTTCTGATTCTTGTGTAATTTTTGTCCTGTATTACCTAAAAAGTGAGATATTATTGTCACAAGTTAACTTTCTAATACAGAAGAATGACATGTAGTTATTTTTTTATTTCCACAGATTTTAAAGTCATTTCTGGAATGTTTGACGATAAAAGTCAATCTGAAGTTTAATTAATTATTCTTTCTAACCACATAGTCAGAAAATGATTGAATTATTTCAGGATTGGACCGAGTGTCCTCTTTTATGGAAATAGCCCTGCATTATACTTCTCGTGCTAACACATACTTCCCTTAGCTTTCATGGAAAAATATGACCTTGTTATGATCATTAAATATATTTTGGACATGTGTTGGTTTTATTCGTGGTTTCACATAAATAAAAGACAGGGCATAAATATGTTTGGATACTTCAATTAATGGAAATTGAATGGATTTAAAAGTAGACAGTAGCCATGGGGATAAAAATGATGCAACAAAGAGAATCATTTTATAATCAAATCGAATCGTGAGGCACCCAAGGTGGCACACCCCTGCTTTTCACTCAGGCATAGTAAAGGACTCCTAATATTTGTCTTGGAAGTTCCTGTATGGTTGTGTCAGCACAGACACTCCTGGCTGATTTCACTCTGAAACCTGTGGAAGCGGCATTTTCCACACCTCGACTGAAAGGTCTGAGGGGCATCTCCGAGCTCTGCAGCATGGATTTGAATTGGACATGGTTTTTAATTACTTCTGTCATTTTTTAGCTGCGGGCAGCAGAGTCCATGCTGGTGTTGCATTTTATAAATTCCCACCAGCGTTTCCAGGAGATCCTCAGAGTCTTCCAACGAGACGCTGCATACATTAATTGGACCTGAAAGTAGAAGGACACGTTCAGCTTTTCCCGTTAACATAATAATCTAAATCCACTGAGAATGTGGTAATTACTTCAAAAAACAACATAAATCCAGGGAATTTTGGGAGAAAATATTTGTGTTTTAAGAAATAAAACCAAAGCTTATAAAACATCAGACTCAACTGAGATCATCAGTGTCTGAATTATGCACATTTATCAGTCTAGAGCTATTTCCTGGAGGATTTCCAGCCTCCTGGACTCAGGAGAGCCAAAGTGAAGCGTCGGCCACGCTGATGGGAATAAAGACGGGGGAAACCACGAGATCTTCCTTAATGCTTCTCTATTGATTTCAGATGTTTCCAATTTATCTCTCCCTCCAGTGAGGAAAATGAGATTTTTAGCAAGCCTCAGTGGTGGCACTAAAAACAGTCAATGATGGCGAATGATGTCAGGATGGCGTTGAAGTCACATGAAGCACAGTTAGATGACACTAAATGTCTGGACCGGGGATTCAGTGCTGCTAACACCATGTTTCACTGAGGAAATGAAGTATTCAGGACAGGCTTGCAGTGTCAAACATAAAAAACAACAAAACATGCAAGTCCTATAGATTTCCATCAACTAACACCCCTTTCAGGGCAAACAAGACGTCTTTGGTAGAAAGCAACCAGAAGAAGCGATTGGAACGAGCAAATGATTAAAAATGCAACAATCTGCAGCGATCACTTCACATCGAGTAAGCCTTGGCCAGAAGTCGCGCTACAATTACTGGTTGTCATTTTGGTCATTTTGACTGACGGGATCAATTTTTAAATGATAATAATGACATAGCAGGAGTATTTAATTTTCATTCATTTTAATAAATATTCAGTCTGAACTAACTGAACAGAGAATCCACATCATGGCATCATTGAGCAGATTAACAGGCTCCATGTATTAATGATGAACATTTCTCCTGCTGTGGTCTGAACGCTCCACATGGAGCTGAACTTCTCTCCTGTTTGTGCGTAATGGAGGCTGAATCTGTGCTCTGCTGCTAAACTGGAGGCTGGAATTACCAGCTCCACTTCAGCCAAAGTTAGAAATCAGGGAACATTTCTCCAGTTGAAGTCATCAGAATTTGGTAAAACTCTCTGAAACGAGGGCTTTCCTGATCCCTTCAGCAGGAGGAAATCCCAGCATGCACTCCTTCTGCATCAGTGGTTAATCTGTAGTGATCTGTCACAGCCGGTCTGTGTACGATGCAGTCACAGACGCTCTCCATGTCTCAGTAACTCTTCAACACGCTGTCAGCTCCCTGAGAGAGAGATTCATTGGGTACAGTGTCCAGGTCTGAGATGATGCTCAGATGCTCTCAGGGTAATCTGTTTTTGACTGATTAGTTACCTGAACTCTGTAGAATTGAAAATGTCTGCGCGTCTGCACCAAGTAGTCGGGGAATACTAATCTGTCAAAAGAGACCAACGGTCTTCAGATTTTTCCGTAACCGTTTGGAAAAAAAGCAGACATATTTGGTTAATGCGACCCCTGGTCTTGGCTAACAAACAAGCTAACATCTCTAACCAACACTGCAACTGCAAAATAACCTTCAATCATAACAATGGGAACCAGAGCTAATTTAAAGGGCCGACGTTCTGTTTCTGTACCCATTGTGCGCACACATCAGCTGTGCTGACAAACAAATAATCATTCTATACTCCAGTTAAGATATTTTTTCACTTACCCTTCCTTTATGGTGTTCCCTCTAGTCTTGCTGTTTAAAGTACATTAAATATTTCTTATTTCAACTTTGAGACTTGAACAGGTTCGACATAAACGTTTTCCACACTCAGTTGATGGGGAGGGCCTCTTCCCTCCGGTCTTGTAATCTATCCTAGACTGTAATCTAAGGAAGTGTGTTGGAACAGAAGTGTTTAGCCAGGAGATTCCACCTTCTGATTGGATGCAATAGACTGTGAGGATGCAGGGCTGCATGTTTAAAACGAGTCCGTCCTGTCAGCGGTTGGCCGTGCTCTACGCAGCAGCTTGGCTCATCAGATGAAGGTAATCATCCAAATAATGGATTTCCTACGGCAACATAGAGACTTGTGTGTTGGAAATGTTCTTGGAGAGCGAGCCATTTTTCTGCATGATCTGCTTTCTCTGCAATCTACCTTTAAACCAAGGATTAAACGACAGGAGTGCTTGAAGGAAAAACTGTGCTACTGTGCAGCACCAGGAAGTTCGCTCCAAAACAATAATGTGTTAGAATATACCTCACAGTAGATATTATCACCACATTAATCAGACCCAAGGACAACTTTCCAATGGATAATTTAAAAAAGCTGAAGCGCCTGAAAGTGAAACGGTATCTAAGTTCACAAAAAAACCCAACAAACACTGATTCATTTTCTAGATTATAACATCTATGTGTAACAGGTATTCTTGATGTGCTTCCTTGCAGCAGCTTTGGTCTTGGTTATAGGCATGCATGCATCACATTTTGTAACTAATAAGTTGGTCAAATAAATCTCGCTAGTAACTGCTTCCAAATAAAGAACATTTTATTGATAATATTGTCAATCCAAGCCCATAATGTTTAAATAAAATGTTCTTGGGTTGGTGCAAATCTGCTCACACTATAAAGTGTTGATTAATATTGATACAGTAGCTGTGTCTGTTGCAAGGTGTGCGCTCAGAGCGGTAGGGGGGCAGTTTGGTATGTAATAGTTTGTCCTATTTATATGCAAGTTATTGTGTTTATGTATGTGTACACCGTGAATGTATATATGTTTATCTGAATAAATTCAGTAGAGTTCTGACAACAGTGTATACAGTAACTTGTGTTAAAGACAAACAAGGCAGGATTTCCATGTTAATGAAGCATCTACATAAACTGGTATATGGTAAAATGATTTATTACAGGGTGAATAAAGTCGCTCCTAGCACCCTCAGCACACTTGCAAACGAAGTCTCCAAGCTGACCCCTCAAGCCTGGTTTATACTTCTCCATCAGCAAGCCTCCACCCACACATACTGATGGAGATGTTTTCATTTTATACTTCTCCGTTGTTGCAAAGCAATTCCTCTCCAGGACATCAGGGGGCGCAGACCTTTTCTGCAGTAACATCTCTGGTCAACAACAGTTTATTTTACTTTAGCTTGTAAACACACATCCAGTCCAGCAATGGAGAAGATGCGGGGCAAGAGCTGCTTTCAGATCATAGTTATAAACACACAGCCCCCTTATGAATCCCTCTGTCCTTTCACATAATAAACTCCATGTACCAATATTACAGCGGATGGCTGGGGGCATGTAGCTAAATGGGCGTGACTTACAACCTAATCATTCACCTGCATCAGATTCTGCTGATCAACGTATTGCTGAAATCAGGCAGACACATACACAGAGGTCACGCTACAGTTTTTTGTTGCTGGTCATTTTGACTCAGAACAGAGAATCTTGTGCCATCACAAAGGGTTAGCAGATTAATAGGCTACATGTATTAACTAGAAGCTCAGTCACCCCACCTTAGAGTGCCCCGGATCACCTCCAAAATCTAATCACTTGCTCCTGGTCCCACTGTGGTCTGAACGCTCTACAGATTAATAAGCTACATGTATTAATGATGAACATTTCAATTCAATTCAATTTCAATTTCAATTCAATTCAATTTTTCAATTTTGAACTTCTCTCCTGTTTGTGCGTAATGGAGGCTGAATCTGTGCTCTGCTGCTAAACTGGAGGCTGGAATTACCAGCTCCACTTCAGCCAAAGTTAGAAATCAGGGAACATTTCTCCAGTTGAAGTCATCAGGATTCAGCAAGACTCTCTGAACGAGAGCTTTCCTGATCCCTTCAGCAGCATGCACATCTTCTGCATCAGTGGTTAATCTGCAGTGATCTGTCTGGTCTGTGTACGATGCAGTCACAGACGCTCTCCATGTCTCAGTAACTCTTCAACACGCTGTCAGCTCCCTGAGAGAGAGATTCATTGGGTACAGTGTCCAGGTCTAAGATGATGCTCAGATGCTGGGGTGAGAATTGTAATCTGTCAAAATGATTTTTTCGTCACCGTTTTAAAAAAAACGGTCAAATGTGGAAAACATTCCATGCACATAGCCCACATCGGCAGCAACTGGTTGCCGGTTGAGGTTGCAGGACACAGTCCAAAGAGATAATTTTCTAACGTGTTCTATTCAGAAGGCTGGACACTTCTGATCTACTGAGGCTGTAGTCCGTTTATCTGTCCTGTCACACTTCAGCACAACACATTAATGTGACAACTAAGGCTCGTTGTCTGTAGAGGCGCAGTGCGCAATTATCGTTACAGCCCATCCGTCCGTCCATCCAGCCGTCCATCCATCCTAAGCAGAGAGGACCAGACTTTCCTCTCATGCAGGGGGAATACCAAGGTGTTCACAAGGTGGATCAGGGGAATAATCTTGGTGAGTTGACTTTAACCTCCTTTCAGTTTTGAGACTTTCAGTCGTGGTTTAAAGAGCACAAGTAGATGAAGGTAGGAAAGGATGATCTTTGTCGTGTAAGAATCACTGGACACCATGTCAACATGGAACCCAAGGCAGGATCTGTTCCTTCAGCCGACCAAAGATCTCTCTGCCTAACATGAAGCGCTATGCTGCCATCATGGTTGTTTCAGTCTTTTGACTCCCTTCACAGCTTTGTTCAGATAGACACAATCAAGTCTGCTTATCAAAAATGCCAACACTATTAACAAATATGTCAAAAATCCTTGAAGATAAGTGAGGCGAGATAAAGGCATAAAAATTCAGCTGCAAAGAGCACGACTCGCACTGTAAGAGAATCCCTGCGGGCCTTCACAGGGGGATGTGAGGAAGGTGAAGAAGAGCCCTTCTGATCATGTATAATTCCGGTTTTTATTGGCAGAGCCACTGAGGGAAGCCTTTGTTACACAAAGCCAGAGAATCACCACATGGGGACAGAAAGGCTATGCACACAACAGACAGGGACACTTAATGAGAAATACGACATTACAGGCTCAGCTCGCAGTCCTCCATTATTTCCTCATCTGATGTTTACCGCTCCTCATAAAGCAATTTGAATTATGAAGGAGACAGGTTTATATGTTTGGATTATTTTGCTGACATTTTAAGGTGCATCAGGAACAGGAGTGTAATGTTTTAAATCGGTTCTTATTTTTGAAGCTATATTTCAAACATGATGCCTATAGAGGCAGTTAGGGAAGGGAATTGCAATTTTTCTTTCCTGTAAGAGGATAACATGGACATACAGCAAGCTAATGGTGGTTCCTATCCTGTATTGATTGTTGTTAAGCATAGTTAGACCTCCTTTCTGGGGGATTGGGCTTTTTATCTTTTTGTCAAATCAGTCATTGAATGTGAACTATCCCAGTTAATATAATATTGGACAGATATAATGCTGTGTAATTTGTCCTGGAAGTCAGAGCTTCCGAATGGGATAAATCAACTGGAACACCCCCCGAAGTCAGACTTCCCACTCTGAAAGTCAAAGATTCTTCATGCTCTGAATTTGACTTTCAATATGGACGCTCCTTGCATCAACAATAGTAGCTATAGTGAAAACATGTTTATTTTACAATACATACATGTGAGAATGTGTCCAAAATCAGTCTTACATGTAGAGCCTGCAACTCCAAACTTAACAAAATAAAAGGGGTGTTTGCATATGAAAAGTAAAGCTTAAAACAATGTTTGTAAGAGGTACAACCAACAATGGCTATCTGGGCCTCACCATATTCGAATACCGACTTATCCAACTACGTTGACTGGAATACGTAGTTAACTTAGGCGTGAGATCAAACCCAATTCTGACTTCCGAGGTAAATGGAATGCACCATAACACGTTAACATTTAATAGAGATTTTTATTTTATTTGACCAACCTTTTTCAGTGCATCTACATGTGTTTGACAGATTTATGACAATGATACCATGGCGAACATTGTGAATTCCCACTATTTGATTCCATATGTAGTATATTAGCTACCTTCCACTACAGTCATTCTGCCTTTTTTAACATCTGGTTTGTTTTTTTCAAAACTTGATTGCTATTTTTTCTTTTGTTGTCCCAAAAAAAGTTAACTGTTCTTGTGAAATAGCAAACACTCGAAAATGGGTTTTTGTTTTTCGGAGATCTTCCAGCCTTCCAAGTTCTATGTAAGTGATTCTTGATTGTACGGGTCAGGCAGTAATCAGGGCTGGGAGTAGACCGAACAAAGATAAGTGTTTAATGGCATGAGGCCTGGCTGGTTTGGATAGCTTTTTTCCTTTAATAACTAAAATGATAATTTAAAAACTATTTTTTATTTATTTCTTTAGGCAGTTGTGGCCTTTGTTGATGAGTATTGTTTGACAGGAAAAAGGGTGGAGAGATCAGAGGAAGACATGAAGCGAATGGTTTGAGACCGAGAATCGAACCTGGAACCGTATCGAGGACTACAGCCTCTGCACATGGTGTGCGTTGTCTACCAACCCATCACCCAGCGACCCTGCATTTTGTAATTAACGAGATCATCTTTGTCGATTATTAACATTTGTTTGATGATCTGAAACTTCTAAGTGAGTGTGATATCAAAAGTCGGGGGACAGAAATGTGTGGATATGGTTGAAGCGCTCCAGACATATGAGCTTGGGTCTTTTGAGATCTCCAAAACTAGTTATTAGTTTGTACTTAATGAAACAAGTTTGAAGTAAGAGAGGTATCGTAAAGCGATAACAAGAAAGTGATGCTTTGTTTTGATCTTAGCAGACCTATTCATTGGATCTTCAGAAAAGGTAATAACATCTACCCTCAGCTAAAGCAACATTAGTGGTGAACTCCAAATCTTGCAACGTATTCCCATTTCCACACAGAGTGTAAATCTCTCCGTCTTCAAAAGTCTGGTCACGCCTCCCCTCCACCTCACCATCCCTTTCATCGTGCCTTAGGCCCACATTGTGTATTCATTACCATTAAAGACTCCATGCTTCGTCTCGCCATTAGGCCCCGTTACTTCACTCTGAGCTGTCCCTAACATTGGTCACACTCTGATCAGGTAATCTGGTCTGAATTTACGCAGGATTTCCTTCAGGGGGATTCTCAGAAGCAGAAACCAAACAAAACGCGCCCAGCTTACTTTTCTAATGCATCGCTACGCCTCATTGAGCTGGATAGCTGCAGCGATTGATGACTCACTCCACATGGCAGAGCTCAATCTGAGCTGAGGGATTGGGAGAAGGGTAGGAGGGTATCACATTTAAGTCCACAGAATCACTTTTATTTGAAAGACATGAGCACAAACATCTTAAGGAGGCTAATAATAAGACTGTAGATTTGCTAAAGCATACAGTAACCTTGTAAAGTATTGATGTGGTTCAGTTTTGTGGCATGAAATGAACAAGAAATAGCTAAATCATATGGTAAAAACAAACAAGTTCAGGTAGGAAAAACATTAAAAATTCAACAAGACCAAGCAAAAAGTTGGAAATCAAAACTCAAGAAGTAACACCTGGCATGGTAAACTGCGTCTAAAGGACATCCCAGAGAACCACGTATTTCCCCTGAAGGAGGTAAAACTCCAGAGGCAATGCGGGATTAGAGGAAGAGGATTAGGTATGTAGGAAGAGCAGGAAACAAAACTCTAGTGAGAATTACAAAAGCAAGTTCGTGAACACCAACGCTAAGCCTATAGATGAAGATAATAAAAGGAGTGACGTTTGGTTAGCTTGTGAATCTCATGGCAGGCGGTTGTCTCCATTTGAACTTAACTGGGTCATACAATAGCTCTGTTAGAGGTGAACGCTGCTTTTCAACCGTTGATTGATGGGGACCAGGTGGTAAAGAAAAGTTGTTCTCCTTTCAACAACTTTTCTTTACCACCTGGTCCCCATCAATCAACGGTTGAAAAGCGGTTGAAAAACGGTTGATGGGGACCAGGTGGTAAAGAAAAGTTGTTGAAAGGAGAAGCTGTCTTTTGCACTGGTATATTCCTGCCAAATACAGGGACTTTGAAATAGGTAGTTGCATGTTGTTATTTTGGTACTGGAAGCTAACGGTTTCCTAATCGTTGGCAGGACTAAGTTTATCATAGGATACATCCAACGCTGCATTTTCCTGTCGCTCCTTTATGTTTTTACCTTGCGTCACGAGGAAGTAGAGGGTCTACAAATTATTCTGTAGTGGACTACGTTGGTATAAATCAAGGCAGAGAGTAAGATAGCAATGTCTCGTTGTCTTTCAATGCTTTATTAAAGACAAACTGTGTCCTAAAGGAAAAATGTGTGACTTGGAAGGACAAATGGGAAAAAAAAACAATAATCTGTAGCCAGCTGAAATGTCTTCATCACTAGATAATTAGAATTATATGAGAACGTTCTGATCACACGTCAAAACATTAAGAGACACCAAAACCATATAGACTAATTAAGATAAGCAACATCTACCTAAGAATAGGTCGCCCTGAATGTTTAATATCTGTTTTAGCATTAGAAAAACCTTTATCAGTCAACCTCTAGTATCCACCAAAAACTCCTTTCTTCAAGGCTCAGTCAAGAAACTTTCTGCCAACCTCTTCCTTCTCATAACAGCACTATGTCCGCCATCATCCTATTATAGTGATTGTGACTTGATGTTGCTCATCAATTCATTACGATGGCTATGAGCTGACATTTCCCCCTCCAGAACAGATCATTTATTTGGAGCACCTTGATGGCGGCGGAAGGGCCGTTAAAGCCGGGCGAGTCAATTGGCGGGCGGTGAGCGAGTTATTGTGACAGCCAGCCGGCCTAATTGTTCATTTGAGGTAATCACTCGACAAGTTAGAGCAATTTTCAAGCACAATGCCGGAGACTAATGGAGGCGGACGTGCTCGCCTGATGAGATCAGAACCGGGCAGCTGCTGGAGGCCCTAAAGATTTGCCTTGATATTCAGGGAATTCCTTTTTCTTTCTGTTCCCACTTGGCTCTAATTGGGCAGTTACGTGTGGATACAGCAAAAAAAGTTGTGATATCAGTACCATTTATATCAAAAGAGCTTTCTTCAAAAGAGTAGTAAATTTGTAAGGAAAACCCACTGCAGCAACTAGCCTCAATCAAGACTCTTTGTTGAGCTGTTGGCATGCAGGAAGAGTCTCCTGCCTATTGCTTTTTGTCTGATTCAGGGTGTGTGTGTGTGTGTGAGAGGGTGTTGGATGTGATGGATGACCGTGCAGAGCAGGGGCGTTCTCGGTTTAATTGTGATGTCAGCGCATGTCTGTGGCGACCCTCGCACTGAGCAGTGACAGACAGGAGTGTGTCGATGCGTCTCTACGTTGTGCATTAAGGGAGGGGAGAGCTAAGGATGTTGGACACGACGTCTACTTTGGGTTCTAGGGTGAACCGTAGAGCAGGCAGGCACTCTAATGAAGACATGTTTTGTGGAAATGACTTGTTTGAGGAGTGGACGAGTGTCAGATTTGCTCAGCAACATAGTGGAAGGGTCAAGAAGTTTTTTGGCTTAAAGATCCTCGGCCAGACATCATTACTTTATATTTTCCTTACAGTTGGACCAAACCTTCCTTCTCTTTTAAACTTGTGTGGTCAAACAGTTCTCCAGGGTTTCTGAAGGTCTTCTGTGGTTTTTGTTTGGACTTTGGCTGCTTTCTCCCTTCCAATCCAGTCTCTGTAATTGAACATTTTCAATGCAGGTTTTTTGTTATTCAGGCCACTCTACTTTGACATAGAATTATTCATACACATGATCCTAAAATGAAAAACACACACAAAAACTGAAAAAAAGACACAATACCTTACAATTTCTTACTTTGAATGAAAAATACCAAGAACCAATAGAAAACAGAAAATATGTTTGAGACATTAGCTGAAAATTTGCCATAGAGTAGATTATCAAATGGAGGATAATATGTCTCAGGTGCTTTCTTGGGTATTTGCTGGATTTTTGCTATCTTCTAAAGACACTTCTGATTATGGCTGTAGATTTTTAGACACTTCTATGGTTCTCCACTTGTCTTTTCTCTGTTTGTAGTCACTGGAAAATATCATCATCATCATCATCATCATCATCATCATCATCAACAGACTCAGGGTCCAGAATTAAAAAAGACAGCACACAGAAATATTCAGAGTAAACAACCATACCAGTGATGCCACAGTTCTGACAAGTTGGGGCCTGGCACCACTTTTCACGTTAGTCAAGCTCTTAATAATTACATTCTCACATAAGCTGAGCCGACAAATAAACCTGTATATTAAATTTCTCAGAACCGCATGAAATGTTTTTATCCCAGCAGAGACAAACAAGGTGGCTGGCACTCTCCCATCGAGGTCTTTTTAGCAGAGTTCTTAAACAGTCATTACATGCCACAATAGGTTTCCGTAAGCTTGATTACTTATAGTTGGACCACAGGTTTGCCGTATAGAACTGTGTGCAATACACCTTAAAAAGTGTATTTTTCACTACATCTGAACACGCACTGGACCTGCGCATACATCATCCGCCATTGCCGGTAAACATCATCATCAGCCAGTTCATCATTGATGAAATGTCCCAACTATTTGTATTTGCTACACAAGGCCAGGTTAATACCACACAAATTAAATTGGGGAAACTTAAAACACGTATTATCTCTTGTTCTGCAAATCATAATGACACTAATCCTAGCATTATATTTAATGTCATAATCCAAGCCATACTTCCCTCACGACTAGGACTCAATACAACAAGGTCCTTAGCATATATGAGATGAGTGGCAAGAGTAGAACCAACCATACAGCCAGTTCTACATTCATCCAACTGTTGTGACAATTCATCCATGTACAAATTAAAAAGCACAGAAGAGAGGATTCCTCCTTGCCTGAGTCCGTTGGTAACTCCAAACGAAGCTGAGACACTACTGCCCTATCTCACCTGGTCAGCATCACAACAGTAAGCCAAGATCCTCAGAATGTACTTAGGAACCCCTCACTGACGCATTTTAATAAATAATTTTAGATGGTTAACACGGTCAAATGCTTTGGAAGCAGCAATAAAACATATTAATACTGAGGAGTTATTACTTTTATACTTTCTGATCATTTCTTTTCAAGCAAATATATATAAATGAGTGCCGTGCTTTGACTCAAATCCAAACTATCAGCAGAGTGGGTAAAATCTTTTTACCTATAACAATACTTTTTCCAGGGCCTTGGATACAATGCTTGCCAAGGCAATAGACCTAGAATTGTCCAAGCTTCCCAATCTACCTGCTTTATCCTTTATGACTGGGACCAGGGTGATAGACAGAAGTACATCCGTCAGGATGCCAGGGGTCAAACAACTGGTGAAACACATGGCCACAAAGGGCGATAGTCTGATGCTGGCATGTTTTAAATGCGCAGCGTATATACCATCCACACCACAGCTCTTATCGTCTGGGAGCGTTTTATTGGCTTAGTCATGTGGCCTAATTCTTATACACTCATTCTTATCATTTGCTTCCACATTAATTTGTTCACTTTGAATACAATTGAAAAGAGTATTGTAGTGCTGTTTCAAGCACTGTACTATGTAGTCTGACCCAGAGATGCCATCCACAGTACAGGGTAAAATTGTCCTTTTGCTGTTAAGGGCTTTCACATCCTTCCAGAAATCCATAACATTTTAGTTAGAACCTGACTTCATGATTTGCTGGAATCTTCTATTAGCCTAGTCTACCAGCCTGCGCCCACTCTGGTAATTTCATGGGGCTGTTCATAGTACCCAACTACATGCGTATTCCAGCCAGGCCGTTTAGTGTTATTCCTACTCACCAATTTACAATGGGGTTTACCACTTTCAACAAGAGCACTTATTATTTGATCATAAAATACACAGATGTCTTTCTTGTGATTCATATAGACAGTTTGGATCAGTACATCTAACTGCATCATAGGGTAAAGGAACCCTGGCCAATAATTGGTCAGTTTTAATAAAATAAGACCGAACGTCTTTTTTGTGATGGTCGACCAGTCCAGCTCTCTTTGCTGCACAGTATTATTACTTACAGACAGCTCGGTATATGATCACTGGAGGCCACATTGTACAATATTTCCATAGACCCAAGAGAGGCATGAACATCAGATGTACTAATACAGTAGTCTAGCCATGAAGTAGTATGCCATGCCTTGCTGATATATGTATAACTATCATGAGGCAGCAACAGCTTACTAGACAAAATATAGTTATGATCCTCTCAGAACTGAACCATATGTTTACCAAATGCAGAATTCACTTCTGTAATATCAGCATTATCTCCAACAACATATATACAGGTCCTTCTCAAAAAATTAGCATATTGTGATAAAGTTCATTCTTTTCCATAATGTAATGATAAAAATTAAACTTTCATATATTTTAGATTCATTGCACACCAACTGAAATATTTCTGGTCTTTTATTGTTTTAAAACTGGTGATTTTGGCATACAGCTCATGAAAACCCAAAATTCCTATCTAAAAAAATTAGCATATTTCATCCGACCAATAAAAGAAAAGTGTATTTAATATAAAAAAAGTCAAACTTCAAATAATTATGTTCAGTTATGCACTCAATACGTCAGGAATCCTTTTGCAGAAATGACTACTTCAATGCGGCGTGGCATGGAGGCAATCAGCCTGTGGCACTGCTGAGGTGTTATGGAGGCCCAGGATGCTTCGATAGCGGCCTGAAGCTCATCCAGAGTGTTGGGTCTTGCGTCTCTCAACTTCCTCTTCACAATATCCCACAGATTCTCTATGGGGTTCAGGTCAGGAGAGTTGGCAGGTCAATTTAGCACAGTAATACCATGGTCAGTAAACCATTTACCAGTGGTTCTGGCACTGTGTGCAGGTGCCAGGTCGTCTTCATCTCCATAAAGCTTTTCAGCAGATGGAAGCATGAAGTGCTCCAAAATCTCCTGATAGCTAGCTGCATTGACCCTGCCCTTGATAAAACACAGTGGACCAACACCAGCAGCTGACATGGCACCCCAGACCATCACTGACTGTGGGTACTTGACACTGGACTTCAGGCATTTTGGCATTTCCTTCTCCCCAGTCTTCCTCCAGACTCTGGCACCTTGACTTCCAAATGACATGCAAAATTTGCTTTCATCCGAAAAAAGTACTTTGGACCACTGAGCAACAGTCCAGTGCTGCTTCTCTGTAGCCCAGGTCAGGCGCTTCTGCCGCTGTTTCTGGTTCAAAAGTGGCTTGACCTGGGGAATGCGGCACCTGTAGCCCATTTCCTGCACACGCCTGTGCACGGTGGCTCTGGATGTTTCTACTCCAGACTCAGTCCACTGCTTCCGCAGGTCCTCCAAGGTCTGGAATCGGTCCTTCTCCACAATCTTCCTCAGGGTCCGGTCACCTCTTCTCGTTGTGCAGCGTTTTCTGCCACACTTTTTCCTTCCCACAGACTTCCCACTGAGGGGCCTTGATACAGCACTCTGGGAACAGCCTATTCGTTCAGAAATGTCTTTCTGTGTCTTACCCTCTTGCTTGAGGGTGTCAATGATGGCCTTCTGGGCAGCAGTCAGGTCGGCAGTCTTACCCATGATTGTGGTTTTGAGTAATGAACCAGGCTGGGAGTTTTTAAAAGCCTCAGGAATCTTTTGCAGGTGTTTAGAGTTAATTAGTTGATTCAGATGATTAGGTTAATAGCTCGTTTAGAGAACCTTTTCATGATATGTTAATTTTTTTAGATAGGAATTTTGGGTTTTCATGAGCTGTATGCCAAAATCATCAGTTTTAAAACAAAAGACCTGAAATATTTCAGTTGGTGTGCAATGAATCTAAAATATATGAAAGTTAAATTTTTATCATTACATTATGGAAAAGAATGAACTTTATCACAATATGCTAATTTTTTGAGAAGGACCTGTACTTGTTGAAAGACAACCTTCCACAAAATAATTTAATTTATTTATTTTTTTATTCAAATTTGAATTAGATTTTTAAGAATTTTAAAAAGCATGCTTATTCTGATATGGTCTGGGTTCAAGAAAAGGATGAGAAGTTAGAGAACCAGGTCTAAAACCTGTCCAACCTAGTTTTTCAACCTTTTTGTTCCTCTTCAGATTCTCCTTTCCAGAATTTTCAGTCAGTTTCTGAATCATTGAAAAAAAAAGTTCACTGTGAATTTGCTTGGTTGATAGAAGGACTGATGGATGGACCCTAACCCGGACAGATGACTAGTTAGATGGGTGTTGGGATTAACAGGTGGATGGATCTATGCTCACTCCGATGAGCATCTTTTATCTAATGACCAGCATAAAAACACACTGATTGGAGCAAATTCTTTTTAAGAATCTGAACATTAGGCTGACAATAAAACAGCAAATTAAGTAAACAGATCTTTTTTCATACTTTATTCCATTTTCCCCATCCTAAAAATTCAGAATTGAGGCTGGGTAGGAACGCTGTTGAAAAAGCCAGTCATGAACCAGGAATGTTCCTATCAGGGGACTAGATGTTAAGACATGTGGTCTGCTTTCTCACAATTACGTATTTAAAAAGTTGGAGGTACTGCCTGCTGACCTCCTGCTTTGTAGGCATTAATTATTTAGATTCAGAGTTCCAGGGAGTTGCTTCGATTGGCAGGACCAGGTTTGATCTATGAAAGCTTTGAAATTTGCATCACCTGGCATTTCATAATGGTGGCTCTGCACATGCAATGACCCTGAACGGCTTATTAGAGAACAACCTGAGAAAGTGGCCAGACTTTTCCTTATGTTTTCATTCACAAAACATTTTCTTGCTTGTTTAATTATTCAAAACTACAGAATTTTTTATTTACATAAAAATGTCTAAGCCAAATAAGCTCATAGTTTGTGTTTTGAATTATGCCTTAAGGTCGGAGGAGCAGTTGCAGTTCTAAAAATGACCAGATAGTGGTGCTGTTGTACCTGAGCTTCTGATTTGCAGTTTCAGACAGAAAATAATGCAAATTGAAATGATTTCAGTATAATTCGAACAGATGCAGGGAGGGAAATCATTTTTAATCTAAAGCTGATTGCAAAGGAAAAAATAAGAAAAAAATGTTCGATTTGGCTGCAGATGGGTTTGAGTAATTTTGCTTGATTTATTTGCAGAATTTAAGGTAGATTTTATATTAGAAATCTAAAGTTTTCCTTAAAAAACAGATTTTTAGCAAAAATAATAAATACTTGCTTTTCTGAGATATCAGGAAGGATCTGTGTGTAGTTTCTGCCTTTTTAGCGATTCCACTCAGGTTTCGCAAAGTAGGAGTCATGTTGTTTGCAAGAGAGAGAGAGAGGGAGTTCAACTCTCTCAGGAGCCCGAGCTTTCAGTGAACATATCGAGGACTTCTTCAGGGAGAATATGTAATAAGAAACACAGCCGCAGCCTCTCCTTCTAAGCTACAGATAAACAGGCTCGACTGGACGGAAATAGAAACTGACCAACTGTGCTCGTCCGGTGCCAATTTAAGGCGCAGCCCCCAAAAAACCAAAAATACCAGATGCGGAGAAGCGAAAAAAGGTGTTTAATTCTTGCCAGACGGCAAAGGGAATCAGCACGTCTTCACTGCAGAAACAGAGAGGGAGAATAAATATTACCTCGGAGAGCGGCTGCTTTCTGCCACAGTGAGTAGTTTAAAATATGATCCGAGACGTAAAGTCTGTCCAGACAGAAGCTGGAAATTTCTCCCTGGACAAAGCATTTATTAACCTGCACCTTCACTTACACTTTCTCTCAAAGAGCTATCAAAAGGACATGAGAACCACCATGACCTTACTATGATGCTGTAGCGAGCGCCTGTTCTCTGTTTCAGTCTAATTCAGGCTCTGGGACTGGATATTGCCCCGAAAGGCCAGCAGACTGTAATGTGATTTGTATAAAGAAAAAAAGGGCCAAACATAAGAGGCTGGCAACAAGGTTAGAGTGTACCGGTGAAAGGTTGTTCTGCTGTGAATTGGTCGCCTCAATCCATTTATCGCCGCCACGTTCCGGAGGTGGGGACGGAGCGGGTGGTGTTTGAAGACCTCCTGGATGGGATTTGTTTTTGTGCAGAGAGCGTCCACACCCAGCCGCTTTAACTCAAGGTGGCTTCATTTCCTGACTCAATGGCTCGCTTATCGCCGTAAGAGTCTTCGTTGAGTCCGTTCTCGACTGGTGGATGCAGAGCTCCTTATGTCAGCTTGGTCCTGCTAATGAATTCTGCTCGCCCGGAGTAGCAGCATGGTACCGGTCACCGAGTGGCTGCGAGGAGCCATCTGCCATGCCGCTGTGCTCTCCATTATTGTTTGAATAAACTCAACAAAACAATAAAACCACCAATAAAGGAGATTTACTGCTTCATGAGCCACATCTAGAAAGGACCATTGTCTTGTAAAAGAGCTCAGACCACTTGTCTCATGTTGTCCCGTTCTCAGTCAATGTGGTTAAATGTGATGTTGCTCCACCCTTTGCAGATGTAAAAGCTTCAACCTTTCCTTGGAAAGCTTTCCAAGAGGATTCAGAGTGTCTTCATGGGAATTTTCATCCCATTCCTTCACAAGCGCCTTTGTGAGGCCAGACACTAATGTTGGACAAGAAACTCTGACTTCCAGTTGCTGCTGTAATTCAGGGTTGATGAAACCCTTCCACACAAATGGAAGCCTGAAACTGTCAAAAATGTCTCGGTGTGCTGAAGTATTGGGAGTTCCAGGCCAAATCCTGAGAAATCGCCCCCCAACAAGCTTTATACTTGACCTACTGTAGTCAGGCTGCATGTACTGTACCGTTAGGGAGGGAACCTGTTGTCATTGTTTATTTTTCATAAATAAATTAAGAATTCATGGCATGCTTGTGGTCTTGCTAACTATACAGGTTTTGTGTTGCTCATAACATACACAGAGGTTTGTGGTTGCAGGTTAAAAGGTGTGGATACTTTTACGAGGCTCTGTGTGCACATGGCTCACCCCTCAGGATCAATAAGAGCTGTGACCATCCTGAGATTTGCAATAGTTGCAGCATCTTTGAGCAATTTTAATTCTAACTCGGTCTGTCATCGCTTCGTGTTCGTAAACCCTCCAGCAGAAATTACCTGGATCAGTGGAAAGGTCTCAGCAAATATTAATCTTCTGGGCCGTATGTTTTTCTTTTGCTTGTCTTTTTTCATATTCTAAACAAGCACATTGTATCATCTTCTTCCAAAGACAAATATAACCAATACTGACAGTTTCAATAAGGTATGATGAAATCCCAACATTTCTTCCTTCCAGATCTAATGACCATCCTGGCTACAGGTGTATTTCTTAGCAAATATATGGAAACAGGCTTCCAATAATTCATGTTTGGTAATGGGTTTATCCGCCATGTGTTGAATGTTACAGATATAACGTATCTATATTTTTATTGGCTTATAGTGGCAGGTGTAAAACTTGTAAAACCTGCAAAAAAAATATTTAATTATGCAATAATTAGTAAGCATTTATTCTAGTATTAATGGTTAATTATTAACTAATGGATTTTAGTGACCTTAAATGAAGCATGGTTATATGTAGCAGACTGATTGGGATATCTGGAATACACACGCTCAGAAAACACAACAATTACAGAAAAATATTGTCTGCTCCAACCAGAGGTGGGGCTATATATTTTTTGTTGTTTGTCCTTTTGACCAACTGGAACAAAAAAATATATTTTGTCTGGTCAATTTTTAAAATGATAATATATTCAATAGTATATTTTTAAATTCATTTTAATAATATTCAATTCAAACAAGCTGAAAAGAGAACTACATATAGACAATGAAATTAGACGATTGTTCACCTGCTGTGGCCTGAACATAGTCTAACATCTTCCTCCTGCTCCACATAGAACTGAAACGATCTCCTGCTTGTTCATAATCTAATAGTGCGATTGCTGCAGAGGCTTTTGTCAGGAGGTGTTGGATTTTTGCCTCAGACAGAAGACTTCTCACAGGGGTTTAGATGTTGTTGTGGAGACTGAATCCGTGCTCCGCTGCCAGACTGGGATTAAGCTCCACTTCAGACCAAGTTTGGAAATCAGGCAATCAGAAGTCAGAAAGACTCTCTGAAAGAGTCGTTTTCTGACCCATGTCAGCCTTGATTTCACCTGCAACAGGATCAGAATTTGGCTTTAAAACATGAAAGCCTTCCTGCCTTGTATCCACTGCTACTGGTGGTGTGGGAGAGATTTTCTTGGCTCCTTGGGCCTGTTACTAAGGGGCCCATACTGTTATTGCTGACCACGTCCATGCCTTTGTGAGCACAGCGTACCTATCTTCTGATGACTACTTCCCGGTAATCCATCACTTCACAAAGCTCAAATAAACTCAAACCCGGCTCTTGAACATGACAATGAGTTCAATGTATGCCCATGGCTTCCATAGTCATACCAGACTAGGACTGTGCACCACTCTCACTCTAACCTGAGAATCTGCGGGATGTGGTGGACCCAGGGATTTTCAACAAAGATCTCCAGCAAAGGTGTGATGCTATGTCAATACTCCAAAATCATTGTGGAACATGTACACCCTCTTGAATCTTTGCCACAAGCAATTTAGTCAGTTTGGAAGACAACAGGGGAGTCCAATGTGTTACTGGCAAGGTGCACAAAATAAATGGACCTCTTACTGTAAGCATTTGATTGGTTAATAGTATGTTCAATATGAAATGGGTTAGGCATAAACTTTAACCCCAACTGATGAGTCATTTAGAAAGTTCTCATAAGTCTTTCTTAAACAACGTATGCAACAGGTACCGGAGTCTAACTGTAGCATTTGGTTGTAAGCTAGCCATTACATAATGGGTTAAAGCATTATTAGGAATGCTAAAGTTACATATTGCTATAGCTAGCACTTTTGGCATTTCATTTGTACTCTGAAGTCACAATTTCAGGATTCTGATTTTGGAGAAAAAAAAAATACCAGCAGGATTCTTGGCCTAGAGATTTGAAATTTTGACTAAATGCTCACCAGTTTGGACCCAAACTCCAAAATGGTTGTGATAGCTGCAGAGATAATTTGTTACTTGTTCATCTAATAATATATAACATTGTATAACCTCTGGTAATGGATGTTAAATGAAAGCACTGTAGAGAAATTGACTTAGCATTATTTAGAAAATCCAAGGTTTTTTTTGACTTCTTGAACATGGCTTATTTAACAGTGAAGTCATTCCAAGGCCTTCTGATATCTCAGGGTAAATGGAATACAGCAGTGGTATCCTTCAAACTCAGTTTCTATATCCAGCTTAACCATCCTATGTTCTGCATATTTATAAAATAACTCATTGTCATCCATAAAATATCTGTCCACATATTTAACATAGTCCAATATAGGCAGCTCAATACTAATGACAAGACCAAACTGAAGCTAGCATGGCAAGTAGCTTAGTAAAATACATGCTATAAACTGATTTCCCACCTTTTATTATCTTTTAGCTTACAGACAGTCTTAGTAAACTAAGACAAATAACTTAACAGTTCACTTTCTCTGATTAATATAGTTTTCAATTGAGCCATTAGCATACAGAACTTTTTAAAACCAAATGTCGTTTTTTTTATTTAAAGGGCCAAAGCACTAAAACTCATAAATATGTAGCAAATAGCTGTCTGCTATGTGGCTCATTAGCTCCGGTGTGTTTGAGCAAACTTTTGTTTATTGCTGCCAGAAATCTTTACACCTATCCACCTAATAGCCATATTAGATTTTAAAAAGGACGAGCAATTCAACTCAAAAAAGAATGATTGATGCTATAAATGTCTGAAGCTAACATGGTTTAGGTTCACCATTATGGTAGCTAACAGTGAATTAGCATGTCTTAAGCACTAATATAAGAAAACGGAGGCTTTTCCTGACTATTTACACAGAGTACTATCAAAACCCCTCCAAAACATTGATGTGAACAATTTAAGAGTTTTTTAGGCTCCTACAGTAGGGTTGAGGATGGATAGTTATTACATTTTCAAAGTGGAATCATCATGTCAAGCACATTAAAATCATGTTTTCTTTAAAAACAACATGATAAATAATAAATATATCATAATTCTTGACCTGTTGCAGAATTATTCAAAGAACGTACTAAAAACAAAAGTACATGATTGGAGTCCAGAAAGTCTGAGAACCTGGAAAGGGTCTTATGATTATAAGCTAAAATCATAAACACTCTCTAATAGGATGATGCTCTTATATAGTTTTATGTTCCCAATCATTTTCTGAATATTGCTATATTAGAGAAAAGCTTAAAACAAACTGAGATAATCATCCATAACACTGAGGTTATCCACAATAAAAGGGTCTCTATACTTCCTTAAAGTAATATAATAATAAATATACAGCGTGGTTGGACTATATTTGTGACAATGGAGAAGTTACAACAAGTAATTTTTAGTCATGCGAGTTCTTTATGCATTTCAGATGTATTTTGCTGTATATTTCCCAATCAGCTTAGATCACAGCCATAATCACACAGCTTTTTGTTACTCATTTCACAACACATCAAGTTAGACATAAATGCCCACCTCCTGGTCCATCTCTGGGCTTTACTGGAGAAATGAAGGCTTTTGTGTCCGATCTAGCATTCCAGTTATGAAGCAGGGCTCTGTTTCAAGGCTAGCTGTGATGACAGAATCAATCAAAACAATATATGACAGTCTCATTTTATACATGTTATTGGGAATGAGCAAAAGACCTTAGTTTTAGGAGAAGAGTTAGCAGCAATGTGGTGAGATGAAATTAATGGAGACCATGAGCTAACGAGTTATGATTTATGGAGTAGTGAGAGTAAATACTGATGGTGTAAAAGGAAGCTTCAGTTTTAATTGAAACACAGCAAGATTGGGTCTTAATTAAAAAAGCTGCTCCATTTTACAACAGGGTTAACTCATGGGAAAGCTAAAAGAAAGACCCTGCAAAGATTTTGGCAACAAATATATTTACAGCTTAGTAAACTGGAGGTTATTGCAGCAAAGTAAATGAAAATTTCAAGTCATGTTGCTCACAAAAGCGCCTTAATTTTCTTTAACATGGTGGCGCCGAAAGCAGCCTCTCGGCTACTAGTAAGCGCTGCAAAGGAACGGGTCGCGTCTGCCTTCCTGAACTTGGCTGCATTTCAGCTTAGTGTGGAGGAGGATGAAGGCCCGCTTCCCTGCCTAGCTCGCCGTGGGGAGCAAAGGCCTTGTTGCGCTCCCAACCCACATCTGTAAGGGGAGGATGAGGGGGAGGAGCGAGCCACGCCGCCCACCTCCAGGAAGGAGAGGAGGGCGCCAGACAGCCTCCTCTGGGGTAAATGGTGGGGGTACTGGTTTCATAAGCAGACAGCATGTTCGGAGTATTATAAAGAAACAACTTGCTGAATTTACACCTGATTCTTCTGAAGTATAATATCACCACCTGTTCCTGTATTTTTTCACTATGTTTTATTTCGGAGCAATCTCTTATTTACTGACTTGGGATGGCTTACCAGTCCCTTAAATATTACATAATTATTTTTATTCCAGGTTGACTGGACCAATAGATATGAAGAGTTCAATTAGGAATTATAGTTCAGATTAACACCCTAAAAATATGGCAGTGCAAACAGAAGAGACTGGTTTGATCATATAAAAAAACTCTCTGCAATGTGTAGTTTTTAGTTAATGCTCCTGTTTAACTGTATGAACTATTTCACCATTTTTATAAAATGGTGACGGAAAAATCGGCCATTTTGACAGATTGCTATTTACAGTCCTGACCACTTGGTGCAGACGTGCGGACATGTTCATCTTTATTGCACAGGGTTCAGGTAACTAAATCAATCAAATGAGAGCCTCTGAGCATCATCTCAGACCTGGACACTGTATTCAATGCTTCTGAAGTGGAGCTGGTAATCCCAGTCTCCAGTGTGGCAGCAGATCACGGATTCAGCCTCCATTACGGAGCGTTCAGACCACAGCAGGAGAAATGTTCATCATTAATACTCTGCTCCATGTGTGATGAAACGATGTGGATTCTCTGTTTAGTTTACATATTAATTAAAATGAAGGAAAATTAAATACTACTGAATATGTCATAATTACGAGTAAAAATAAATTACGACCGGATTTTTTTGACCCTGTCAGTCAAAATGACTGACAACAAAAAATTGTAGCGCGACGTCTGGTTGAAATGATCCAAAGAGGAAAACTAAAACCTAGTGAATTTTTAGTGTTTATGTGGTTTTAAAGTGTAACTGAACCCCCTGAAAAGGCATAACGCCGCCCACAGACAACATTTCTACAAAATTCTACAAAGTGGGCGGTGCCAGGAAGAACGGAGGGGCGTGGCCAAGTATGTAGGAGAAGCGGAGGGGGGGACGTGGGGGTGTGTTCAGGAGGACAATGACAGCTCGCTTAATGTGACACTGAAACATGGACAGTGACCAAAGCGACGTTGGCAGTTTTGCGACTGATCGATCTGATCAACATTCATCTGTTTTGAACGTTAGCCTATGTTAGCATCACCACTCAGAGACTGGACTCCTCCTGTCTTCCCCTGCCTCAGCAGCACCGAGCTCGGGCGGCGCTGGCTCTGCGCCCTGAACCAGCGGATCTCCTCCATCGTCACCGGAGATAGAGGAGTAGAGGGAGGCTTTATGGAGCCCAGCGGCAGCGAGCCGTATCAATTAGAGCCGCTGGCTCGGGGCGCTGAGTCAGCGCTGTCCGAGGCTGGCGCTGCTGCTGAGGCAGAGAGAGACAGGATGGGTCCAGTCTCTGAGTGGTGATGCTAACATAGGCTAACGTTCAAAACAGTTTGTTAGCTATGCTAACTAAGTGCTAATGTGATAATAATGGTAACCTGAAAAATCCAATCCAACTCCAAACTCGCCATGAGGGGGGGGGGGGGGGTGTATGTCTATAGTTTTATACCCAAACCCACGGGCATGTCTGTGAGACCATGGTTGCTGTGACACAGTCAATGGCTGTGACGTAGAGATGTACCGCTCTCCACCAATCACAAAATTCAAATGCAGTAGCCACCGTTCAACCCTAAGGGGGCAGCACTAAGACGTTTTTAGACCAAAAAGTGTAGAATTAAACAAGTTTAAACCAAAATGTAAAACAATCACCAGAAACTGAAAGACTGCATTGGTAAAGACCCATTTATACAGTTTAGAAGCAAAAAAAAGTTGTTTTGGGGTTTAGTTGCTCTTTAAAGACCTTTTATTCAAGCAATTAAAATGATTGGACATCAGCATGGAAACATTTGGAAAGAGGTTAATATTTCACAGTGTGCACAAAATGTTTCACATTAATAAATGTCAGTTCAATATTGAAAGCTACATTTTTTTTTTAATGCATCTTTAACCAACTGCATTGAGCCTGGTGTCTCATGATACTGGCAGGTTTAGCTGGATGATGCAGCAGGACAATGAGTCAAAACACATATAAATATGCACCCATAGTTTACTGTAAAATGACTTCATTTACAATCATATGTCAGTCTCCTCTTTTTTCTATTCTGCTGATCAAAGCTGCTTGTCTTTCCAGAGCAAATTAGATAAAATATGATGTTATTAAATCTCGTCATTGTAGCAGCAGCACATGCATTACTGCGTTTAGGAGTGACTTGACTTGGAGCCACCTTCTCATCAGGACACAATGTTGATTTCCGCTTGAAAAATGGATAACACTGACCCCAAATCCACAAAGAACCCCCATTCCCATTTCAACACTGAAGAAACAGGAGAACCACGAATCATACCAACCGGCCTCTTCACTCACGTTCTCATATATAATGCCAGGTGTGGGCAGACAGAAAAGAAGTCTGCTGTTATTGCAACATGCTTCCTGATACAGAATGATGACACAGTTAGAAAGAAAGAGCAGCCTTCCCTTTATCAGGTCTGTTTATCTGTAGGTGTCTGCTATATGTCAGGGATATTTCTTATGTTCTGTTCTTCTAAGTGGGTCCTCTGAGTCCCGGTGTTGGCCTGTGGTGGACTGGAGACCTGTCCAGGGTGGACCCAGAGCTGGTTGGACTCCGTCAGGGACCAGATGGATGTCATTCTCTCAACAATCAACAGACCTAACTCACACCGTGACATTGGAAAATACAGTAATTTTAGCATAAACTCTTGACTTTCATTTCTATTTACAATTTCTTCTATTGACCAAACAATATTTGTAAATGTTTCTTTAAAAAATTTAAACGGACATAGATAACTTAGCCGGTATTGACCAACGCAGCTGGAATAGCAAGGTTTGCCCAATAGGAGTCAGATGCAGATGTTTTACAGCGACATAGCTGGAGTAGCAGATAAGCCAATAAGCCAATCCATGGCTTCAAGTGTACAATAACCCAACATGTACATCCAAAGAGCCATAAAGTGTCGACCAAGTGGGGTTGGTCGACACAAAGATTGACATATTAGGACAAAATGACAGAAAGTGAACACCCACCTATTTGTAGATTTTTCTGTGGAACCTAGCTCTAAATTATTCCAGAAAAATATGTCTATTCATGGATTGTTTTCCATAGAGCATATTGAAGATATTCCAAAGAAAACACAGCTTGGGAAACTGAAACACCAAGACACAGTGCTACTTAACACGCTATTGGCTGGTGTTTGGTTGGCTGTAGCCCAAAAAGTAGAGATGAGAAAGACTGTAGATGTTAGCTTCTGCAGTGGTGCTACTATTGTTTGAACAATTAAATGAGGCAGTTATAAGATAACATTACGTTTTCCAGTATTCACGGATCTTAGCTATTCGTGGGTGGCTGTGGTCTCTAACCTGGAACACCGGAGGTCTGCTGTACTTGGAAAAGCCAAGGTGAGGTTTTCAAACCTGAGAACACTGAACCAACTGTCAAGCATGTTGGTGACAGTATCATGCTGTGGGGTTCAGTAGACTGAACAATGAAGGAGGACTACCTTCTATATCAGAAAATATCAGAAAAAATCCCAAAAATCTTAGACCAACATCCTGCTTTGGAAAAGCTCGTCATTCACGCTGGATCAACAGATATCGCGATGAGACAATCACAGATTCTGAAGAGAGACTTTTCTGATCTCCTACAGAGACTTGATGGACTTAACGTAAACATCCTCATCAGCGGACCAGTCCCTGAAGGGAATGATGAAAGATTTAGCAGACTCCGCATGCTCCATAAATGGTTGAAGAAACAATCAGCTGAGAAGTCGTTCACATTTATTAATAATTTCAAAGCATTTGGAAGTGCTAATCATCTGTTCAAAGAAGGGATGCGTTATCTGAACAAGGCCGGAGTAAGGCTCTTAGCAGCAAACATTTTTTCTTATCAAAATCAGAAAGCAAAACACTTGCTCCCAAAAGCTGACCTTAAGGCGCCCATGGATATCAGAGAACAAAAACAGCAAGTCATGATGACACCACAGGACCGAACCGATAAACAACCATCAGAGATTAAGTCTTCATCTTCCTGTGACTCAGCCACATCAAATGAGTCTCCATTTAGAAACTTTACAGACAGACTGAACGAGCAAATCAAATTTGGGCAACAATTAACACCTAAACTTAGACTACACCTAACCCCTAGGACTAGTGTCAATAAGTCTGGGAGCTTCCTCCCAATGATTATTACAGATATTTGATATTTGAGGAAACCGGGCAATATATCCACCCCTACCGTCTCCCAGAATTCGCCCGGCACCCCTGAGGCTATATCAGTGATTATCAGCAGCAGTAAACATAAACCTTTAACCACACGCTCTCATATTAAACAAAATCTCAAATTGGTAACCTGTCAGAAGGTTCAGCTGCCCATCATCGCAATACTTAAGTTAGCTTTATTAAACATTAGATCTCTATCCGGGAAGTCTTTTCTTATCAATGACTTCATCACTGAGCATAATTTACACGCCCTTTTTTAAATCAGAAACTTGGCTAAATGAAAATAACGAAACAACTTCATTAATAGAATCTAGTCCTCCAAATTATAATTTCTTAAGCGAGAACAGAAAACACAAACGAGGTGGAGGTGTAGCCACCATTTTTCACAACTCAATGAACTTTAAAAAGGTAACCCTGGGCACGTTTGATTCTTTTGAATACCTAGCCACCCAGATAAATGAGCCTAACAAAGTGTTATTTCTAAGTTTATATAAACCACCAAAACTTAACTCTAACTTCTTTAATGATTTCAATGACCTTCTTTCTGTAATATGTATCGACTATGACCAACTAATCATCGTGGGGGACTTTAACATCCATACCGACAACCCCCAAGATAGACAAGCAAAAACATTAGATGATACTCTCCACAACTTCGGACTGATCCAACATGTCAAACAACCAACACACAATAAAGGACACACTCTGGACTTAATTATCAGCAGTGTTTCCAATATCTCTGTAATTAATATTGCGTTATCTGACCATTTCTGTATTTTCTTTGAAAGTACCATCTCTGCTAAATTATCCAGCCACAGTAAGACCACTATAAAAAAGCGTTTTCTAGGGGACAGCTCAGTTGAAACTTTTAAACGTATTTAACCTTCCACCGCAATCCGCTCATCTCCCAATTCAAACTCAGTAAATAAGTTGGTAGATAATTTCCTTGTGAAAACCTCAGACATCATGGATTCCATTGCTCCAACTAAAGTGAAAGTAGTCTCAGGTAGAAAGAAGTCTCCGTGGACAAGTAATCCACTGGTACGTAGTGAAAAAAGAGCGTCGACGCGGTGAGAGAAAATGGCGGAAAACTCGACTCCAGGTTCACTGTGAGATCTACAAAGAGAGACTGAATAGATATCAGCAAACTATAAAAGATGCTAGGGAATCGTTCTTTTCTGAAATCATCAACAGAAACATTAATAATGCACAGACTCTATTTGCAACAGTGGAAAGACTAACTAATCCTTTAGTGACAGTAGCCCCTGAACTAAACTCTACCAGGGCCTTCAATGAATTTGCCAGCTTTTTCACTGAAAAGATTCTAACAATTAGACGGTCAATCTGTACCTCAATATCAAACCCACAACCAGTGCCATCCCCAATCAACAACAATGTAGAGAAAATGTCTGAATTCCATGATTTAAACCAGAACAGCCTTGAAAAAATCATTATCCAATTAAGCTCCTCCTCCTGCTGTCTTGATATCCTACCCACAGCTTTTCTGAAGAAAGTTCTTCCTGTTATTGGGTCTGATCTTGTTCAAATAGTGAACTCATCCCTGCTATCAGGTGTCTTCCCTCAGGCTTTAAAAACAGGAGTTATTAAACCACTACTAAAGAAGAAGAATCTGGACAACACGTTAATGCAGAACTACAGGCCAATCTCTAATCTTCCATTCATCAGTAAGATTATTGAAAAAGCTGTTTCAGCAGTTAAATGGCTTCATAACAATGACAAACCGTTTTGATGTTTTTCAGTCTTGTTTCCATGCTCACCACAGCACTGAGACTGTCCTAGTCAAAGTATTCAATGACATCCGCATTAATACAGAGTGTGGAAGAACCACAGTGCTGGTTCTGTTGGACCTCAGTGCAGCATTTGACACTGTTGATCATGATATTTTATTGGAACGACTGGAGAGCTGGGTTGGACTCTCTGGTACAGTACTTGGCTGGTTCGAGTCTTACCTAAAGAACAGGGACTTCTATGTTTCAAAAGGAAACTTTTCATCAGAACGAACAGAAATCACATGTGGGGTGCCCCAGGGCTCCATCCTGGGCCCCCTCTTATTTAATATCTACATGCTCCCACTAGGCAAGATTATAGCAACCAATAACATTAGCTACCATAACTACGCAGATGACACTCAGCTCTACATTACAATGTCACCAGGTGACTCTGAACCCATTCAAACCCTAAATCAATGCATTGACCAAATAAATGGATGGATGTGCCATGACTTTCTCCAGCTGAATAGAAACAAAACTGCAGTGATTATTTTTGGACCCAAGGAGGAACGATCAAGAGTCAACACATAGCTTCAATTAATACAGCTAGAAACTACTGATCAGGCCTGAAATCTAGGTGTAGTAATGGACTCAGACCTGAACCTCCAGGGTCACATAAAGGTCAATAACAAGGTCAGCCTTCTATCACCTGAAGAACATTTCTAGAATTAAAGGACTGATTTTGCAACAGGACCTAGAAAAACTCATCCATGCGTTTATCTTTAGTCGGATTGATTACTGCAACAGCGTCTTCACAGGTCTGCCTAAAAAGTCAATCAGACAGCTGCAGCTGATCCAGAACGCTGCCGCTCGCGTCCTAACTAGAACCAGGAAAGTAGAGCACATCGCCCCAGTTCTAAAGTCCTTACACTGACTCCCTGTAGCTCAGAGAATAGACTTCTAAATACTTTTACTAGTTTATAAATCCTTACATGGCTTAGCACCAAAATATGTTGAAGACCTGTTGTCATGGTACCAACCACCAAGACCACTCAGGTCCTCCAACTCTAGCCTACTAAACATCCCTAGACTCAGAACTAAACATGGAGAAGCAGCTTTCACTTTTTATGCCCCCCTTATCTGGAACAGACTTCCTGACGAGTGTAGAGCTGCTGAAACTCTGAACTGCTTTAAATCGAGACTAAAAACCATCTGTTTAGAATTGTCTTTGAGTAAATGCTTGATGTCATATGTATGAAATGTGTTCATGCTCTCTTGCTTTTTTTGATCTTTCTCTTGCTTTATTGTGTATCATGTGTAATGTGTGTTTCTTTTGTGTTTTTTTTTCAATCACCAAATCATGTAAAGCACCTTGAATTACCCTGCTGTTGAAAGAGTGCTATACAAATAAAATGGCCTTGCCTTGCCTTATTCCTCAACTTCATCTCCAATCAATATTCTGTCCGGTTGAAACTGGGGGTGTTGAAAGGGGATTATTCCACTAACACATCTAAACTGGTTTTGGAAGAGTTGATGTTAGGTTTGAGGAAAGCTCTGAACTTCACTGTTACTGAAAATTGACGGGTGATGCTTTTTGCTTTTAGCTAGGAAACAAACCAGTCTGAATCAATTTTACACATTCTGTCAAGAGAAGTAGTAAAATATTAAATCAGAAGCTTGAGGCTACAAAAATATGTGGTTTATTAGCAACATTTAAATCAATAATTATATGGCTGTATGTATATTTGTGATCTTCTGTGGATTTACAACATTTTGCATTATAAAAAATGAATGTTATTAAAAGTCTGAAATGATTGGCCATGATGAGTGTATGTAAATGTCTGACCAACACCAACGTCTTGGATCATTTTCGACTCATTTGCATGTGAAAACCCCCAGAGAAAAGATGTTTTTGATTCTCTGATGTCTTGGAGATGATTCCAGTGGAGGTGTTCAGCTCTCAGCTCTGTTCACATTTAGATGTGTGCAACGCTGCCTGAGGCAAAACAAAACAAAACCTCCAGAAAGGTGAAAGGTAGAGGCTGAAACAGAAGAAAACCTGAGGAATTCACTGCTCTCGCCTACCTCTGCTGCTGGTGTTTACTGCCAGTAATTAGGCCATTAATCAACCTAAGGGAACATCTGAGATTGTACTAGCTGTATTCTCTCCCACAGAGCCACCTCAGATTGCCCTGGGACCCCCAGCCGAGGGGGATCATGACCAGACACAGCTGAGAACGGCTGGCCGATCTGTCAGAGCTCTTCCTGACGTCCACATATGTGTGCTCCGTGGGAAGGTTATGTATTCCATGTAACCACTGTCAGCATGCTCTGCTGCACTGCTACAGTCTGCTGAAGTGATGTGAACTTTGATGACAGGATGGCTGTGCAGGTTTTAACCCTGGAGAAGTGCTAAATCATACATCCAACCTAAAGGAAAAACTACAGTCTGAGCTGTTTCATTCACTAGTTGGAAACCTAAATGTCTTATTTCCAGTATTTATTTATTTTTGATCAAACTGTACATTTTTGTTTAAATTAATAGTTTATTAAGCTGTATTGGTTTGTAGACATGCAAATCATCTGACCAAACAAAGAATCAAAGATGTTTTCACCTAGTTTAATCTTGGAGATTCCAACGTGTTTCTTGTTTTTCCCTCCATCTGTTTCGGTTCTGTTTGCTAGTCAGATTTAAGCTCCTAAACATTTGGGTAAAAGTTTTCGTTTTGTCAGCGTGTGTGTGTGTTAAAAGTGCAGCATGGACTCAGACGTGGATTAAAGTTGGAATGATGAGGGTTTATTACCAGATGACAGCAGGCAGGAATGATAACACAACAACATATACAATGATCCGACGCTCGAATGAAGAAAGAACCGCCAGATCTTAAATAATGCAGAAGCTGAGGATGAACAGGTGAGTTTAATCAACACAGGTGTGGTACGTTAGTAATCAGAAGGCTCTGACAAGTTTAATATTCAGATATCTTGTTTTAAAAAAAAAAGCTATGTTGAGGTTTATCTTGTTACAAACTAAATTTCTTCATGTTTGTATAGTTCTGTAAACCTAACTCATCTCTTTGCTTGTTTCAGGCTAACTTTTGTTAGCTTGTTTTTACCTTATTTTAAAAGCTAACTTGTTTCTTGCTACAGGCTAACTTTTGTTAGCTTGAATTTAAGATAACTTGCCTTAAAAAAAGCTTCCTTTCTCTCAACAAGCTAATACGCTTGTTTTAGAGAGATCTTGTTGTACAAAAGCATAATTTGTTTCAAACGAACCATTTGCCCGTTTTTTTCTAGAAATACCTTGTGTGACCAAAGCTAACCTGTTTCCTAAGAGCCAATGTGAAACTTCCATAGTTATCTTGTTTCAGAAAAGTTTTTTCAGCATGTTTTTAAGGGTTTTTAATAGTTTCTTTTCTGGAATAAAATTCTCTCATAGTTTAAGAAAATGGTCATAACACATATTAGCCCAAATATCCCTGAGCTAACGGATAATTTATTATATATGTATGCATATGTTAACGTGATCAACAAGATCTAAACTCAAATAGGAATGGAACAGAAAATATGTTAATGTCTTCGAGCTTTCTTTCTACTGGAGAATGCTGCTTTTTGAATAAACCAGATCAAAGTTTGGTTGGTTTGAGGGCTGTTGCTCGAAAGCAACATCTACATGTTCAGATGTTATTTAGAATGACACTTTTACATTTCTTCTAAAATTGTAGAATAGCGCGACTCATGGTGGCATCCTGTTGCAGCAGCTCTGCTTTATTAGCTCTGATTTGTTCTTTTTCTAGACTTTTGTTCATAATTTTACTTTTTTGGGTTGAAATATTTCATATTTGGGCAAATATTCCCTCTGGTTCTGAATGCTGTGGAGCTGGAAGGATGTTCACGTTCTTTCTTTTTAAGACAGTGGTTTTGATGCGTCACTGTGGTTACAAGGCATTGATTTTACAACTGGGAGCCACTGGTAAGCTTCTCTAAAGCTCAGGTAATCCCTGAACTATGACCCCAAAACCCAGAGGTGAAAAGAAGGAGTCATGGAGGCAGGCAGAGAAGGAGGAAGTTCAAACCATCTTATTCATCCACCATAATGGCCAAAGATCATCTCCCCTACTCCAACATCTTTCTGATCATACGACCAGACAGAGATCTAAAGAGGAGTAGCAAAAGCAGATGAGGTGGATTAGCAGAGCTAGCTAACAACTGATGAAGTCATCCAGGACATGTTATTGAGGAATATCATCTCTGCTGCCTGGATATTGAGCTGTTAGCATATCATGATGGTCATGAGGCTGTTATACAGCAACAGCCTTCAGTCAGAGGCCTCTTCAGGTTCATTGTAACACTGACTGCTACAGGACATCCTTTTCTGCCCACAGCATCACAATGATTATTTGAAGATACTAGGATGATATGAGTTACAACAACCTTTAATTTCCATTTTGGATGAATAAAGGATTTTTGAATCTGAATTGAACCAAAGTGAAGAAGAGGATGGATGAAAACACCTGAAGTGCTGTTTTATCTTGGATTTTCAGAAAGACACATTGTTTTTTATAAACTGTGGCTGATAAGCTTCACTCGAGATATTCTCAATATCTAGGATAAGAATTAAAATAAATAAAACTCCGCTGCCTGAAGCGTTCTCTCCCGTGTTCTTCCTCTGGTCATTGTCTGGTACAGTCATCTGCCCTGCAGGAGGACCTGAGCTCATCCCAGCCTGTCTTCCTAAACAAGCTGCCGTGTAATTGCTTGTCAGAGCTGTCTGCATGCCTGTTTTCCTCCCCCTCCTCCCTTCTTCTTCTAGCCACCCCGCACCTGACAAGAAACACATATTTACACTCAAAAATGAAATTACAGGCAATTTGAGAGCAGGAGGCATCGACGTCTATCGAGCTGTCCACATCGATGAACTCCCTTTACCTCGAAAGGGGGAAAAAATCAGAAAGAAAACACCGAATTAAAAAAAGGAATAAATTGTTTAGGAATCTAGGCTGCTCTGTACACCTCTTCATTCTGTCATGCTTCTTTCACTGCTTCTACATGTTTTCCTTCCATCAAGCTAAAATGGCTTTTTATCAAAACTAATGTTAAAATAAACCAGCTGAAAAGCTTTACAGATTATAGGTGCTTAACTGGCTGCATTGAGCGAATTATTACATTACAAATCACACCAATTCCTGCTATTATTACCCATTATTAATTACTGGGGCACATTCAGCCTTTAACTAGCTGCCTCCAGGACATTTACTCTAAATACTAATTCAACTTGACATTTTAAACCACGGATATGAAAATAAACTACCAGATAGCAGCAGATTTCTCAGCATTAAAAGAACTTTAACTTGAAATGAAAAATAGGCTTACTTAATGGCAAATGTAAAAAAATGCTTCTTTGCAATAAATCTTTTAACATTGGAAAACTGGAATATTTCCCATTTAAATGATGTCAAATTGTTGGGAATGCCCCTGATGAAAAATCTCTCCTGTTCCCAAGAATTGAGAGGGTAAAATGCAAATCAATCCCAAGATAAAATAGGAATATCTCGGATATTTAACTTGAACTTTCAAAAAAGACACCCTCTAGTTATGAATTAAATTAGTTTATAAGTCTTTCAAGAAATAACTTCATTTCATTTTAATTTTCTGTTCAGGTAGTCACTAATTAAGCTCTAAGCTAAGCATAAATGTTAATGCGTGACATTTCATGTAAAACTGAACATTTAGGTGTTTCTACAGGAATGTGGATGGATTTTTAAAGTTAGCCTTTTATGTTTCTTGAATTTCTAAAATATTTCTTCAGTAAAGCTGCTATTATGATTGTTTCTTTTGTATTCAGCTTCATATTGACATTTTATATATGTTTCAAATTTTCCATTTCAACAATTTTATTGGCTTTTTTAAATTTTCACTCATCGATCCAAACATATTAAATCTTAAATAACAAATTATAAGTTGTCAATGGAAAGTCAACCCCAACAACAATATTTATTCTGTGACTAAAACAAGTGGAAGATGTGTCATGAGTCACCTTGTGGACATGTTTGCTGATATTTTTGACATTTGTTCCAGACAGATCTGTTTGGGAGGCCTGATATTTTCGGGATGAGAAGCCAACGGAGGCAAGAAGCGAAGCAGCACTGTTAGAAGGGTCGTGATGGGGAGGCCTATGATTGATATTCCCATTAGCCACCTGACAAGGTGAGGACAAGGCTTTGATAATGAATTGTGACACATTAATGAGCTTGTCTTGCAGAGACAATACTTGATCATCCTTCTTATCATGTAACCTTTGATACCAGTGCAGGAAACTGCAGATAAATAAAGGTTTAAAAAAGTCATTTCCAAAGACAGAACATGACTTTAGGAACTGTGTTTCACATACTGGTGTTTACTTTTGGAAATTTTGAATAAAAGTATTTACTATGCATAAAAGTCATTTTTCTCAATGTTTTTCTGTTTCACATGACCACTTCCTTAATATACAAAAACAAATACAAAAGCAACACAATAGGCAATTTCTAACCCAATACTGCAATTTAGTGTAAATGCATGGCAATAATTGTGGCCTAAATCTCATATTCACTGCAGGGAGAAACGGATTCTTCATCAGTTACTATTAAGAGATCAGCCACACTGCTAACAACGATTAAGCAACAATTTATGCTGCGTTTAATGATATCAGATCACACCAAATCTTATTATTATTGTAAAATATATCAACATATACGACAACTTCCAGAGTCTGGTTATAAATATTAGAGCAAAGTCTTGCATGCGTTATTTCCTTTTAATAATGGTCCCTAAGACCTGCCTTAAAAAAAAGACAAATCCAGAATGGATTCCCTTCTTTGGAGCCATAAAGATGATATCCTTTAATTAAAATAATCAACACTGCTTCATCAAATAGCTAGGATAACAGGTTGGAAAACCTTTTGAACCAACTCAACGTTATAATAAGGAGAGATTAGTTAAGAACATGGCTGCCACCAACTATTTAACAAAATTGCCTCCCACAGTTTAATAAAGTAATAGAAGAAAAGCCTTTTTAAATAACAGCATATTTAAGGTCATGCATTGTGTAATTTTGATTCTGTTTCTTTATGTAAATTTCTAAATGAAACACCTGAGGATAAATCTGAAAATAAAGTATATAGTATGTAGTTTTGGTTGCACCAATTCATATCCTACTTTTTCGGGTACGAAGTATTGCCGTCTTCCACAGGCCGATTCATACTGACTGTGTGAGACAGAGAGAAGTAAAACGTTATTGCAATATATGCAATTAAATATGTGACATTTGAGCAGTTTAATCAACTTAAATCATTAAATTACTATAACAGAAAATAAACTAATGCGACGATATGAAGACAACATTAACAGAAAGAAGTTTGAGGAAATAAGGCAGGAGAGGCTTGAGACTCGAATCACTCTTAAATCACAAAAATGAGCAGGTTAGAGTCAGGTCTCCATCTGAATCTGAGACCATGGTTCTTGCACCATAAAAGGTGGGCTGCTACTTTTCTGATCATGGATCACTCTTTGCCTCAACTGGAGAACCTTAAATATGTTGGGGTCTGGTTCATAGTAGGATTCTTGGACTGGGGCGTTATCTGCTGTAATATGGATGTTCTTCCAGTCTGTTGTATTGAAGAAGGATTGTCAGAAGATATGGATCATGACAAAAGGAGCAAAGATCCCAGATACAATGAGGGATCATCTGGTGAGCTGACAGAGTCCGGAGCTAGAGCGAGGCACTCCATCATCTGGTTTGAGGTCTTATACTCTGAAACAAGTCAGACATTTCCTCCTGGCTGCTTCCTTGCAGAAGCTTCTAATGTACGTCTCACTGGAAAAGGTAGACCATAAACCCACAGGAACAGGACTATATATGTATCCCTTCTGGCCTGGAAATGTCTTGGGATCCCCAGTGTTGCTGTTACTGATACAATCTCAGACATCCGAAGACGATCGATGGATAGATGGAAGCTCGTTCTTTGACGCAACTTTTTTGTTGTTGTGAACATAATTAAATCCCTAACATCGTGGAAGAGTATACTTTCATGGCATCTTGAAAAACTGTATGATAAGAGTGTTCACCTCTGCTTCAGTATTTGATGAACAGTCAGGTATAAAGATATTACCTTGTTTTTATACCACAAAGTTTAAACTCCGTCTGTGCCAATGTAGGTTTGGAGAGCCAGATGTGTTATCTGCTCTTTCATGGCACATCAGTGATAAGTTGTTGCCTAAATCCTTAGTTTTGAATGCCTTTTGGATACATGTGCCAGAATCCACTTACCTACTTGTACTAGGAGGTCCAACCTCCAAACAGGATTTTCTCTTTCATTGTGGCCTCAACAAGTTTGTATTTGCATGCCAAGGTTTGTGTACCGTTTGAGTGTGTGTCTATTCATCCCTCTCTAAGCATCATTGGGACGCTGCCTGCCCTAGTCTCCTCCCAGGGGAACTCATTAGAATCAGTGCTGAGGAGAGGGCCCCAGACAGGTCAGGACAAACTGCACAGATGAGCTGCATAGTGATGCTTTCCGCTCCGTCTTTATGTCTGTTTGGTTTGGCTGCGTGTCACTTTATCCGAGTGGATGGCAGATGAGGGATTGGCCCGCTCAAGCACTTGACAAGCATGGTGAAGGCTCATAGGCTCGACCGTAAACACAGAACGCCACGTCAAGATGCTACAGAGATATTTGCATTTACTTTATTCAAAGTTTTCACGTGTGATCAGGCGCATTCTTACAAATGGCCGTCAGTCACCTCGCTGTCACGCTACAGCCTTCCTGTGATGTATGACTATAAGAGAGGTCAGGAGTACAGCCACCCCCCTACCAGGCAGTCATTAAATACTCAGGAATCTTAAGTGGATCGTGGAGATGTTAGAGCATAACATGTAATGTTTGATCAACCTGGTGATGATGAGTTTTCATGCTAAATGGAAGAAATATTACGATACTTCAAATGTTCTGAGAAAACAAAAGCAGTAGAATATTTTCATGATTAGCTCCATGTGTTTATTTATAAGTTACTCAGCTAAAAGCATTAAAGGACTTTAAAGAGTTCGTTTGCAGACTGGAAACATGAAGAACTAGAAAAGCCCTCGGAGAGCGCAGACCTCCGCCAAGCACACCCCCCACCTCACCCCCCCAAACTCGAATCACTTGTTCCTGGTCCCACTGCGGACATTTCCTGGAAATCTCATCTATAACTTTTTGAGTTATGTTGCTAACTTTCAGACAAACCCTAGTGAAAACATTACCTCCTTGATTTCACTATTTTCCTGGTCTGGATAAGTATGAAAACAGAAAGAAAGTGTAGAAAAAGAATTCCTTCAGTGAGAGACTGCTGCATCCCAGATGCATGAAGCAGCGTTATCGTAGCTCCTTCCTCACAGCAGCTGTTGGACTGCTCCCAACAAAGCTTAATAAATGTTTACATCCCTGATGTTTTTTGCAGTTTTTCTTACTTCAAATAACATTTCTGCTATTTGCACATCTGTTTAAAAAAAATCTTTTTCACTTTTTGTAAATATGTTGTTTTTGTATGCACAAATACACATCTGTAAATATTTTTAAAATATCCTGCTCAGTTGCACATTCCTCAAATCTGAGTATGGCCTTTTTATTTGTAATGATGGCACAGTAGATTAGATTCGTAATTTTGTCCTTGATGTAGATTCAATTGAATTCAATTCAGTTTATTTATATAGCGCCAATTCACAACAGATGTCATCTCAAGGCACTTAACAAGAAGTCATTTCAATACATTTATACAAACATTCCAATCAGTTAAAAAGTTTCCTATTTAAGGAATCCCAGCAGATTGCGTCAGTCATTGGCGTGAGGTTGGGCCCCGTTGATGCAGACTTTCCAACCACAGCAATCCTTCAGCAATCCCTCATATATATATATATATTATTATTATTAATTCAGTTTTTAAATGTTTTTCATTTGTGAACCTAAATGCTTCAATGTGTCTGTCCCTTTGCTGCTGTTATTTAATTCTTTTCATTCCTGTTTCCTTCCTCCCTTGTACTCCTCTTTCCTCATATGGGAAATGGCCTGCATTTGTATAGCGCTTTTTCAGTCAGAGGACCACAAAGCGCCTTAAACTGCCTTCACATGCTGATGGTGGCAAGCTACTACATTGGGGCACACTGGCAGAGGTGAGGCTGCCGGACACAGGCGCCACCAGCAGGCAAGAAGGAAAGTACATGAGGGACACAACAACTGAGACGGACGGAGCGGGGATTCAAACCGGCAACCCACCAATTATGGGACAAATTCCTACCAGCTGAGTCACGGTCACCCCATATGCCTTCTTACGTCCTTGTGTCTTTTCTCCTTTCCCCATGTACTTTCCTTTTCTCTTCCCCATTTCCCTCCTTCATTAGTGTCTTGTGTCTCAGTCATGCCTTTCTCGTGTCCTCCTTCCTTTCCTTTACAATGCCCTTCCATACATCTACATTATGTTAACATTCCAACTCCCTGTTAGGAGAAACCAGACTATGTCTGCATGTCCAGGCTCTGCTAGTAATGACGCTAGCACCAGGAAGTGTGTTTGGAATCAGAAGTATCCAGAGAATTGAGGCAGTTTGGGAAAGACATGAGTTGTGTTTGTGATGCTAATCAAGACCTAAACGTTGCCTAATTGCTCGCTGGCTTCTGTTTGCAGCTCACCGTCCAGATTCATTGCCATTCCTCTGAGGTCTTAGCTCCCTCCGACTGCATATAGTTGAAGCTTCTGCTGAAATGGATGGTGAGGAGTGAGGAAGGCCAGGGATGTTGTTATTGCTTCACAAAAGCCCGTGGACACAAAAAGGGTTTATCATCTGGGCGAGCGCAGAGCTAGCTCACCAATATCCTGAGGCAATCGCAACACCGTCCAACCTAGTCTGATTGACTCCATACATCAAAAACGTGTCGTAGGTATGAGAGAGGAAGGCCGAAGCTCGACTGCTCTCCGCTCTCAGGCAGCAGCAGAGGACTTCAGTGTAATCAGGGCTGCGTGGTTGGAGAGCTGGGGGAGGCAGGAGTTTAGTCTGAGAGCAGGAAGCCGGTGGGGGGGTTGGGGGCATTATGAATGGATGAAACAGCAAGACAGGAGGCTTGATTGGAAGCAACCGGAACCTGTTTGTTGTTTTAAAAAAGCCTCTTTCTCCCTGTGTGTGTGTGTGTGTGTTTATGCTTCTCTCCATCTCTGTGTAATTAGGCTGCTGGCTGGAAGAATGATCAGCTGTCATCCCCAATGGTGGCCTTCCACCGCCTGAATGTCAACACTGTCTGAGACCTCCTGTCTGAGCAGGCAGCACACTCAATTAGAGACACTCAGGCACCGCAGGGGCTACTGGGACAAACATGGCGCCACATTTTACAAACACATCCATACGAGCCAACTCTTTAATAGTCATGGTTGGAAAAAAAAATTGCTTACAGTTATTGAGTTTTGTTATGAGGACAGAATATGAGCTGGTCTTTACCACGTCACAAAAAAGGAAATGTATCAGAGTGTAACAATCAAGAGTTGCTAACAGAGAGAAATTGGTTAGATGATTATCATCATCATCATCATCATCATCATCAGTGTGAACACGTCTATAAAACAGGAGTTTAGGCAAACAGGTGTCTACTTATACAACGCCAAGGCAGAAAGACAATAACTACATGATTATTTTATAAAATTGGGACCCAAAGGCAGAAAGATGCTTAGTTGTCCAGTTTAAGAAGTAAATGAGCAGGTTTGTCTCAACCAGAGGGGGCGCTAGACATTTTAGACCTCCTCATTCTGACCAACAGATGATTGGATTTTTTTTAACCCTATTTTTACCTGTCAATTTCTAAAATAACATATTCAATACAAACAGTTGACCTGCTGCAGCCTGAACACACAGTCTAACATCTTCCTTCTGCTCCACATAGAACTAAAATGATCACCGGCTTTTTGTAATCTAATAGTGGGATTGCAGCAGAGGTTTTTGTTGTTCTGGAAGCTCCGCTGCTACATGGAAGACTGGAACTGAACTCCACTTCAGCCAAAGTTTGGAAATCAGGGAACATTTCTCCAGTTGAAGTGATCAGAAGTCAGAAAGACTCTGAATGAGCCATTTCCTGACACTCTCGGGAGGGTCACGGCTTTTGCCATCGTACTCCGCTTGATATATGTGTAAGAAATCTTTATTAGAGATTGCAGGGATTTTTTTCTGATATTAGGGACATGGAGATGGAAAATAAGGGGGAAGAAAGAAAGAAGATGAAGAGAGGAGGAAAAAAGTTAAGAGGGAGAGGATGAGTTTGGGATGTTTTCTTGTGTGTTCTTCGGTTCTCTTTCTCTCTTGTATCTTAGTCTCCCTCCACACCTGTAGGATGGCAGAGAGAGGGGAAACAACAACAACAACAACAAATCAAACAATGCAAACCTGTCATGGTGTGACTTTCTCCCTGTCTGTGTCACCCTTGTTTCCTTCCATATCAGTCTTTCTACCTTATTGCCCCCCGGTGTTCCTCGTCTCCAATTAGTCTCCCCTCAGCTCTTTTAAGCCCTGTGGTGTTTCCCAGTCCTCATCAGGTCGTTGTCTAATGTACCCTATTCTGTCTTCGTCCAGTCCCGTGTTCGTGCCTGAGTCTGACCTTCTGGAGATTATATTAAATATGAGCGCTTCATGCGTTAAACGCCACTCTCCATTTGGGTCTTCTACCTCACCAAACATGACAAAACCAAGAACTACACAACCACAAGCCATATATATATATATATATATATATATATATATATATATATATATATATATATATATATATATATATCTACAATAACAGTGTCACTGAAAAGCTCATGGATTATTACAAGATTTAGTAATGGTAACCTAAGCCCAACAATGTATCTGCAAACACCTGAATCCCCACACCGGTGTCTGTGTGTGTGTGTGTGTGTATGAGCATGCTGGTGCATATTAGGTTTCTCCATATGAATGTTCAACAGCTGGTGTGAGGAGCCATCGATCCTCCTCCCAGGAATTGATGCAGACATGAAGGAGATCGGAGCCATAGAAACCCAAAGGACCCCCAGTGCACAGGAGCCCCAGGCAGACAATATAGATCTGACTGTACCCCCAAGAGAGGAGAGCCCCAGGGGAACATCCGGCAGCTACAATGCAGGGGCCCCTAGGGGGGGGGACGCTTCGACGAGCCCACAGGCTCCACCGGCATTCGGCTAAGGCAGGTTGGATCAAGCCACGGCCCGGGAGACCCGAAGCCAGATGTCACCCCACCCCCAAGCAGGGACCCGACCGGGGACTGGCCGACATGGGCCCCTCCGCCAGCCGATGTCCGGCATGCGCCCCCCGTCCAAGTGCACCCCCTAGGGGGAGAACACCTGTAGCCAGATAGTAACAGCCTCCCCACCATCAAAGGAAGCCCCCAGCACCACCTAGGTATCGAAGGCCCCCGTGCCCAGGCAGGAACCGTGCACACGCACTGGCCCAAAACCTCAGGGACATACCCACCCAGGCTAGGAATAGACCGACACACCAGGCTGACATCCACCACCGGCGCGGCACCCCAGAACCCCGAGCACCCAAGCCCACTCTAGACCCACCCAAGAGCAGCACGGGTACCAGGCCAGTAACCCATGTCCGCCAGTGCGACCCCCCTAAGGCACCGCATGCAGTCACCAGGAGTTACCACCCAAAGCCACCAAAGCCCCACCCCAGGCGGGGGCCATGGCACCCAGTGCCCGATCCACCTAGCGATCCCACTTCCAATGACCTCCCCCAGGTGCCCCTAACCCCAAAAACCCCCACATCAGCAAGGATATCCCATACGACCAAACCCAAGTGCCCCCCACCCCCACTAGTTGATGGAGCCAATCAAAGGAGCCCAGAGAGATTGATCAGATATGGAGCCAGAGGCCATCTCAAGACATATGGTCCAACAAGAGATTTCTATACTGATTAATATTAAGAGCTTTTTTATTTTTTCAGTTCAGGAGGATAGTTTTCTTAGGGATGCATAAGGCAATGTGAACCATTAGAATTAACTTTGTGTTCATGGAGACACCATCTAAGTTTCCCAGCAAGCAAACTGAGGGAGAAGGAGGAATGTTACATTTCGGACACTTTGATAAGTCCTCACATATCTGGCACCAGAAACTCTGAACAGGTGGACAGAACCAAAGCGCATGAATATAAGTATCTGGTATATTACTTGTGCATTGTAAGCAGGTATTAGACGAAGTAAAACCCATCCTAAACATCCGTTGACCTGTATAGTGTACTCTATGAAGGATTTTGTATTGTATTATTTGTAAATTGGGATTTTTAGTTATTTTAAACATATCTGAGACCAGACGTTTTGGTCTAAGTTGACTGATAGATCCACCTCCCATTTTGAAATAGGGATGGCTATTGATTCATCTAATGTAGATAAAGTTTTGTATATTTTAGACAGCAATTTGGGGGGGTTGAGATTAAGAAAATCTAAAACTCTTGCTGGAATTTGTAATTCAGCTGTATTGAGCCTAAATTTACCTTTAATAATAGAATATCAACAAATTAAATCTAAGAATTTATTTTTATCAATTCCATATTGTGTAATTAATGTATTAAATGGGATAAAGTCTGTTCCTTCAAATATATGTTCCAGGTATTCAATACCTTTGCACCTCCAGACTGGGAAACTTATCATACATTTTTTTTGCAAGATGTCGGGGTTATTCCAGATGGGTGCACGTCTGCATGGGATTATTGTGGACTCTGTCATTTTTAGAAACTCCCACCATGCTGTCAGAGAGGAGCTGATATTTATGCTTTAAAAGCATTCATATTGTTTTATATTTGAGCTAATAAATGGTAGGTCAGAAAGTTTTATCTTATTACATAGTGTCTGTTCTACGTCTATCCAGGACTCATCTAGGTAGCTATGTTTTAACCATCTTGAGATGTATTGGAGCCTGTTGGCTAAGAAATAATGATGGAAGTTTGGTAGATCTAGACCTCCTTTTTCTTTGGTCTTCTGCATTGTTTTTAAGCTGATACGTGGGGGTTTATCTTTCCAAAGAAATTTAGAGACAGAGGAGTCCAGAGATCTAAACCAGTCTAGTGATGGTTTACTTGGGATCATTGAGAATAAGTAGTTGATTCTGGGCAAAACCATCATTTTTATTGAAGCAACCCTTCCCATAAGTGATATGGGTAGGGATTTCCATCTAGCAAGATCATCTTCCACTCAAAAATCCCGAGCGAGATTTTCAACCCTCACCTGCGCGTATTCAACAAGGCACGCACGTAATTGCTCATGTGCGGATATTCAACAACACGCGTGTGTAGAATTAATCTCATGAGTATCCAACAACCCGCGCATGTGGATTTCACCTCGCACGCGCTCTACACCGAGCTTTCATACACGCCTGAGTGTAAATCTTAGGAGAGGCTGCGCCCTCGAAAGGAAATTCTGTGCGAGCGAGTAAAAGACTTTTGACTGTTTGGAGGAGGAGCCTAAGGTCGGCACTGACCCTGTGTAATTGGTCTTTTGAAATCGGTAATGCCCCCAGGATCAGTAGATTTTTTTTTTTTTTCACAGTTTATCAATACAAGAAAATGGCATCTGTCAAACAAAGAAAACATGACTTTGGTGATGCCAGATAGCCAGGAAAATAGCAAAAATACATTGGTGTAGCATTCAAGCAGAGAAAAAAATAAAAACTAAAAACGTAAATAAATCAAATGAAAAATACATTTTAAAATGGGCCAGGGGTAAAAAGTTCACAATCAGTTCATTATATCCTTTCAAGCAATTGCAGTGCTTTTCTCTATTAAAGGAAGTGAAGGAGAAGAAGAGCTTCAGTTCTTTCAGGAAGGTATAAAACAGGTTTGCATTTGAGAAATTTACATTTATGAATGAAAAACTAACAACAGAATATAAATTATGACATTCAATCTGAGGGTTTTTTTTCTTTTCGTAGGATACTTAAAGTAATGTGATGTTTGGTGAACTCTTATGAAAAAATCACTGATCCTGTGGGCATTACCGATTTCAAAAGACCAATTAGACAGGGTCAGTGCCGACCTTAGGCTCCTCCTCCAAACAGTCAAAAGTCTTTTACTCGCTCGCGCAGAATTTCCTTTCGAGGGCGCAGCCTCTCCTAAGATTTACCCTCAGGCGTGTATGAAAGCTCGGTGTAGAGCGCGTGTGAGGTGAAATCCACATGCGCGGGTTGTTGGATACTCATGAGATGAATTCTACACACGCGTGACGTTGAATATGCGTGCATGAGCAATTACATGCGTGCCTTGTTGAATACTCGCAGGTGAGGGTTGAAAATCTCGCTGGGGATTTTTGACTGAAATATAATTCCATACTACCCTGAACAGGGGTAGAAAGGGGGAGCTGTCGAGCTACAATAATGAGGAATTCTAAGAAAGGGCGAACCACGATGCGTTGTTTTAATAGATTGTCACAGAAAGCCTCTTCTCTCATAAAAGACTTTGGTTTGATTGAACCAAAATACTTCTGCAAGCTTCTCTGTTGGACAGATGAGACCAAAGTAGAGAGCTTTGGTCAGCACCAGCACAATGATCCCAAGCACAGCAGCAACCTGAGTGGCTTTAGAAGAAAAGAATCAAGGCATTGCAATGGCCTAGTCAAAGTCCAAACCAGGGCACCCTTAAGAGAGGTGTGCAGAAAAAGGACAACTGTGGTTATTACAGCTAAAAGAGGCAAGGCAAGGCAAGGCAATTTTATTTGTATAGCACACTTTCAACAGCAGGGCAATTCAAGGTGGTTTTTGAATGAGGGTGTTTTTGAATGATAGGGTGTACTTATTTTTTTTTACACACTTTTTGATGGCTTTAGCTTTCTTTAATAAATAATGACAGTGAGGAATCTGAGCTGGCAAAGACTCTGTCTACTCCGTCCTGATCTAAACTGAAAGAGGTTGTGCGTTCTTTATTCCACAGCTACGTATGTATTACCATGCTAATTTAATAATACAGTAATACTCTCCTGTAGCCCTCAGCGGTTCCATTCATTAAACCCCAACCCTTCTTCTGCGGTGACTTTCTTGTATTTGTGGGAATCTCTCTCTGCAGGCTAATAGGCTTACTCCTGGATGAAAGGGGAGGCAGGTAGGCGAGCCGCCTTCTTGACTCTGTACGGCCACATCAAAGTCCTCAGACTTAAAGGGTGAAACAGAAGGAGCCCTTTTTCCTTCTATCTTTTTGCATGACTTAAAAGTGCCTTGCAGCTTAATGTCAAACAGAGGTAAAGTCAAACCAGACTTTCTCGCTTCTCTTCTCATAAAGACAAATCAAAGCTACAATTGAGGCCTAAAATATAATAATACCCCATCACCTCATGGGAACGTTCTGCCTGTATTGCTTAATTTCTTACAGCGCTCAGCAATCATTTTCTTTGACAAATGGCAGAGGTGCTGCTCACCATCTGGACGTCTTCAGGCCTCCCTATTTTAGTGATTTAGCTGATGCTATTACCCACAGCGACATATGAAGGAGTGGGCAGGTGGAGGTTTGGTGCCCTCGCAAACAGAAACCTTTTAGGAGGCGGCAGTTGAATCTGTTGAGTTACGTAAGAATCTTGCCTCGTCAGGAAGCGGTACACATGCTCACCTTTAATTTTCCTTTTCCCCCTCGTTTGCAATTTTCAGACGTTTACTGCTGATATGTGCAAAGAACAAAAGGATGGAAAAACAGAGGTTTGCTCATACTCTGCTGTACTACACATTTTTTAAGACAAAGATATACATGTACTGTATCTCTAATATTTTTGAAAGTGTGTGTAGTTTTGGGATTAAGAGAAGGAGAAGATTGAGCTCAGAGGAATGGAGGGGCTTTGTGGGCCTTTTGGAAATCAGAGCTCTCCATCGCTGTCCTTTGCTCAGCCTTCCTGTGTAGGTTTGTCTTTGTACACAATGTTAGAGGTCACTGCTGGGATATGGAGAGAAAAGCCAGAAACACTTCTTTGAAAATGTGTAGCAAAAAAATGAAAGGAAATTCTCCACCAGAAGCAAAAAGCTATCAACACTAACAGTTTACAGTCTAAACTAAAATATTTAATCGACTTGTCTTTCTGATAAATACATGGCACCATATGTCCAAATCCCATTTCCAAGGGTAGCTATTAACCGCTATACAAAGCTAAAACAAACTGCTGAGCCAACTTTGAAAAAGATCATTAAAACACTAAAAAAGTATTAAAAACATAACGATGGGAGGCTTAGACTGTAACTTTCCTGACCTCCAGTAGCAGCTAGTCATGCTACGGAGCTAATGCTAGCTAGTAAGTAATCTGAAACAATTAACATTAAGTCAGTTTTAAACAGCATTTTATCATGATCCATTTCTTTTATAAGCTTAAAATGAAACATTTTGTTTGCATATCAATAACCCGACAACATTTAAAGCAACTGCTAAAAGTTGCAATTTTAAACGACAACCTTTCTAAATTCCTGTAGCAGGCTTCTGTGCTACAGCATTAATGCTATATTGAATATTAAATAGAAACATCGGAGATTACACTTCAGCTATATTTAGTTCCAACTTTTTTCATAGCAGGACAAAAGCAGCACTTCTCAACAATTCGACAAATTTTGAAACAACTGCTAATAATAGTTTATTTTTAAACTGACAATTTCTAACCTCCCCCTGGCAGCTAGCCATGGTACAGCGCTAACACTTGCTTTAACATTAACAGAAAAGATTTTATTTATGCTGTTACATTTCAACGTTATACTCTTAATAGCTCCTTAACTAATGACATTCACCACTGGGAGTTTTTGTAAACTGTTCCTTTTCTAACATGCTGTTGCGGGTAGCTGTGCTACAGTTAAACTGCACTTTTAAGTCAGTGAGATAACTTGGTTATGAATGTAACAGAGGTGGACAACATGAAGTGGGATGTATTCAGTTGAACTAAACCTAAATAGTCATGTTTGATCAGCTGTCAGCGATGTTATTATATGGATGTTTGGAATGTTCTATAACATAACCATCACCAACCATTTTGGGAGGACAGTCACTGAAAGCAGGATTTAGGGATGAACTTGGATTAAATCCTAGCTCTATTCAATTTAAAGTGTTCATGTGTCATTTTTCTGAAGAATTTAGCCAATAAAGGTAAATGCAGTGGGGGTCTGATCATTGTAGGAGCAACCTTACCTTACCTGTATCTATCAAGGCATCCATTGGGTATTTGTTTCAGCTTTGAAGACAGCTTAGATAGTTCATCCAGCCAGCCTTGTGGATCCTTGAATGGGTCATGGCAGTATTTATCCAAACACAGCTGCCTCATGTTTGTAGAGCTCATGCACAGAAGCATTCAGCTGCTTCTCCAGTATTGTCAGGACTTATACAACAGCAGCTCCAACAACCCTCACAGTGATTGTGTGCAGTGCTGTGGCCTCGACAGCCTGCCTCAGGCTGTTGTGTCCAACCTTTACCTCTGTTTGGCCTCTCCTCTTCTTCCGCTGCCTCCTCAGCCACCATCTCGGCTCTGATTACTATGCTGTGTGGCAAAGCTGTCTCATGGGAAGCTGTCTTCCTCCCTCGTTTTCTTCCTCTTCCACGCAGTAATCCTGGGCTGCAGACCGGGCCAGGCCAGGCCAGGCGCCTTCATCGGCTGGCTGCAGATGGGTCTCTTCGGGTCTCGTCTTGAGCGTCAGCCTCGGGGAAGGAGCTGGAGCAGCGCGTCCCACAACTTTTCCTCAAGTTAGTTGGAGAATGCGTACCCAACATGCACTGCAGTCTGCAGTTTTAAAGAAATATTTAACTGCTTTTGGAAAATGAGGATGCAAATTTATTCCACTGTCTTGGTTTGACTAAGATCCAATTAGTGAACTACTGATTGAATATTGGATATTACACTAAACGATTATTGACTACCAGCTTCTTAGCTAAAGTACTCTTAGCCTCAGTGTGTAGTAGTTTTACGAAGCTTTTGTATCTCATGCTTTAAAACCCAATCCAACCCACCAAACTGCACGATAAAACGAGCCGTCATGGCACAGCAGAGGGGAATGCGGGACCCCGGTGAAAGATAACTATGATTTATGTTTCATATCTTTAACCACATTACCGACGTGGTAGCAGGCAGAGTCTGAATTTAATTGCACATTACACGACACCAGAAGGGTGTTCCATGTTATTGGAGTGTAAATATACAGTTTGAAATTAAAAAGAGCATCATGTTAGAGCAATCATGTCAGATTAGCATTAAAGGCAAAGCATCATAAAACTACTGGAAGTGAGAAATGACTTCCAATAAGTATTGCACTGCCAGTTTGAATGCTGTTACACAGTAGATCTCAAAAGTGTACACACCTCTGTTTACGCTCCAGGTTTATGTGAAGTAAAAAAATGAAACCATGACGACCGATTTCTAAAAGCTTTCCATATATGATGCTGATATATATATATATATATATATATATATATATATTGTGTAACGACTGGCTGCTGTAGGGCAGATAGCGAGCAGGGTGCATTGTGGGTATTTTGTTATATCTCAATGTTTGTTGTAGTTTTGTTAAGAAATTTGTGTTATGTTCTGTTGGTAGTTCATTTGTTATGGGGAATGTGTTTATTTTTATGGTTGGCATGTTGCACCATGAACGAGATGGGCATGTGAAATAATGGGCGCGTGTGCCGGTGGGAGTTCTTCTTGTATACACCGTGTGTATATATTTATATATATATATATATATATATATATATATATATATATATATATATATATATATATATATATATATATATATATATATATATAAATATGTAAACCGGCTAACGTCACGTAATGTAGAGCATACTCTTAACCTGAAGAGGGCACACTGACAGTTTTACTTAGGAAATCCATATTTTGAATAAGATCCACTAAAATCCCAAAAGAATGACCGCACATGTAGACAGCACTGTTAGACGCTCATTTCTGCGGTTTATCAGCCAAAAAACCCCAAAAACCGTTGATTTGGGGGTGAGTTTCTCTTTAAGTATAGTGAGGAGGAATGAGGAGTGGCAGACAAATCAGGGAGATAATCCAGGATAGAACGGTTGCAGGTGGGAGAGGAGGAAAACAGAGGGAACAAAAGGAAGGAGAGGTAAAAACACACAGCAGAAAGAAACTCCTATAAGAAATAAGAATTCAGAATCCCTAATAATAAGCAGAAATTAACACAAGGAAAAGAACTATAAATAAGAAAACCTAAATAAACGTCAAACAAAAGCAGAAAATGAATGCCAAGATGGGAACAGAAGAGTCTAGAGTCCAAACGAAACCACCCAGGAGTCGTTACAGTGTCAGGTAGCAGTACTCCCAGGTATTTCAGCTTCCTAAGCTGCATTTTCTTTTAAATATTTTAGATATGCTCTGTTAAAATCCACAAATAGGCACATTTTCCTCAAAAAAATTGCTGTCATGTTCTACAGAAAATTCCCTAAACCACAAATAGAGGGGGGGCAACTGTAGCTGCCACATACTTAGATAACTATTCACTTCAATTCAAAATGTAATTCAAATATACTTTATTTATCCCAGAGGGAAATTAAATGTTGGAACTCATGCTCTAAGTATCTTAAAATAGTCGTTGTGGATGATGATCCTGTGGACAGGAAGGATTTCTAGTAGCAGTCAGCCTCGCAACAATTCTGAAGAGGCCTCTGACTGAAGACTGTTGCAATACGACAGTCTCATGACTGTCATGACATGCTAACCCCAAAGAGCGGAGTTAAGGAAGACATTGGATGTTAGCATCAGCTGTAGCGCGGAGACGGTTTCCACTGTGTGTATTGATGCATACTGAGGTATATTTGGTGTTTGAACTATTAAAATAGGCAGTTCGAAGCGTTTTTAGATGGAGAGTCAAAAGTATTATAGCAGCGGTGTCCAAAGTCAGTCCTCAAAGGCTGATATCCTGCATGTTTTAGCGCCTTGCCTGAACCAAATGATGGTTCATTAGCAGAACGTTGCTATGCTGGGACCATTTGGGTCAGCTGCTGGAGCAGGACATCGGTCTGTTATAGCTGGAGGTGGCAGAGGTCAAAAAGCAGACCCCTGTACTCTGATACCTCTAAATAAAATCCAATCCAGCCAGCTGCCTTCATTGATCACTTAATAAGTAAATAAGGAGCGAACAGCACATTGTAAATCTAACAGGCATGGGCTCTGAACAAACCTTCTTTAGAAAGAAAATGCCTTTTTCTAATCTTCAGACCATATATAGATTTGAAATGTGCTTTAAAGAAACATAGCGGGAACAAGTTCAAATACTGTTGCTCTGCAGCAACCCCCCCTAAATTACTATGGTGAAACTAGATGTGCCTACTAATTGAGTCTCAGTGCTGTGAGGAGATGAAGAGGGGATAGAAAGGCAAAGAAGAAAGTGGTGGTGGTGGGGGGGGCGTCTGTTCATAAACAGTGTTTACTTTAAGCAAGCCGTTCCCTTATTAGTATTAATAGCAGTGACTTCAGAAAGCTCATATTCTGCCACTGGACAGTTTTGTATTATTTATGATGGAAATGAAAGCCAAGGAATGGAAGCAACACTGGAGGAGCGCTGTATAGCCAACCATGTTGCCGATGCCAGTTTACGTAATCAACAGTGGGGTAAACAGCGCGGCGGGGGGCGGGGCGAGGCAGGGCAGGAGAAAAACGAGAGCAAAACGGTAGATCCACATCTCAGCCGGTCTGAGGAGAACGCTGCAGACCGCCTGCTCTTCATCTATAAGTCCTTTTGAGCATGAAAGTGTGCAGAAACCTCGCCTCCAGTCCAACTCTCTGTGCTGTTGATCCTAAGGTGTCGGGTCAAAATAAACACACTGTAACTTGTTTTAATTAAAGACAACATCTGCTGGCTTTTATTATTGAAGCTGTCAGCCTGAACATCTAATGCTTCATCCTCTGCTGTGTTTAGGGTCAGGTTTCACCCAAATCAACCCCACACCACTTCAACTTCTATATCTGGACAAACCTGACCCACAACCTGACCTGGTGAGAAAAAAATGCAACATCTCAGATTGAATGCCTCGGCGTGTTCAGTTCATAAAAACAACATTCGAACAATGAGTGAGTGTGGCCTGTTTGAGAGAAACAAGCATGATGGCAGCCTCCACTAGCTCCCACTAACTGTCATGCACGGCGGTGGACGGGTGGTTATTTGGGCTTGTTTTAAAGGACCCTCTGTTGAGGGATTCAAACAATTGATTTGTTTTGGGGATTTTTTTGCAAACAGCTGGAACTGGGTTCCTATGTCTTTATCTGGTAGAAATCCCAGCTGCTTTTAGGCTCCGCCTCCCAAAGTTCTCAGTCCATTAGACCAATCTTTAAATGGAGGAAGGAAAGAATGATGTAACGTGGGAAAAATGAAAGAAAAACTGAAGAAAACAGGGAAGGAAAGAAAGGAAGTATAACAGAAAGAAAGGATAGAAATACAAGAAGAAAGGAAGGAAAGAAGAAGACAAGGAAGTAAGTAGAAGAAGTATAGCGGGAAGAAAGCAGAGGTTGAGCTAGTTTAAAAATAATCCAATCATGATCTATTTTTACCCATCAATTTTTCAAATGATTAGAATGACAGATAAGCAATGAAATGAACGATTGCACTTAAAATACGTTCTATCAGAGTGTAACAATCAAGAGCTCCTAACAGAGAGAAATTGGTTAGATGATTATCATCATCATCATCATCATCATCATCATCAGTGTGAACACGTCTATAAAACAGGAGTTTAGGCAAACAGGTGTCTACTTATACAACGCCAAGGCAGAAAGACAAAAACTACATGATTATTTTATAAAATTGGGACCCAAAGGCAGAAAGATGCTTAGTTGTCCAGTTTAAGAAGTAAATGAGCAGGTTTGTCTCAACCAGAGGGGGCGCTAGACATTTTAGTTCTTCCTCATTCTGACCAACAGATGATTGGATTTTTTTTAACCCTATTTTTACCTGTCAATTTCTAAAATAGCATATTCAATACAAACAGTTGACCTGCTGCAGCCTGAACACACAGTCTAACATCTTCCTTCTGCTCCACATAGAACTAAAATGATCACCGGCTTTTTGTAATCTAATAGTGGGATTGCAGCAGAGGTTTTTGTCAGGAGGTTTTGCCTCGTATAGATGACTTCTCATGGGGGTTTAGATGTTGTGATGGGAAGATGTCAAAGTAATGTGAATTCATTGATTAGTTATATGTTCATAAATGCATGTAGGGAATATGTCATGTAGAGCTCATCAGAGTGCATAAACAGACATCAGTGAGGAGCAGATATAAGCAGGACGCCCTCTGACCCCGTTCCTTCTACTGCACAGTGTGAAGTGATTTAACTTTGTGGGACCAGACATCAAGACTGGGTAGGAGTGAGTGAGGAAGAACATGTGTGACAACTATATGCTTTAGTTCATTAGGAATAGTGAGGTCCAGAAGAGTTCGAGCATGGCACAGTTCTGGGTGCACCTTATGTTTTATAATCTGGCCATATAAAATATATAAAACTCCCAAGGAATGCAGCCTCATCTTTATTTAGAGGAAGAACATATTTTTCTCCCGTGACAAGACAAGACTGAATTCTGATCCCACAAGCCCTCTCTGCAGCAGGAGGATATTCAGCAGCATGCGCTCCTTCTGCACTGGTGCAGCTGGTCACAGACGCGCTCCACAACTTCAGTAACTGTTCAAGGCGCTGTCAGCTCCTGGTTAGAGAGATGCATTAAGGAAGTTGTCCAGGTCTGAGATGATGCTCTGACACTCTCCTGGGAATCTGTTTTTGGATTGATTAGTTACCTGATCTCTGTGTGTAAAGTTGAAAATGTCTGCGTAAAGTGGTCAGGGGGAGGAATACTAACCTTCAGAATGACCGACAGCCTTCAGATTTTTCCATCACCATTTAAAAAAAACGATCAATGACAGAAATGATTTTATTTTATTTTCCATTGTTCTCCTAAAATGGAGAACAATGAAATGATATCGCAGACATTTCTAGTGGAATCCTGCTGAAGGATTTTAGGAACGGAGATCAGCTCAGAGAGAGCAGACAGGTTGGAATCAGCTGTTCACCCTGATTCAAGTCGCCACAATGAAACACATTCAGTTCAAGGTTTTCAATTAAAATAACCTTGTTTCATTAAACATTCAAATAATTCTAATTTCTCATTTGAAGACTAGTTGTTTGAAATACACACATACATATACCTGACTACAGTGATTTGAAAAAGGATTTGAGCCCTTAAATATTTTCTGTGCTTTTGCTTTTTTCAAAATTATTTTTAAATGTTTCACATTTTAAAAATGTTTTTTAATCCAAAGATAATTTGAATAAATACAAAATACAGTTTTCTACTGATACTATTTTACTTATTGAGTGGATAAAAGCTATTCAAACTAACTGTTATAGAACCAAGAACTATCTCGAGTAGAACCTGTCTATTTAATAGTGGGTATTGTAGCGACCCCTAAAATATGCATATTTTACACTGTAAAATGTTCACGTTGGAATGTTTGAGCTACTGTATGTTGGCAAGGTTAGAGGAGTAGCCGGTCATTCAACATGTCCAACAATTGTTCGTTTTCTGCCAGACAATTGTTACCAATGTCGGAAATGTCCGACTGTTCCTTGTCCACCACTAACTCACTACAATGAAGTGATCAGAATGTGATATGCCTACCTTTGTTGACATTCATGCTTGACCCCATCCTGCTCCTCTGTATTTACATGATTTGCTGAGCCATCATCCGTCGATGGGAGGTCTCTCTGACAGGCACACAAGGACGGACGGACTAGAGCCTGATTTTCTAACTATTCGTCGAACGCCACCGAGAATGCACGTCTGTGATTGGTCAGCCCAACATCAGATCACCAGAACGGTGCTCTATTGACAATTCCAAACATCCGGGCTTTTTCAACATTACCCAGAATGCAACGCGTCTTGTCAGTGAAAACAACCAGTATTTTTGATAGCAATTTGCATACAAACCTCCGCAAATCATGCCTAAAAGTTGTTGTGCAGTTGGTTGTTCCAACCATAGTTTGCTGGAGCAGAAATGATCTTTCTTTACTTTCCCCACGGAAGATGGAAAAAGTGGGTTAACGCGGTCAAGAGAGTGAAACCGGACGGTTTGGAATGGAGGCCAAACAGGACTGCAGTCCTATGTAATGTAATGTAAGACATTTACTACTTTATGCACAGAATTCAGATAACTGAATCAATCAAAAAAAGATTAGACTACTATGAGAGCATCTGACTGATTCTCATCTCAGACCTGAACACTCAAAGCATCGCTATCTGAGAGCTCCGCTGACAGCACCATGGAGAGTAGCGTAGCTGCGACGGACCAGACCGATGGCGGTTTTAAATCAACCGGCGGGTTGGGTCGGGATATAATCTGGAGATTACTGCGTCTACCGGGTTGTGTTTAAAAATCATCTAAACAGATGCGGGTTAGTAAAATTGGATAAGTGCAGGACTCTGCAAAAGTAAGCTGTATAGGCTACTTTTACTGCTATTATTTTGTATTTAACAATGCAAGAAATACAGAAATTAGATATGAAAGTATAAATTCTTGGGGCAACAATATTTACTTTTATTCAAGTTTTCATATTAATCGAAAGACATTACTTATTAAAGCCTCTAAAATTTATTGAAAAACATCACCCTCCGCTCCTGCTGATGGTTTGTTTTCACCGACACATTTTGATTTGTGACATAACTATGACGCTACGCCGGAATTAATTAGTAGTCAATGCAGCTTTTGGCCTCTAGATGTTTTATATAACAAGGTCAGTTGATCTAATCTGGTGGTTAGGTGATGTTGAACACCAGGAGGTGTAGAGAACAACAAACCAGACGCTGGGTTTGTTTGTTTCCATGTTTTTAGAGGATTCTATGAGCTGCACTTCTAGTAAAAAGTTTTCCAGATCAATCAGAACTCGCTCTCGGTCGGCCATTCCTCCTTGACTGGATGTTTGTTTACAAGCTGAAGGAAATAAACTGTTGTTGACCAGATTCGTCGCTGCAATAGTAGGCAGACCCATCAGAAAAGGTTTTACCCCCCCTGCTGTCCTGGAGGGGGATTGCTTTGTAACACTGACACACCAACGTGAAGTATAAGAAGAAAATGTCTCCGTCAATAGATACACTGTAACAAATTACTGTAAAAACTACAGCATAATTGTACAGTAAGGTGGCTGGGTTTTGAAAATACAACTCTTTGCTGTAAACAGAAATGCGTCTGAAAAGAATATGGAATTTAATTGGGCCTCCTGATCACGTGCTTAGCTGTACTGTAAATTTTAAATGTACCGTTGCATTGTGGGACATTAACCGGCAGGCGGCGAATGTTCGCGGGCTACAGCAGCGACAAGGACTTTCACTTCACCGGTAAGGACCATTTTAATCAAACATTTTTTTGCTGTTTTGTTTCTGTTAGTTGAGAAAAGTACATTTTACATGGTTATACTGAGCTACTCTTGCGGTTCCATCATTTTTTTTGCTAAAGCTGACTTTGTTTTTTTCTAAGCAAGCATTATGTGCAACATAAGTGTTTTTTAATTTCCTTAAGACCTTTGTTTTTCACACAGAACATACCGATGATTACATTATTAGCTAACATTAATATTGGTAGAGCCATTGGGGGGGAAATACTCTGTTTTGTCTGGCGGCAGCTTTAATTTGGCATGTTCTGAGCCTATATCTGGCTTGCTGTGTCTTGGGCGGGATTAAAGTGATTTTTATTAAATGAGCCTTATCTTAAAGGTTGTGTGTTAATTTCTGCTTTGCTCAGTTAAACTACCTTAATAATTCGTCCCAAAAACAAAGAGCATCTTATGTATTATCTTCAGGAAACTAGTATTGTGGTATTTAATGATTGCGGACCGGACAGATCCTCTCTCTGCGCTCACATGTAGTTACCATTACCGTTTAGAATTTAGAAGCTATTGCACTTAATACGTGCGTTTCATCAGAAAGTGTTTTATCTGTGCGCGCATCCTATACTTCATCTGTTGTCAGAGTATGCGCATCTCATTCCGATGATTTGGTGTCAAAGAGTTAAGGCTGTCCATTCTGTAAAATATTGCTGAAGTGATATAGAGCTGTTTCCTCGATTTAAAAATATTTAAGTTTTCTTTTTTTTGACGATTTTTTTCATTTATTAATTGGTTGCTGCTACTTAATTGGATTGTAAGGTCCACAAAACAAATATATCAGTCCTGCATTATTAAAGCAGTATCAGTAGATTTTACATGTTAATTTGGAATATGCCTATCTGGAAGAAGCACACAACTTGCTGCCAAGTCCACGACTCATTGTCCTTGGTAAATACAATATATACACTGTACGCTGTACCCTTCTCTGTGTCTCACTGTATCCCATCCTTCCATCTGTAGACAGAAGGACGGGAGATACAGTGGGATATTGCAATCTTACGGTTTATGTAATTCCTTTCTGTAGAATTCTGAATAGTCAAATTAGTCTGAACACAGAGGAAAACAGCAAGCAAAGAAACCGAGGAAACAAAAAAGCATGAACATTGAACTAACATGAAAACAAGTGCTGCACTGATATAAAAAATTTGGGCCAATACCAATATTATCTGACAGTAATATGGACGTGTATGTGTAAACACACACACACATATATATATGTGTGTGTATATATGTATATATATATATATATATACACACAATACTACTGTGCAAACGTTTTAGGAAGGTGTGGAAAAAATGCTGTAAAAGAATGCTTACAGAAATATGAAACATGATTAGCTACAAGCTAACTACCCAGAGCTAACGGAGGTTGGGGATGTTCAGAACATGATTAATATCCGAAGATGAATAAACATTGCGAACGCCACTGTTGATCGCTAATCACCAGCGCTATCACTGACAGCCAATCCAACAAAAGAACATGCCGCTTAATAATTTCAAGTTTGAATTACATCTAAACAGATCAGTTATGAAAACATTCACCCCCTCAGAGTTGTCATGATGGTAAACTTGAACTATTAAACCTAACATGTTTTTTTGAACCAGGCTTTACCATGTTTATTTCTGCTGTGAAGTTGGCATCTTTACCATAGGAGTCAATGGGAACTTGATCCTTTCTGCAGCCAGCCCTTACTGGATGAGGGGTGAACTGCAGATTTTGTCACTTGTTCATTGGCTTCAATTTTGCCCAGCAGAGTTTGCCCCTTGACTTGATGAATATGGTTAAAAAAAGTGACTATTGATGATGAGGATACCCATATGTTGTGCATCCCTAATGAAAACTTATCTGTGAATATTTATTTATTTTATTTTATTTTTTCCAGGAGACAGCTCCACTGTTAGTCAATGGATGATTAGCATTGAGGGTGAAATTGTTTGTGAGGGCACACAACCTACCTTTCAGTCTGGACTCGCAGCACTTTTTGCATCCTTCTACGTTTTTAACCTGGAGTATCCAAATGAGGCGACATGCACACTGGAGTTCATTCAAAGGTAAAATTAATTAAATAATGCCTTTGCTAAACATATTTGGTCATTTAGAAGCGTCTGATCATTTTGTCTCCCAGTCCTACCCTCCCCATCCCTGGACACCTCTGTCCAACCGCTCCATCACTTTACCACTCATATAGGGTCTTGGGGCATGGGCACATCACTGGGGTGCGAGGAGGGGCTTCCCTCCTCGCTATCCCGTGGCGTCCTGGGTCACAATTTTAATATACAACTTAGACACTCCCACTTATAACATTCTCACGTGACACATATGTAGGGACTTTGGGGTGGGCACACTTTTCGGCATCCAGAGGGGGAGCGGTTCAATCAGCTTCACCTCTGGTGCCGGTGCCCACTGTTAAACCACATATAGACACTGAGGGCTCGGCGTGGGGGTTGGGGGATGTGTGGCTGCCTTCCCCACATCCCACCCCTCTGTTTTAAATGCACATTATAACAACACGCATCAAGACCATACTCGAGCGGGAGGATGGAGGCTAGGGGTCTTTTCACACCCCTGTTCGCTACGGGCCATCAGGGGTTGGGGTCCGGAGGAGGACAGGCGGTCTGGTCGGGGTCCTGGGCTGTCGGGCTGCTTTGCCACTGTGGGGCCCTTGGCGGTCTGCTTGTCTCCGTCCTAGAAGGTAGGGGGTCCATCTCCCGGGTCTGGGGGCTGGTGGCTCTACTGGGGCATCGGTACCTGGACCTGGGAGCATAAAGTGTGTTTGGGGTGTGTGAGCGAGGGTACAGCGTCATTTTTTTGGGTGTCTTGGTGAGTCAGTGAGAATGTATGTGTTTAAGAGGGAGGGAACGTATGACTGTGTCTGTATGTGTTTGTCTACCTGTCAGGTTGGATCTTGGTCTGCCCCCTCGCCTGGCGCACCTCAGGCCTTACACTTAATGGGGGGCCTATTTCCCCTCAGTCACTCCCCGCCGGTGACGGGGGCCCCTGCCTGCCGGTGCATCGGTGGTCAATCCGGTTCGGACCTGGTGCGTGCCTGGCCGGGCCTGGGGGGGGCGGTGTGTCGATCGGCTGATGCGCTGGGCCGATATCTTCCTTTGGTTGGTTGGGGCACGTCTTTTAGAGGTGCCAGGTTTGGGATTGTTGGGTGGTGCCTGCTCGGTGGCTCGGCGGGATGCGGATCCGGCGTCTCTGCTCGTTTGATCACCTGTTCTGTGCGCACCGTGCGTGGCCGGTTCATTGGCGGGTTGGACGGGCCCTGGCCCTCGTTGGATCCCTGGTCTCGGCGCCCTGCATTGCGCAGGATCAGGACCCGGGAGCTGGTACAACTTGGTGTCCAGATGCTGGCTGAGCCCGGCCTGGGGATGCTGTCCGTCCCCTGAGGCTATCGGTGGGGTGCTGGGATGTTGGCGGTGGGGATTGGCCTAGGGTGGAGGCGGCGCGTGGCTTGTCGGGTCCCTGCTGGGGGGGTGGGGTGCCCCTGGGCCCCGGCTCCCCCGGTCCATTGCCGGCGGGGCCCGTGGGCTCGTCACTGCTACCCCACGGGCCCCTGCATAGTGGCCGCTGGATGTTCCCCTGGGGTTCTCCTTTGCCCCTCTCTTGGGGGAGGCGGTCGGCCCCGCCCAGGTTCGCCTGGGGCTCTGGCGGTCCTTTGGACGTCTTTGCTCCGATCTCCTTCATGTCTGCATCGATTCCTGGGAGACGGATTGATGTCTTCTCACACCAGCTATCGAACACTCTTATGGAGAAACCTTATTTGCACCAGCATGCTAACACACACACACAGATGTGGGGTCTCTGGTGTTTAAGGATATATTCTTGGGCTGAGGTTATCATTACTAGAGCTTGATTAATCGGTACCATGAGTTTTTCTGTGACATTGTTGTTGTATTTTTATATCTATTTTTGTGTGATGTGGTTGTGTAATTCTTAGTTCACAATGTTTGGTTGGTTTTGTCGATGTTCCTTTTTCGTGTTTTGTTTTGTTTTTCCCCTCCCTCTGCCGTCCTGTGGGTATGGAGGCAGACTTCAATGTCTTCCTGTGTTTTCTTTGTTCCCCTTCCTCTCTTGTATTTTCAACTCACCCTCTCTCATGACTTTTTGTTTCCTACCTCTCTTCTTCCTCTTCCTTCTTTCTTCTCCTTAATTTTCCGTCTCCGTGTCCATAACATCAGGAAATAAAAACCCCAACAATTCATAATAAAGATTTTTCACACATATATCAAGTGGAGGACTATAGCAAAAGCTGTACTGCTCCGCTTGTGAAAGTAAATCTGTTGGGCTTCTACTTGGTACTCAGACACCAATTCTGAGTTCCACACTGCCAAACAGGACACGTAAAAACAAATAAAAAAAATAAAAAAGAAGCGTCTGATCCAAAAATGCAGTATCCATCCAGCGGGGGGGCTGGTGCCTATCTCCAGCGGCGAGAGGTGGGGTACACCCTGGACAGGTTGCCAGTCTATCGCAGCCAAAAATGCAATATGTACTTTTAAAAAAAGAGGGTATTTTGAACACGAAGCTAAATTTCTGCCATCTGTTTTATGCACTTTATAGGCCTAATCCCAGAAAGGAACAAAAACAGCTAAAGGAAAAGTAACATCGAGAACCACGGGTCAACTTGTGCAGAAGAAGCACTCAGTGGTGAACCCCTGTGGTGAACTCTCCTCTGCAAGTTGATGGATTACCAGTGGATTAAAATGGTAAGATTACACATTTACCCACAAGTTGTTTTCTCTGTTATGTGCTCTTGCTTTTGTTTTCTAGTCTATTCAATCAGCTTCAGTAGACCACAATCAACAACTATTTAGAGTCTTTCCCTCACTGTGTCTGTTTGTTAGAAAGACATGGAAAGGAGGACAGATACAGTAAAAACACTTTCTCTGACGTTCCCTCACTCAGTGGGTTTACATGCTGTAAAAAAAATATTTTGCCTTAGTCCGACTGAATTTGGACTTTTGAAATACATGTATACACCTTAATCTGGCTGAAGTTGAACCTGAACTGGCCCACTCTTAATCAAACTAAGACTCCCATATAATTAGGTTAGAAAGCTGAACTTCTCTGTATGTAAGCAACATCTCAGGCTTGAGCTATAACTCGCCTGAGCACTCCAATTTCTAGACGTGACAAGACCGCGAAGCTGGAATAGCAACATCCTTACAACAACAACAGCACTTGTAACACACGTGAACATGTACAGTCATTTTGGGACTGAAATTCTCTGAGGGGGTCAAGGACAACCCACCTCTCACAGCCCTCATGTACCTAAGCCTGCTCCAGAGCTCCACCCTGATCTCCAGCCTCCGGGGCTTCTGCATGACTCCCAGTCTGCTGCACAGACTGACCTGACTACTGCAGTCACTATCAAAGCCAAAAAACCCAGAGAAAGACTGTCCATCATATCTGCCCTCCATCTCTCTGTATTTATACATTTAGTTACATCTGCTGTTCATTTTCTGTGTTGAATAAACATTTTTCCTTTCTTTACCTTCTAGCAATCCTTTGATTCAGCAGGACCTGGACGGTTCTGTCAACTTTAAAGCTTCAGAGGTGTGTTAGGGACTAAGTTTGACTTATTATGTATTCATTTTGGTTTCGTTTGGATATGTTTAAGATTTTCAACTATCTAAAATGTTAAATATGTGCTGGCAGGGTTCCTGTGGATTGTGTAAAATTATCTAAATGTATGTATATGTAGTTTAACCCTTTGCAGTTTGTGATTAGTTTGAGAAAAAAAAAACAAGTATGGTAATGTTTATGCTGTGTTCCCATTTACTTCCTTCTCAAAAAATTTTTAGAATGAGAGAAAACCAACAGATTTGGGAATTGGTGCCTTTGCTTGAAAACTTTGCGCCTTTAATTTTTGAAGTTATGTGACAGGTTGTATCCATGATGTTGTTACAGTTGGTGCTATAACTTTATTTAATTTATGAAATCATATGGTATTCCAATCACTTCAAAATATCTTTGTATTTTACCATTGAAGTTGTTACATCTTAAAATGTATGTCAAAAGCAAATGTTGCTTTTTTCTTTTCATAAAAAATTTTATGTTTTGGTATGTTCCAGATTCGTGTTACATTGACAATGAAATAAAGTAATTTCAAAATATATTGAGGGTTTTTTTCCAAGGAGAAAAAAATGTGATGTTTTCCATGTTTTCGATGGAGTTAAGTTGCATATAGCGATTTCAGATTATTAAAATCTACCAATAACCATGCATAGTTGCTATTGAAATTATATTTTTGGTAGGGTCTTAAACTACTGTAAAAATAAAGTAACTTCCTGTAGTTCTGGTAAATGGTTGCTATAAGAATTACAGTAGAATGGTAATACATTTTCAGTAAGATTGTAATAAAATTACAGCCAAATTGTACAAGAAAATTAGTGTAAGTAAGAAAATTACAGTAAAACAAAAGATTACAGTAATATTCTAATTAAAGCACAGCAAAACTAAGAAAATTACAGTAAAACAAAAGATTTCATCAAAACTGTAAGAAAATTACAGTAAAACTAATTAAATTATAGCGGGGTTACTGTAAAAATTACAGTAACTGGCTGGCAACCCTGCTGCCAGTAATGTACTGTAAATTCTACAGTCACTTTATTTACAGTGTAGGCGTGGCTTTAGTTTGTTTTTTTGGCAGGAATGACTTCTCCTCCATCAGATTTATCCATCTCTTTGTTGTTCTGCTTCTAGTGCTAGCCTTGCAAGAACTCCCACCCAGGCCACTGTGGGTGGCAGTTCTCGTGAGGCTAGTGACAATTTAGTTTAGAAACGCAGAGGATTTTTTAAATGATATTATAATACGGGAGATTTACGGGATTATACCAATAAGACAAAATACTGGAGTTTCCCATCCAAAATGGGAGACTTGACAGATATGAACTTGAAAGACAAGGGTACTTTCTGAGGAGATCTGACAGGTTCCAATATTAGAACCTAGAGTTTCCGGACAACAAGGAGACAAACTCTAGGAAGAAACAACGAGGAAGTGCCGCCTGGCTCTACCAACAATGTTGGACCATCAGACGTTGAACTGCAGCCTCTTTTAAACCTCAGGTCAGCAGGATTGTCCTCAGACGCGCTGATGAGCCATGCAGCTTCCTACAAAGATCTTCTCAGGAAGAAGATGACTCACTCTCATGCCACACCCACCAAAAATCACAGAATCTGACAATCTAACCCCCAGTCTGACATGGTGGTGGTCCAACACTGCTTCCCTTCTTCAGGACTTGCTGCGTGTTCTGCTCTTGACCAGAAGATCGACCATCAGTCTGTGACTTTAACCATGAAGTCCATCTCTTAATGCTTTTACTTGATTAACTGGGATGAACAAAGACCTTCCAATGTGGCCAAATTCTGCATTGAAGCCGGGCCAAACATCCTGGATAGTGGTTGTTGCTGTTATTAGGTTAAAAGGACAATAACTTTTTCACATAATGATCGAGTTAGACAGCTAGTTCTTCTCTAAGAAACTAAATATTTCCTGTTTGTATTTACTCAGGTTATCTTTGTCTCATTTTGAAATCAGCTTGATAATTTGAAACCTTTAGGTTTCAAAAAGAGCAAGAGAACATATTTGTAAGGGGGCAAATACTTTTGGTATAAATTTCCTTTGTTCCAAAATTATATTTAGCCCAATAAAACGAACATATATTTTAACTGTGCTTACATTCAGGCCTGGCACCAATGGGTGGGCCTGGGGGCCCGGTTTCACCCATTTAGGGATCGGTCGGATCGGAACCAAGACAGTTTAGAACACCCGTGTAATCATGCAATGCATTGACCCAAGACAACCAGTAGAGGGTGCTGTAGACTATTGTTTGAGATGGCTCTGTTCTGTCAATGATGCGAGGCTTCGAAAGGTGAGTTACTTTTTTTTCTGAGTGATTTAACAAAAGTGTTTACTGTGTCTACATTTATTGTATTCTCAATGAGTGGTGCCGGTAGAGGTCTGAGTGATTTTCTACTTACTACGTTTGATGTAGATTTTCTGCAGAAGAACCCCACCAAAATGACCACAAACAATACGGAATCAATCTTTATTTATATTAAATTAAAAATATACTTTTGACAGATCCATGTAACAAACATGAGGAAGGGTATTTCTCTGATATAAAGCTTTGGGTGTGATTTCAAAGGATTCGGAGAGAGCTAGTCACAGATGACAACGCTTGGTAAGAGGAGAAAAGTGTCGAAGGATGAAGAAGAGTAGCTTCTCCCATTATATTACTTCTAAAAGCATGCAAAAGAAATATGAAATGAAGGGAAACAAGCTGGTGTAAGAAAGATGCACTCAGCCTTTCAGGACAGGATGAAGTTAACTTGGCTCAGTAATGTATTTAGTAGAAACCAAGCAGAGCGAGTAGCGCTGTCTGGGTTAGTCGGCAGCGCTGGTTTCACAGTTATGGTGCTGAATAAAAGGACGTATGGAGGAAAAAAGGCTTGTAAGTATGGCTGGGTTAATTTGGCAAGTAGGAAGGAACTGAAATAATAAAGTACACTGATTAGCCTGCCTCCATTACTTTTATAGAGTAAAACAAAATAATACATGAGGACAGCCACCAAGGCCTGGAGTTGGGCCACTGAACAAAGTTTTACATGATAAAAAGGTCAACAAGTACTTTTAAAATCAAATCCTCATCAGTCCAAAGATACACTCACAGAAAGCAAATATGTACGTCTCTTTTTTTGTACAAGTTGTGATTAGCAGGAGAAAACAGAGTCGATAGAAATTCAAAGCATTGCCTCCCATTTATGTACAAATTCACCATGTCGGCCATTACAGTGCTTTAGAAAAATACTATTCACATTTGTTGTTGTAGTATGTGTAGATAAATTCTGGAGGAACGCCTCCACAGAGATTCTGTACAGTTACACTGATCTGGTGTTTTATCGTGGGAAAAAAAAGACTATATTTAGGTGATAAATTGTGCCATTAAAAATCAGACAAGTAAAATTTGGAGCTAGATTTTTTACAAACACGTTAAATAATGCACAGTAGATGACACCACAGTGGATAAACGTCATCCTTGATGGCATGGAATAACACACACACACACGCTCACTCACACACACTCGGGTATCTCCTGAAAGATTTCAGAATTATTAGGTCCCGGTTTGTGCTGAATAACTTTATGAAATATCAGTTACATTTGTTGTACACTGGACAGAAACGTCACTATTGTTGTCACCTTCTATAAGCAAACATTATTTAACATAAATCATATTTTACCTGAACTAGCCATAACCGGTGGGGTTTGCTGGTAATCAACAGCATGAAACAATATTTTAAAATCAGTGTTTATAACTCCTTCACAGATACAGCACATCATCAGACTATTAAATAAAAATAAAATTAAAAAATCTGTCCAAGCCTGTTATAATAATATCGGTCTTTCATGCCTGCGGGCAGACTGTACAAATTGATTTAAATGACATGGTCCAAGTTAACAGATACATGAGTAGGTTCTTAAATAATAAAAGATGTGAGCAGGTATGTACTGGACTGTTTTTTCAAATAAACTAAAAATCGTTCCTGAACGTGAGACCTAGTTTCAAGCCTTCTGCTCCTGATGAACAGGTTTTTAAATTATGAAACATATGTAAACAAGTGTTTGTAGAAGTGCACGTTTTCTTGTCTATATGAGAACACAAATATTGTGCCTTCCAGTTTTCGTGCCTACAGTGCAAATGGGTTTAGAAGGAAAACGGTTCCGACACTTCATGACCCCGTCACTTTATATTCTAAAATAAAAGATATATAGCTGTGTTTTTAGTAGGAGTTGTAGTTCAACAGCTGTTCTCTCTCTCCAAAAGGCTTCAGCCCTCCAGTTTGTTTCGTCTACAGGTGAAACAGATTTCAGAAAGACATCTGGTGGACAGCCAAGTTCACATGTACATGACACATCGGAATGAGGGATGTTTTTAAGCAACTTTCTGTGTTTTCAGTTTTCTGTCCCTGAAGCACAAACTAATTTAGACTGATTTAGCAAAAAACTAAAACAAAAGCTACGTAGCTAGAAAACACAGAAATCTAAAAGAAGAGGCTGATGTTAGGTCAGTTTTAATAAGTATTAACAAGCGTTGGTATAGTAGTGTTGGTCAAGTACGCACATAGTGGATACTTTAGTAGATTTAAGAAAAATAAACAAGTATAAACAAGTATTTCAGTAGTTCTGTGTCCATATAAACAGGTGAAACTAACTTATAGTTTCACCATAGTTATAGTGCCTTACAGTTTTCTGCGTTAGGCTAGTTCACTCACACATGAGTAGATTCTTAAAAAAATAAAACTACTTTCAAGGATTTCTATAGTGCTGTTTTTTTTCTCTTAAAGACAAAAACTGCCATTTGAAGACACAGCTAGTTTAATAGTAGCCAACAGTACAAACTTCTTTAGATCAACAGGCTAACATATCAAGCAGTGCAGTGCAAAAAACCCCAAAAACCACTGTCCATCCTTTGTATGTCCAGGTTTAATGGTAGTAGCCAAAACGTTTTTGTGAGCGTTAAAAATCTCTTTTTGGGATCAATATGCCTTCGATCTGTGGCTTAAAATAAACTGTAATATAAAATAAATGAAATATATAAAAATGTGGCCAAAATAAAACTAAAAAAAGAAATTTCTTTCGCTGAAAACAACAGATAGTTTTACGGTTTTCCATGCCAGCAGTACAAACCAGCAGATATATCATGTTGTGCCAGATTCACATATGCATGAGTATGTACTAAAATAAAAAAGAAATCTGTCTTTTTTTGTGTGAAAAAATCTGTCTGTAAAAACATGACTGTGCCTTCTGGGGCTTCCCATTTTTGTGCCAACAAAGCACACTGTTAAAGAACATTTTAGAAAGATAAAACCAAATAAAAAGCCATACAGAAAGTTATATTTTCTAAAAAAGACCCATGTATGTGTGGACTTGGCTATAAAATCCTTAAGCCTGTGGAGTTGCTTTAGAATTGCTATGAGTAACCAAAATAGTTCAGGCACAGCTAAACAGCAGCAGGTAACACAGCCCAAGACCAAAGTTGGATATATTTGAAATGTGAGTCATCAGTGCAGCAAAAATAATAAATGAACCTTTCTGATAGACACAGAGAGGCTTTCGAAGCTTCTAAAAGACAAGATAACTGGGACAATCTCCAGTTTGACCATCTATGGTGCAGCATTAGGGCCAAACTTAAGACTATTGTGCGGTGACTATGATCAGTGGCTTCCAGCTGGAGGCTAGCTAACTACTGATCTGATTAATGATAGGGACGCAGCGGTAACTGAGAAGGAGAACAGTCACTTGTGTTAGCATTGGAGAGGCTAGTGACTAGCATGCCTACTTCCTGCCTATCCATTAGAATACATAGGCTGTCATTAGCGTTAAAGAGGCTAACGACTAGCATACCAAAACTGTTCATCCGCTTTATTAGACGTGTATGTTTTTTTGAAAAAAACAAAAACTATCAAGAAAAATGGTTGACATAAGAAATCTATAAGTGACTTCTATTAACAGTTGTGTTTTTGTTCTTTGACAGAATGCTCTGTTATTAAACCTAACATCAAGCACAAATATTAAACATAAAACATATATATACACAATAAAAGATAAACTGCACCATCTACCAGTAAATAAAAGAAAAAGGGGCTAACGCAGCGGCTAATAACCAAAACAACATACTATAATAGTAAGTTATCAGCTTTACAACATTGTGTATATATGTTTGTGTTTAACATTGATGTTTATTGAATAACTGCATTCTCAAAGGAACGCCCGTCAATGCATTTAGGTTTTAGATCTTGTAGGTCAACCATTTTTCCTAATAAAGTTTTTTTTTTTTTTTTTTTTTACTGCGTCTAATAAAGTGCTAGTTGTTGGCCTCTCCAATGCTAACGTATATGAGCAGTCTCCTTCTCAGCTACCAGCGCGGGCGCTCAGTTAGCGCTTCCAGCCAATCATGAATCAGATCAGTAGCTATAGCTAGCCTCGTGTGGCAGGGAGTTAGCGCTAACTCTGGTCATAATACAGCGCCATATACCAGTAGTACCAGTATAGATAATAATAAGTCCAGCTGTTATTGCCATGGTTTCACTGTTTTAACAAGTTAGCCTCTCACTCTAATATAGGCTGAATTCCAAGGATTTTATGTATTCTGTGTATTTATTTATTTTGCCTTTGCCTGCAGTTTATTTAAGGCCAAACAAAGTAAAGCATGTGTTTCTCTTCCTATCCTTGCTCTGTATAAACAAGCTGAAATATGTTATAAGTTTTTAACTTTGATAATAAATTCAGTCTGTTTTTCATACAATTATAGTTCTAAAAGTGGCTACAAGATACTCCTTCATAAATGAGTCATGTTCTGGTCATAGGAGTTCCTTAAACATTAAAATAACACTGGAATAGGAGCATGTTTAAGCGGATAGGCAACACATCTAAATATGTTGTTTTTTTATGTTGAACTCTTGAATGCATTTCTCAGACTAATGCGCAAGCATTTGATTTCTTAGGGTGTGTTAAATTACCAGAAAAAAACAGGTTGAATGTTTCAGTGGGACAGGCTAAAAACGCACTATTTCTACCCGTGTCTTTGATCAAAGTGCTCCAGGAAAAACAACATTTACAGCTTTCCACGTACAGTCAAACCCTCATTCATGCCTAAATATATAAACAGCATTTTTAATGCTGAGCAATACAAAGTGAAGAATATTAGTATTTTTAAACTTCAACACCAACAAGGCTTTTCTTCATCGATGGCAGTCTGCCTGCTGATGCATCATTTGTGAATTTAATGACCGTTCTCTCCAGAAGGAAGATCAATGAGTCCTATTTTCACAAGTAATCTGTACTTTGAACCCATATTGCACATTAACGATGCATTTAACACCCACTGGAAGAGTCAGAATGAATCTGTGGATCTTAGCTACAGGCAGTTATCCGTTTATACCAGAAGGTGCCAGCCTATGATAAGAGACGACAATAAATTACTTAATATACCAAAATAAAGTTACATGTTGACTATGTTTAACTTTACACAATACTAGCTCAGCCTTCCTCCTCTATATCGATATTTTAAAAAGATTTCCCAGAAGAGAATACCAAGCTGTGATGCATTTTAAAATATTTTTCCAACCAGAAATGGAGCTATAAACAACGAAACAACAAGCAAAGCAGCGGAAAGCTGAAAGAGAGCCGAAGGGACGTTCCCAAACACTAGAACATCTTTGAAAAAGACCGGTCACCTGATGTCACCTGGGGGAGGGGGGGATCTGGAATATAACAGAGGTGCATTTTTTAACACATGCCTGATGCCACCAGTGTGCTTCGGCATTAACCTTGATAACAGCAGAGCTAAGAGGGGCGGTGAAGTTTTAAAGTCCTTTCAATGACATTCTGGAGACAGACGCCCTCAGCCTTTACCGTCGTAACCACGAGGTTTCTGATGCTGTGCACTGTCAGCCAGCTGGCTGAAAGAAAGCGGCTACACTTTTCCCTTTCTGAAAAGAAAGACAACTTCAGCTGATTATGCTTTTTGCAAGAGGAAACATATCCAACTATAACAAAGGAGAGCCACCCATCAGTCTTATGAAGCACATTTCCTCAGACCATTACATGTAGCTGTTGTGTATTTTGTACTTTAGCTTTAGTCTTTATCTCAACATTATAAAAGAAAATGGAAATGTTACTATACTGAATGATCAGGATGTTAGATTATTTTGGCAGCAGTTGAAATAATACCATAAAATTGTGGTATTTTAACAGTTTCTTTAAAACACAGGACTTCGGCTGTGATCACGCGGTTCTGTTTCAGTATCTGTCTTTTTGGACTGAGGCATACTTTAAATAATTTAAGACACTTACTGTTGTTAACTGTCAACATTTGAAAGAATTGGCAGCAGTGGTACAAACTGAGGGAGGTAGAACAACATTTTACTAAAAATATGTTTGAACTATGCCGTAAAAGCAAGCATATAGATAAATGTTATTGGAGTATCATCCACATTTACTAAAACTCCTGGTAAAGGTCTGTAAGGTTTTAGAACAATCTAACATTTTATCTGCAGTTAAATAAAATATTTTTTTGCTAAACTGCTGCTGCCATACATAGCAATAAGAAAACATCAACTGTATTTGCACCTCATGCCCACTGTTAAGTATGATGGAGGATCTATGGTGCTGTGGGCTGGTTTCTTTTCCATGGGCCCTAGTACATTTTTGGACTGCTAAAATGTTGCCAGAAAACTAAAACAGCATGCTTAAACTTTTCAAAGACTTCCCAGACCTCCTAACCAGGGGTAAAATGTCATGAAAATTCCATAAGGCGTTAAATCCAGTCAAACCAATCAGTTTATGAAATTAAAACGCAGCAAATAAAATACACAACAAGCAACAAAACTTAAGGGGCCAATAAAGAACTGGGAATTGGAGACGTGTGGTTCTTGGTTTTATGCGACTGATAATCATTCTAATATGCAGCTGATAGCCGGCGTTATAGTCAATGGGTCCGTTTCCACCTGGCGAGAAGCGCCGTGAATCAGAAGCGTTGTATCGCGGCCCTCTCCTAGATTTATGTGACAGGTCTATTTTTTTTACATGCTACGCTTCCAGAACCCGTAAACCTAGCAGATTAGATTGGACCAGACAGGAAATCAGACACAGAGCATTGTAAAGCATCCAGAAAAGTTCTAAACATCATTAGCAGTGACACCAGGGTTGAAGTTAGTCGGTCTGTGGAACTAATTTGTTTGTTTTCATCACAGACAACGAGAATTTAGTCATAGAAGAGGAGAATCAGCAGGTTTATATAATACCAGTGATCATTTTAACAAGGTCAACATGAAAATGGAGAAGGCATGGACAGAAATATCTGCAGTAATGGGAGTGGATGGTGAGTTTATGGTACTTATTAACATAGAATGCCATGTTTCCCCCTGTATGCTACCTTTAAGTTATTCAACTGCAATTCCTCTGTGATTTCTCTCGGGACCAGCTGGGTGGAACACTTGGGCCAAACTCCGCTGGCCAAATGGGAAGCCACAAGTGACAGTGGCAGTTCCCCCCTCATCCACTAGGGGCTTGCTGCAGAAGTAGCCAGTTCCCATTGACTCATGTTAAAAAAGCCAACTTCACAGCAGAAACAAACAGCCTGGTTCAAAAAAACATTTTAGGTTTAACAGGTCAAGTTTATCGTCATGATGACTCAGAGGGGGGGTACATTTTCATTTACATCATTTAGATGTAAATTAAGCTTGAAATTATGACTAATAAGAGGCGTGTCCTTTTGATTGACAGCACTAGCGCTGGTGGCTAGCAGCCCCCCCCCCAGGTAAGGCCTTCAGCCTCAGCTTCACGTTAACAGTCTAGGCTATTTTGTTTGTGTACGGATGTTAATCGTGCTCTTATTGGACAATGACGGCTTCCTTTAGGATTGATCGCACTAACAGACCGTCCAAGAAGTCTCTGCTTCATATTTTTCAGTAAGTAAAATCAAATTTCTGCTATCTTAAGATAACGCTGCTTGGTCAAAAATGGGTTGAGATGATCACATTTCTTCTTTACATATTGATTATTAAAACTTGTTTTAATTAAAATTCACATAGTTTTAGTTAAAGTTATGGACCAACAAAGCTTCATGGTTTTATTTGACGAAATGATTGAATCTGCCTAGAAGGCAGAGGGGTAGCAGAGTCACTACCTCCGTTAGCTTCAGTTAGCTCGTAGCTACATTGGTTTGATGGGTGTCAATCATCTGCCTCCACCCTCACAGCCCCGCTCTCAGCTCCACCTCTTTTCCGGGCGTGACGTGACGCAGGCAAGATGGCGGTGATGGGAAACGCCCACTGGACTTTATTCTGCTCCTCAGAAACCTACGGGTGATGCCACAGAGGCTCCGCCCATCTTATATATACAGTCTATGGGAACACGTTTGAAAGTGATACGCGTCTGAAACTTTCCCAGTTGGAAGGGACTCGCTGCTTTGCTAGCAGGGAGAAGGCGTCAATTACATTACGCGCCACTTACGCTTCCGGTGGAAAGCAGGGATCAGTGGAGAGAGCAACGTCTGAGCATTTCCAGACAAAGTTTGAGCAACCAAACTAGGGCTGCCATGATTCGTCTCTACCAAAATTGTCAACAACAAATGTAGTGATCGAAGTCATCGTTAATTTTTTAAAGCTTTGTTTTTCCCTTAAAACTGTCGCTGTACCTTTGGCTGCTTTGTTTGCCTTTCTGCCCCTGACTCACATGTGCAGTAGTGACAATAAGGGTCAGCCGTGGCGTCACCGGGAAAGCCCAAACAGCAGTATCATGGTGAGCCGACAGCTGAGCTCTAAAGTTCTGGAGCGTTTTAAACAAATTAAAGAGAAGCATATGTAATGCAAAATTCACACAGTAGAACCTGCTTTCCATGGCAGAACAACAGTGATGCTCGAGCATCTTAAAGAGAGCCCGCTGTAGCTGACAAAGAAGAGAGACAGTGGCCTCTGTAAGCTAATTAGCTCGTTAGCTGCCAACATTAGCATCAACAGTATGGTGATGTCCTCTTTTCCCCAGACATGTCGCCTTTTCACCTTCTGTTTCTGGGGCATCAGGGGGGAATTCATAGATTGATGAAAATGTCGTCCCCGGCCCGAGCTGCTGCCTAGTGGCTGGTTCTGATGCATTCAGGAAACCGACAGCGCAGCGCTCATGCTGCTGTTTATAAGACATCAAAGCGCAGGTGTTGTAACAAATGTGAGGCGGAGGTCACATTTGATCCCATTGGTCACATGGACAAAAAACGATGAAAAGGCTGAGCAAAGTGAAATGAAAAACTAAAGACTGGAGTTGCCCTTTTTGGAGATCTTTGTGAGACTGCTGCTTGTTATTACATTAAAAATAAAATACTTATTTTCTCAGAATGTAATTTTTAGATGGAGTTTTTAGATGGCTGTGGACAGGAAGGATCTTCTGTAGCAGTCTGATTTACAGCGGTTTTGATGAAGCTTCTGACTGAAGACACTTGTATTGATAGCTGTAACATTAACAGTAGTGATGATGTTTTCATTACCATTAGCACACATCATGTCTGCTGTAACACTATAGTTTTATTTTAGAATTAGTTCACCAATGTTGAATGAGTTATCATCTTAATTGTCACATAACACTTAGAGATAACACTTTAAGCTAGAAGCTAATGGTGGTTCTATTAGAGCAGCTGCATGCTGCTGTGATAAGATACAATTTACATGTAATCCGATTGGTCGACTAAACAGCAAAATAATCGGTGATTAGTCGATTATCAAAATAATGGTTTGTGGCAGTCCTAAACCAAACTGAAGATGGAAGCATTATGGGTACCACATTTTCAATTGGAACTTCATTTAATTGGAATGAAATAAACAATCTAATGTAAAGGTGAGAAGAATTAGGGATGGGTTGATTTAAAAACCATTTTTCCTCATACCGTTTTTAAGGAGATCCCAGAGAAGCTTATGGAGTGGCCAGAGTTTTCTTTGCCTGTAAAAAACAGAGCGTGACACCACCACCACCACCTCACCCCCACCTGTTGATATGCACTGCTGGTTAGCTGGCTGAAAGTACCTACTACAGTTGACCCTTATTTACAAAAAATACGTATTTAGAAATCTTTCCGGTCGTGAAAAGCACAGTGGGTCACGGTGCTGAAGGTACGACCTCACTGCAATCCTACACCACCCAGTACGAAACCAGGTTAAGATCGGTTAACTAAAGGTAAGAGTTTAAGGTGTTGGTGTTTTTCTGTATATGCAACAGCACTGATACATCATCCTAGGAGTAATGTTGATCTTGGTTTGAGTTGTCTGGATCCCCATTGAAAACCAATTCGATTCAGATAAAGGGTGTGTCTACAGATCCAGTGTAAAGTCATGTTTCTGACCAAACCAATCAGATTTATGGGACTCTGAAATGTTTCACGAGATTTCTTGCCACTGACCCGCTTCAAGAGATTCCAACTTACTCTTGATTTCTCTCTGTCCATACATTTAAATGACTTGTTTGAGCCTACTGCTGGTTTATATCTGTAGCTCTCAATTACCCTGCCACTCAGCTCCACAACTTGTTTTTGTCTCGTTTTCAAAGGGGCCAAGCTGGCTCGCTGAAACACACACACTCATCCCAATCATGCTGATGCAAACCCAGATCCACACATTAAACAGTAGTCTGTGCTCTGCTGGTGCTGCCTTCTTCATTCCTTGAGGTCTTCATTAGTCGGCTTGTAGGAACCTTCCCTCATCCTCCCACTAGATGTCTGGTATTCTCTCTCCCTGTGATCACCATTTTTAGTTCAGATGATCTTCACAAGCAATTTGGCTGTATGCAGCAACTTCCACAACCACATTTACTCATCAAAGTCAGCTTTGCGGTGTGAATGGAAAATCAGTGTTTAGAAAAGTAATAACAGTGTATTTTCTTCCTTGATGATTTTGATCATCTTCCCCAAGTTTACAGCAGTCCAGCAAAAACAAAGAAAAAGAACAGTTGTTGCCCTTGATATTTTCAGGCGATTGGTTGAACTACCAATAGAAGAGATCGCTGTAGTTCTGGTCATCACAGTATCACAGTAACAGTAGGATTAGATTAGACGAGTTTCACATATTCAATGGAAAATTCAAGAACACGCGGTATAATCCGAAAGGCAAAAACACTGAATATGACTGATATTAGTCTGTTTCTGTTGCTGTCTCCACAAACTAAACCAAACTCAGCTTCGATTTACCACAACAAACCTGACAAACTGGGTCCTGTGTTCTTGTTTCAGAATCTATTGCTCATCTTCTGGCTTTTTTTTTTTCGCTGGAAAATAACATAAAATATTTTGTTTCTCTCACAAAAGTGACACAGAGGTGGCTGGCAGTGAGTTCGTGTCCCCAGTGAGTTTGTGTCAGAGAGTTGGGTGCAACACCAGAGTCCCTTCATCGTTCTGTGGCTGATCTTTGTCACCACAGCCGTCTCAGTGAGTTGGAAGATAGTCTCTATCAACAAAACAGAAATTGTCTGGATACAGGGAGGGTGTCCGAGTTGGTTGTACCTGTCCAACTCCTTTGGATGTTGCTACAGCAGATGGCACGTTCTCTGGAAAGAGTTGGGCCGGGTTTTTGTTGGACGCCACTGATGGTGGAACCGGAAGGGATGTCTGGGTGACAGGAGATCAGGAGACAGTCTAGACCACTGTGTTTCGCTGCCTGTAGGGTGGAGGTGGCAGGACGGTGCCAGACTTCAGAGCAAATTCAGACATGTACTCAGAGTTTTCAGCTACCGGTGGTCGTATGTGTCCATTCTGCTTGTAGAACAGCTTAGCGTTGGCGGTGCCTCCCTGGGCCCCATCAGGGGCCACCTGTAAGGAGGACTTTGGGGGCAAACTGTGCTGCCAGTATTCAGGATTGTCAAAGGTTACCTTGAGCTTCTTCCCGCTGGCCTTCCCTGAAGTGTGCCCTCCATGCTTCAGCAGGCTCCCAGGATGTGAGGTGGTGTAGCTCTGGTAGGCCGGCAGGCTACCGTGCCCGATGGTGGCCGAAGTGGACAGGGAACCTGATTGGGTAATCTGGCCTTGAGCACAAGTTCCTGTTTGGCTCTGAGTGATGGAGCCACCTGGATTCCCAGGCTGCCCTGCAGGTTTGATAGTGCTGTGGGCATGGAGGATGTGAGCTGCTAGACCATGGAGACAGGGCAGGCCGGCCGGAGACGGTTGAGCCGAGGGCAAAGGGTAGTGGGGCAGACTGGTCTGGATAGTGAGTGGGAGGTGGGAGCCTGGCGTCGAGGCTGAGACGGAAGAAGGAGGCAGGTTGGGTAAGGGTAGACCGTTTCTCCTCAGGACTTCCAGGCCCAAATCAGCAGAACTGTGGAAGGTGTTGAGGTAGAGGGGCTCATTGATGTACTCGTCCTCTCCTTTAGGTTGGCTGTTGGGCGTGCTGTGGTAGCCGGGGTTGTCCAAAGCATGGATCTCACCGTTTTTACGTCTGGATACAAAGGGGTTCTCCTCAACAGGGTTCAGATACTCTGCAGGACAGATCAGAGAGAAAAGATAAGGAATTCATAAGAGAAATAGAAATGAAACAAAAAAATGAATGGAATCCAAAATAAAGAGATGAGTGCCCAATGGGGGTATGATGATGGCAGCCACTGAGGAGCAGATGGGCAGGGCGCCAACACTTCTTTGGCACTGGAAACTCCATCTGCTGGGGGTCAAACTGCCTCCATCGATTTCCCTGACTCTCCAGCTCCTCCACTCTGATGCGTATTACTTCAGGCTTTGTTGAATCAAAAAAAAGGCCTTGTGCACTGAATTATGATCAAAGGCAAGCACAGTTCTGTAGTAGTAACTGACACAAACTGCTGTTGATGCAAACTTAGTAGGAATGTTAATCAATAAAGCAAAGATGAAATGAAGAAGCAAAACGAGGGGCAAACAGTCCTACAGTAAGGTTGTATCCACGATGCGATGAGTGAAGGCTTGCTAGAACACAGTCTGGATGCACCGTGATGCTCTGCTTCTGATTCTAGTTTAGCCTTCCTTAAGTCTAGCTGTACTTGGAGTACCTGAGGAACTCTTGTCTTTCATGGCTGTCATGTAGCCGTCCTCATCAGTGTCCCCTCTGGAGGTCCTCTCCCCCAGGAAGATGGTGGGGTCGGCGCTGTACCTCTGGGTGCTGGTGTCCTCCCCCCCAGCTTGGCTCTGGCTGCTTTTATGAAGGCTCCCATTGCAGCGCTGCTCCTCCAGAACCGGACCCTGGCTCCCTGAAGCTTCCTGGTTCCCACCGCCCTGGGCACCGACCAGAGCTCCTTCCACCACATTGGGACCTCCGTCCCGGTAGCCAAACTGGTTCTGTGGTAAACAATGGCTTGGTTAAATGGTAGAAAACACTGCTGGTCAACAAGATCCAAGTATTTGTTCTATAAACCACAAGTTATTAATACCAGACGGTCAATAACTCTTATTACTGATAATGCTGCCAGTTAAAGTACAGATCCATCCACGCATCCATCCATCCATCCCCAGGTTCCATATTTAATCCCTGACCTCCAGACTCATAGTGACCTGTTAAATTGATTGAGACCTTGACTGTCTGGTAAAATCTTTAAAATAAAGTCTGGTAAAATATAAAACTGTTGCAGGAAGCATGTAAAGAATAAAAACCCTCCCGAGTTTTGTTTATATATCCATCAAACATGCATCAGGGAGGGTGAAGGGCAGTCGGGCGAAGCAACAATTCTAACAGCGTAACTTGAAAAAAGAATGAGAATCCCCAGAAGAAAAGAGAAAACATGACACTCTGAGCAGAGGCCTTCTCGTGGTGCTGAGTCGGCTCGCCCTGGGCTGTTTCATCCGGGCCAGCTCTCGCTAAGCAGCAATTACAGGAAGCAGAGCAACAAAAGACAAGAAGAAAAGGAAAAGTCTTGAGGTTATATCTGTCCACCTCCTCCTACAGTCTAACCTCTCCTGCAATCAGCTGCCTCCTCCTCCAAATCGCTTCCTTCAGCTCTGCTTCAAAGCGAGCCATTATCTGCTCCTCTTTTCTAAGTATGAAGACAAATTGAGTCAAACAGCTGCGTGAGATCACGTCTGTAGAGGCATAAAAAAATAACTAGATTCTAGTTTCATCGTAGAGATGAATTATTTCTCTGTGTTTGACTGGACAATCAAAACAAAGATGCTGTTATTGACCTTCAACATGAGTCCCCTGCAGGAAGAAAGTGCAGGGGTTACAGCTGCATAAGATGCAGAGCCATGTTCCAGCAGCACGAGCTGCATGCTGAATTAGCCTGCTCTTATTGTCTATTAGTAAACGGCTCGGGCCTTTTAGGAGCGGATGTGTTATTTGCTTAGAAAGCGCTGAGTAATGAAACTCGGGGCCTGGGGACCTGAGTGCATAAAGAGTCCAGGTTTAAGTCAGACCGCTGGAATGGAAATGATTCAGCTGGAGCATTAGCAGAAGAAAATCACTGGTGTAGCTCTTAAGCACCTTCTAAAGCTTGGCTGTTCAAATACATTTTAAAGAGGTCCAGTCAGAGAAAATTGTTTGAAGCCAAGATCATCATTTCTTACAATTTACTCCGATATATATTTAAGCAGCTAATTAGTTCTACTCATTGCTTTGACCATCAAATCAATGAAATGTCTAATTCAAATAGTTTTTGACAACATTTACTGTCACATAAAGTGCTGAACATGTGATTTCTTATGTATGTAATGTTCTCTCATTTAATGAATAAAAGTAGGATAACATGTCTATAAAAAAATAAAACATGGCAACTGTCCATGTTCACAAATGACTAACTTCAGAGAACAATAAATGGAGGAAAGGCATGAATTCTTTTTGTCACATGTGGACTCTACAGTCTCAAATAGGGCTGAGCGATATGAACCAAAATTCATATCTCGATATTTTTCACCTGAATCACGATATAAGATATATATCTCGATATAACTTTTTCGGTGAAGTAACCAAAGAAACTATTCTAAAGTGCACCCTTGAGTCCTAAATGCACTTTTATTAAGGACCAACAGCACACATGCATTAAAGCATTTGACTGAAATTGAAGTAGATGTAAATTAAATCAAATTATAAAACAAAATTAATTTAAACCTTTTAAATCTTTTTTAAAGATAGACTAAGCAAAGGAAAAGCATGTCAGCCTGCTCTTAAAGCTAATTGATAAAGTTCTGTCTTCACCAGAGGTTCTCCATCTTGTGTGTGGTGCTGTTCAAACTTTATCCATGTAAAACTACCGATCCCAGATACCAGCTAGAAAAGTAGCTGTTGGCTGTCATTAAAGTCACTAAATGACCTCATTATGTCATCTGAATAATAAGTCAGACACATGTAACTGTAATGGACGCGGAGGGAGAGATAACGTGGATGGGACAAAAAGAGAAGAATCTTTTTTTCTCCCAATGATTTTATCCTCACTCTTCATAAATAGGCCTTTACTATGATGGTAGGCGGGGTGGGATCCGTCAGTAGCAGCTCAGAGAAATCTGTTCCTGCTCTGACCGCAGCTGACACGGAGCTGAAGATGTGAGCTTCGAGGCTTGCGTGTCTATTTAGGGGGGCGGGGCCTACGGAGCAAGTTAAGGATCATTCCATGTCCGTCTCCAATAACACCAGTAAAGTAGCTAGATCTGTTGCTGCTCGCTTTTTTGGGGGAAAAAATCGCCAGAGGGGTTTGAGATCTTGCTAATATAGTGACAAAGTCGCCAGGTTGTAAACACTGGTTTGAGGCAGTCTCAGGTGGAGAGCAGCCGCTCCACGGGGGCGGAGCGGGAGGGGGAAGGAGAAACGTCAAACAGCGGCTCTGCCAGTCATTTTAACTCAAACAAGCTAACACGATATAAACGTGCATGGTATGCGTGCTGGTTATGCTGCGAGCTTGCCATCAATCCGCCAGTGAGACTGGATCAGAACTGCAGCGCATCTGATGCTGGTTTAAATACTGCCCCCCCCCCTCCCTGTGTGTGAAAGAGGAGGGGCGGGGGGCGGGGCCGAGAGCGCTGTGTCAGCAGCTTAGCTGAAGCGAGGATCACAGCGCAGTTTGAGCTGCGTATATCTATATAAGCGATATTGTCCTATTCCACATCTCCTTTAAAAATATATCGATATATCGCCCAGCCCTAGTCTCAAACAATTTCCAAGACTTTAAATCTCAACACATTTAAAAGCTGAACATATCTAGTGTTTTGCCTCCTTGTTTTGTTTGAGAAGTGAGTTCTTACTTGTCCTGTCAGAATTGTAAACCTGAGCTTGGATGGAGTCAACTTACTGCATCTGAAGATGCCCAACATTTCCCTATTTAAAGTTCTTATTTCCAATCTTACCAGCTCTAAGGGAACTCTCCTGATCTCATTGCTGAGCAGTGAATGTGTGGCTCAGGATCCTGATGGACTGCTCATGCTGGGCTTTTCTCTGATCCTACTTCTGATTTGAGTGGCTATGTTGATTCAAAACTTTTATGTTTTGTCTCATAATGGCGTTTCACATTGCCACTTTTAACAAGTGCTACAAACGGGTTTAATACCATCAGAGAGAAGATTAAATGCTCTAGTTTTGCTGTCCACTTTTAGTATTTTAAACGTTGCCATTTCATCTTTTTATTCTTGTTTCAATCGCTTATTTCTCCCCTTCTCCATCTCAACTATCAATTTTCCTTTTCTGTCTCACACTCCTGTTTCTCTCCTTTTTGCTGCCTGTATCTCCTTCTTTTGGTGCATATCTCCCGCTTTCTCGACACACTTCTCTTCCTATCTCCACCTGTTTTTCTCTCCTCTGTCTAAACTATCAGTGTTTTTCCTTTTCTGTCTCACACTCCTGATTTTCTCCTTTTTGCTGCCTGTGTCGCTCCCTTTCTCCATCTCACCCGTCGGTATCTCTCCATTTATTTTTGCTATGTGTCACTATATGTTTTTTGTTAAGTAACGGTCCAGGTCCGCATGAGACAGCAGTTCTGTCCGGGTCTGGACCGAGGTCTGCCTATTAGTGACCTCTGGTCTAAAGGATAGTGGCTCAGGCAGTTTAGAATATAGGAGGCAGCGAGTGAAATACTTATCCAATGTTTTAATCGACCTATATGATCTAGTCTGATGTTTTTGTCTATTGCATGCTTTCAAAATAAATTCTCTTTATGCTTTTTATGTAGAAAAGTGTTTGCCTCCTTGCAGATTCCTTGTCTGTTTGGTTTTTTCACACTTCAATGTTGCAGATCAAACTATTTTTCAGAGTAATATTCTGAGCCCAGTGGACCGCCGGTATTCTCTGGGATCAGGGAAATCTGTGAATTCTTAAACCACCATCTAAAAAGACTCATAACTGCCTATTTTAATAGTTCAAACACCAAATATACAATAACATGCATTAATAGACACAGTGGAAACAGTCTTAGCTCTAACATTAAGTGTTCCTCATCTCTGCTCCCGGGGGTCCACCTACTCTTTGAACCATTCAGAGATGGACCTACTGAGGTGGTTCGGATCATTGTCCTGCTGCGTGACACATACTAATAACTAGATATTCTTCTGAGGGATGTTCTGGAACAGACCATAATTCATGGCTCCATGAAGTCCTCCAGCAGCAATGTAACACCAGACTGTTGGTATGATGAGGTTTTTATGAAATGCTGGTCGTTGAACAGAACGAACCACAGAAGGTTTTTATAAAGTGGTGGGATCACTGGGTTTATTTTAGGAAATGGGATTTGGGCCCAATTTCTTTCTTTTTAATCGGATGTGTTGCATGTAAAGAACATTAAAAACTTTCTGGTGCTGAGATCTTGTTCTGTGGCCTGGTGGAGGAGTCGTTGATGCCATCCTGGATTAGTCTGGCTTCAGGTTCCCTGGATTCCCACAACCTTAGACATGGCTTTGGAAGCCCACCAGACCAACAGATGTTAATGACTTTATTACTCATCCATTTCTCCTTCAGTTCCAGCGCTGTGTGACTACTGGTTCATTATTTAATATTTTCTCTTTAACGTTTCTTACACACTTGGTTTGGATATCTGTTTTTTCCATTGTCTGATGTTCTGAGACATTTAAATGGGAAAAATGGCAAAAACAGAAGAAATCTGTAAGGTAGGAATACTTTTCACAGCTCTGAATAGTAACATTAAAATAAAGCGAACTCTTTAAATCTGTCACATCTGTAAATCAGTATTTTTTCCATTTTATGTTCGTATTTAACCAATAAATAATGACATGGTGGAATCTGGGATTTCTGTTGACTTGAAGTTATTAAATAATTAAATAACCTTTTTATTTATACATCAAGAGCCTTAGAATCCTTAGGGTGCACTTTTTTTACTTTGACTCTACAAAGTTATGAATTTGGAATAAATTTGAATGTTTTGTTCTTTGGTAAGTAAAATAGGTTTTTAAAATCTGTATTTAAACTTGCCTTGCTTTTGTGCAGCTTTATGGAGAACCGTTTGTAAAGTTACACTGTCAAAGATTAGCACCAATAATTTGGGTCATAAAAGAAAGAAAGCAGGGTTTACAAGTTATTTTTGTGCCCATGTTATACATTCATTTAATTCAATTCAATTCAATTCAGTTTATTTATATAGCGCCAATTCACAACAGATGTCATCTCAAGGCTCTTAACAAGAAGTCATTTCAATACATTTATACAAACATTCCAATCAGTTAAAAAGTTTCCTATTTAAGGAATCCCAGCAGATTGCGTCAGTCATTGGCGTGAGGTTGGGCAGACTTTAATAAATGTTACATTTTCAAACTCAAGATTAGGTTAGCAAGCTAAATATTTAGTTTACTAATTAAATAATTAGTCTCCTAACTAAATATTTAGTTTGAAGATAAATATTTAGCTAGGTAGCCAAATATTAATTTTGGAAGCTAAATAGCTGGATTTTATTTTACATTCTATCTCTTACAGTTGTAGGGTAACTATGATGAACAGTTACAGATCTCTCTCATCTTTTTAAGTGGAACAACTTGTACAAATTGGTGGCTGCAAAATACTTTTTTGCCCCACTGTACTTAGCTTACAAACTAAATATTCAGTTATTGGTGTTTATTTTTGACTTTATAATTTTACAAACAGCACCCCATACAGCTATAGGGACAAAACACCATTGATTGGGTTTAAAAAACAAATCTATTCAGAAGATAATAATTATGAACTTCATCATAAACAGATGTAAACCTGCAGTGCGCCTGGTAAACTGTATGGTTTAATAGTAAAATGCTGTAAATGTCATTTTATTGCCTTACTCTGGTGGAAATTAAAAGTTTGATGTATTTTCACAAAGTGGCTAAATTTATGGGTAAAAACATTGCTTGTTATGAATGTTTCAGAGGAAGCTGTCATCGAGCGTTTTATACTGATTATTTATGGTTTTCTAATGTTACATGTTATCTGTTAAATTACATGTTAGGGGTTATGATTTTCAGTTTTCAGTGAACAGGATTAAGGTAGAATATGTTATGAATGTATAACTTGCCCTAAACAGGCCTGCTCGTCCGTTCACTGGTGCTGATTGACTGTGGAAACATTCAGTTTGATGGTTTATCTCATCACTTTCAAAGACACAAGGTGTTGTGTTGAACCGGAGCGGATTGCTTACTCTGTTGGAGTCGACCCGGGGCCTCACGGTGCCCGACGAGGGGGCCACATTAAAACCCCGGGGCACCAGGTACTCCTCGGCGTCCATCAGGTCGTCCAGGTCCTCTTCGTCCAGCAGGCTCTGGAAGAACTTGCTGTCGTTGGGGCTGGGAAGCTTCATGCGGTCGTCTCCCTGAATCCCAAACATGAAACGGAACGTCATCCATTTAATCCAGCAGGGATGACAGACTTTTTATGGATCTCCTCTGTTTTCTCTCTTTTGTCAAACCTAAATCTTCCGCATCATTAAACTAATTCTCATTCCAGACAAAGACTTCATAATAAATAAGTTTGAGATATTAAGGAAACCTGTCTGTATGTGGAAACAGTAATCACCCCCCAAACCTAGAACTGGTTGTTATACCCTGGTGTGGAAGTGATTGCTATAAGCAGCACATGAGTTCTGGTCCATTCTGGACAGAATGATACTGGTTCTGACACCCTGAAGGGTTTTAAGCATGAAGCTCATGTCTCCGGTCAAACCAGAGCACCCCAATCAGATTAACCTTTGAACTTTGAAGAGACTACTTTCTTTGGGAGCCATTCAGAGGTGTGCTTTGGCTGGTTGTCGGCCCAGACCATCACCCTACCACCACCATGTTGGACTGTAGTTATTAAATTCTGAAGTGCTGTGTTCGATGTTTTGTCTCTAAAATCCACATAATAGTCTTGGGAATAATCAAGACCACTTCTGAGGACTCTGACCACACTCCCATGTTTTCTCCATTTGTGGATAATTGTGGGTCTCTGGAGTCCCAAAGCTTTAGAAATGACCTAGCAACCTTTTCCAGATGGATAGCGACAGTGACTTAGCAACAGGCATAGTGTGTTGGTTCTGTTTGAGCAATATCTAGATTCTATAAGTCAAAATAGGTTTAATCACAAGAGAGGTCTGTGTTATCTTTGATGAATTCCTCATCATCCATCTGAATGAGAAGTAACAGAAGAAATCCATAAAGATCGATATAGTTTTCATTCCAGCTCCGTGGAGGCAGGTAGCTCACCTGGATGACCAGGTACCGCTGTGGATCACGAGCCATCCTGCAGAACTCGGCAGCAAGCTCCTTGAACTTGGGCCTGCTGTCTGCATCGATCATCCAGCCTGGACAGAAAATAAGGAAACAAAGCAAAGCACATAAATAAACACATGCAGACTGGAGGAAGGCATGAGTGAGGAGACCGTTTGCATGATCTTACTGCCCATTCCTTTCATCTCTCTTTCTCCGTGCATCCAATACATGAACACATGCTTGTTTTTTTAACAAATCCTCAGAGCAGCCTGGGGATGTATGGAAATATCGATGCACCACGATATTGTATCACTATTCAAAAGCAATATATCGATTTTTATCTTATTTTTTAGAATTTAAATGGAACCATTAATGATGACAGTCCTTTTTGTAGAAAAATTGAAAGTATAACTGGCAGTTTTGTGGCTGTTTTCACCTTCTTGGTTCCAGTGGATCAACTAGATCTAGTAATAAAACTGGACGTGTTAAAGTATGAAACAGTGTTTAGAATGATGGGACAGTTTTTCTACAATTAAATTCAGTTTTAAAAATCACAATGTATAGTATTGCAATATATCGTATGGTCCCCCCTTTATTGTGATGCATATCGTATCACTAGATTCTTGCCAATACACATCCCTAGTGCAGTCAGTGTTTCTCACCCAGTTGTCCCCAAATCAACTAAAGGCACTTCTGTATGGAAGGAAAAACTCTTTGATTTCCTCCTTCATAACTTCAGCCTTGGTTTATCCAGAGAACGCTGGATGAGCAACAGCGAGGCTCATTTTAATTGAGTCCTGAACAATCTGAGGACTAAGCGTGTTGCTGAAGGGCATCTGAAGAGGCAGATAAAAAGAGGAGTGAAGTTTATTTCTGTTTTTCTTTGTTATCTTTGAGTCCAAGGTCCATGTTTCTCTCTGCCGGAGGCTCCAGCTGCAGTAAACACAACCAATCCCTGAAGAGACGGTGAAACAGCAGGTGGTGACGGGAGGAGCAGACTAGACCTCCATTACCTACTTGTAGCTGAGTGGATCTCAGAAATGTCAAAAATACAGATCATGATAAATCATTCGAAGTTAATCAATTAAAAGGAAATTAATAAATTATAGATAAAGTTCAGCTCTTCTAGCAGATTTGTCCTGAAAATTGATCATTTGCATCCTTTAGCTAAAACCATATTTCAGACAGAAATGGGTAAAAATCCAAATCATTGTATTTATGTACATTGGAGAAGTTGATGAAAAGACGAGACTGAATTAGTCAGGGAGGTTACCAGGAGGCAGCAATCTCCAGTGTTCTCTGCATTTCTGGAGTAGGAAGTATGTTGGAGACAGACAATTTCTTGTTGTCAGTCTTTTTTTAACACGTGTCCTGTCTGACAGTGTGGAGCTCAGAATTGGTGTCTGAGTACCAAGTAGAAGCCCAACAGATTTACTATCACAAGTGGAGCATTACGCCTTTTGCTATAGTACTCCGCCTGATATATATGTGTAAGAAATCTTTATTAGAGATTACTGTGGGTTTGTTTTTTGTTTTTTCCCAAGGCGCCAGGGACACGGAGACGCAAAATAAAGGGGAAGAAAGAAAGAAGTTGAAGAGAGGTAGGGAAAAAAGGTTAAGAGGGAGATGGTGAGTTAAATATCTAAGAGAGGAAGGGGAATAAAGAAAACCTCCCATTCCACCTCCACACCCGCAGGACGGCAGAGAGACGGAAAAAAACGTCAAAACAAATCAAACAACGCAAACTGAGGTTTGCAAACCCAGGTAGACCAACGCAGATCTGACCACACCCCCCAAGATAGGAGCAGAGGAGAGCCCCGGGGGAACATCCCGCAGCTTACAATGCAGGGGGCCGCAGCGACGAGCCCACAGGCTCCACCGGCAGCCGGCTACGCCAGGACAGATCCAACCATGGGGGGCCCCACCCCCCAGGAGGGACCTGACCAAGGACAGGCCGTGGGGGCCACGGCCGCCCACAGCCAACATCCCAACAGCTCCACTGCCCCATGCTGGGGCATCACACCAATAGCCCCAGCAGACGGACAGCATCCCCAGGCCAAGACCAGCAAGCACCCGGACACCAAGCTCAACTAGCTCCCAAATCTCACTCCCACACACCGCAGAGCACCAAGACCAAGCATCCAACCAAGGTCAATTAAATCCACCAATGAACTGACCAAGCACAAAACATACAGAACAGGAGATCAAGTGGAGATGCTGAACCCGACCCCAGACGAGTTATCAGGTGGAAAAATTCTCAAGCGAGTAGAAGGAAAGGATCTTCTCAGGCTTACACAACACTCACTGTGGCAACTGTTTTTACCTCAGGATCATCAGGTGAAAGCCGACTAACGTCACCTGGGTGGACAGGCCACTCACTCACAGACTGTAGAAGATATTGAGGCCCAGACAACCATTTTGTGTCCTTCATAAAAACATCCACTTTCACTGCTCTTGAGGCCTTGTCTGCTGGATTGCTGGCAGTGTCCATATGCCTCCATTGTGAAGAAGATGAAACTCTTAAGGTTTTTGTGGCCAACCGGGTTTCATAAAACTAAAGTCTCACTCCTCATCTATTTAAGAACAGAAGCACTGTTCTTAAATAGATCAGTATAGTTTTGAACAGAAGATTTCAGTCAGCAGATAGGTCACTCTTCCATATCCATCTTCACTGGCATCCCAGAAATGATGTAATTGCAAACCTGTCCAACAGCTGAAGCTGCTGGAGCCTTGTTGACCATCTTTTGGAAAATGGCTCTGGTACAGTGTCATCCCAGCCACTTTCTTCATTGCACAGGTCTCAGGATTTTCTTTGCAGTTAAGACCACATGGCTTAGCATTCCAAGAGGATCATAGATACAACTGAAAGGATTCCTCTTTTGGTGATCTGTCTGTCCTTAAGTACAATCTTGAATTTAAAGGAGTCTGATTTTATGCCCCATTACACACCAGTGCTCACTTGATCATTGAGGAATCCAACTCCATATTCAACTCTTTCATGTCCATCACTCTGTGACTTTCGGGGAGGGTTTTCAGGACTCTAGGCCTGTTAGTTATCCACTTTTTGAGACCGAATCCTCCTTCTGAGCAAAGAAAAAACAATTATTGGTACAGTAACACTACTTCCTCCTCAGTTCCAAGACACAAGACAATCGTCCACATAAAAACAGTACAGTTTCCTCACTCTAGAGAGGTCCAAAGTCCTCTCTTTCTGAGTGCAAAGTTGGCACAACTAGGTGATGAAGCTGCTCCAAAGAGATGTACGTTCATCCTATATTCAGATATTGCCTGTTCCACATCACCAGATGAATCTCAGTTTGGCAGAGTTAGTAACTCATTCCAGAAACCTCTGATCCTTGCTTGACATTCCAGTCTGCTCAACTATTTTACTCTCAGGAAAGTCATTTTTGAACTGTTGCTGCCAAAGCTCCTCCAGGGTCACAATTGAAACTCTGTTGACTGTAACTTTTGGCTGTTCCTGATTAACTGTATTCCCGCAGTCTCCTGAAAGTGGTCCATTTATTGTCCAGCCCAGCCTAGTCCTTACGGCGTATGGTCCTCCATCAACACTTCACACCACTTTCAGAGGTTCCAAGGCCTTAGGAATGTTAGTTCCAATCAGGAGTTCGATTCCTGCATCTATTTGAGGCAAGTTTATATGTTTTAAATGTGACCATCTTTTTATATCTCCTTCTGTTGTAATATTTCCTGTATGTACAGGCATAGACTCCTGTGTGTACACTTTTGGCAGCTCCAGAAATGCATCCCCACAAAGAGCTGCAACCTCCAGTCCTGACAGTGTTGCTGCCCAAAATTCTTTCCTGGCCCATGGTTTTGAGGAGGATGTTTCCTTCCCACAAGGTGTAGTCTGTGCATCAGACTCTCTGTGCAGAATACTGCTGTGCTCCTTTGGTCCAAAAAGGCATATGTTGTAATAATTTTGCTTCCCTTTTTTGACTTTACTCGGACAGGGACAATGGGCAGTTTACACTCCTGGTCTCCAGCCCCTGTAAGACCACTCGATATCAATGTGTTCACATGCGACTGCATGTTCCCATCGGTCTGTTCAAAAGGTCCATTTTCTTTGTGGACAATGGTGGGATGTTTCCAGCTACATTTGGAACAGAAAATCCTCTTATGGCAATCTTTACTAATGTGTCCTAAACACAAGCAGCCAAAACAGAAGCCATTTTCCTTTAAAAAGGTTATCTTCTTCTCATGAGCCAATTTTTCCCAACTGTGCAGATACGTCCAACATGGGTCTTCCTCCACAACAAATACACGCATTCCTTCCAAGTTCCATTTTCACAGGCTTAGGTGAGCTTTCCACAAGTTGCATAGTGGTGGCAAAACTTGTTCCTTTATTTCCTGGTCAACATTGGTACTTGGGTTTGCTCATTCCTTTAGTTTGTAACGAAACTGAAGAATCATGAATATTACCAAATACAGGATTAGTTAATATTCTTATTTGCTTCTCCAGAAAATCTGCAATGTCCATAAATTTGGCTCTTCTTTCATGTCTTTCGTACAGGTCACAGTCATGGCTTCTCCATTGATCTCTGAAATTATATGGCAGTTTTTTATAATGTTCCCCATATTGGAGGGCATGTCAAAATCATGCAGATACTGCCCCTCCTCCATTGCATTATAACATTCCCTGAGGAACAAACTGTAGTTCTGGAGAGCTTCTACTTCCTCTGGTTTAATCAGAGGCCATGAAAGGGCCTTGTCCAGATATGCAGCTGTGACCTTCTGTTCATTGTTATAGTGCTCCTATAGCAGTAATTTTCCTTCAGACAGCCACAATTTGAGTTCATTTGTTGACAGCTTCTCACTAATTCCTTTGCATGGCCTTTTGGATACTGTTCTAAAAAATAAAAAAAATCACTGTTATTCTTAGTATTGCACTCAACTCCATTCTCAAAAGCCTTGATAAATGTATAATATTGAAGTGGATCTCCATCAAAATGAGGTATTTCTAAGCATTGGCATTAAGTGTGTTTAGGTCTTCCTTTTACGAATCCGTCCCTCCTCTTCTTCCAGTTCATGTTTTTTATCCAATAATTTCTGCTTTATAGTTAAAGCTGCCAACTCAGCCTCAGCCTTCATACGAACAGATAAAGTTGAAGAGGTTTTGTTTGAAACACCGTCACTTGGCTTGATGTCATCCTCCACTTCCATTTCAGTGTTTGATGTAACACTGCTTTCAAATAAATCAATTTGCTTCAGTTTTGTTCTCCCTCATTTATCCAGTTTTGAACGTCCTTTAGAAACTCATTGCTGTATTTCACGATACTTGAAAACCGCACTTTAATTGTTCATTTGAACATTGAACATCATCCAAGCAGTTTATTAATAAAACGACGTGCAGACGTCAATCAAAGAGCAGAACACAACGTTGCGCATTTAACCAACATTCATTCCATTCAGTGTCTCTTCAGGAAACATCTCAGCGTTCATGCAATGTGGCTCCCTTTTCCACCACCACCTTGTTGCCATGGTTATGCATCATAACAAATGTCCAAAAATAAAAAGTATCAGCAAAAATCCTTCCAGCTGCACAGCATTCAAGACCAGAGAGAACAGTTGTCCACAAAAACAATGTTTCTACCAGAAATGGAAGAATTAAAGTTTTAAAAAGAAAAAAATATGAACCAAAGTAACAGAGCTACTCCAACATGCTGCCACCTTGAGCGGCGCAATTCCGGAATATGGAATTAGGTAGGTTTACCTGTGCTCCTCAAAACCAGGTCAGGTGTGGTACCGCTTTGCTCGCTTTTTCATTCAGATGTGCTGCACTTACTTGGGGTCTTCCTGGTTCCTTTAATACTCCTTGTGATTATTCTCCCGAATGCCGTTTTTTGTTGACTAAGTCTGTAGCGACTTCCACAGTTGCTGTAGAGGCCAGGGATAGATTCTGTCTATTCGTATGACGCGCTGTCAATTGAAATGATACACAAAGGTGGAATGCATTTCTCCGTTTATGAAAGTCTTTACTGTTTACATGGTACGATGATTAGATGTGACATGATTCAATACAACGAAGCGCAATAAACAAAAACTATGGCTACCCAGCCCTACTCTCTCTCTGTCCAAACCACTGAGGGACGGAGTTACAGCCCCTTTTATTGTCACCGCTTGCACCCATGTGACTCCTGTTGCACATCACCATAACAACCAAACAACCAATATGAAACCAGTGATCGATACACCCAATGTATTAAATTATGGCTCCTACAAAGTCTGTTCTTCCCAAGAAAACATCCAGACCTGGTTAAAAGGATCCAAAAGCTTGTAGGAGATATTCTGATAGATGAAAGCAAGAAGAGTTTCTAGGCCACCATTCCAAAAGTTACGTTCAGGAGGTCTGCACATCACCGTACCCACAGGAAACATGGCAGCAGCCACATCATGATCTGGGGTTGAATGTCTTCAGATGGAACTGGAGAATAAACCAGATAGTTCTGATCCAGGACCTTCAGGTATCGGCTAGAAAGCTGATGATGAGGCGGGACTTTATTCTTCAGATTGTGCTGGTTCCAAGTGTGGACAACAGCAGAATGACTTTATGAGAGGAAAATTAGAAATGAGCTGACAGTCGAAAAGAGCTAGAATGTGCATACTTATTTATACATACTTTATTTTGTCCCCTAATAAATGCTATTTCTCAGTTGAACTGTACAGAAGATGTTCCTTGTTTTATACTCACATAAACCGTAGAATCGTTCAATGTTTTGCTATATTAAGCTATATCTTGTAAAAATCTCTCGATGTCCTTGATTTGAGCTCCTGACTCGCCTGCTGCTGTGGATTAGGAATCATCTCACCTGTTGCCCATCACCTAAAGGTCCTCTGGTACCAGCATACCCTTATTTACATTAATAAATGTGTTTTTGTGTGCAACAAAGTCAGCTAAGCCTGCCGAGTAAACCAAGTGGAGTTAAAACAAGCAGACAAACTTCAAGGAAGATGCAGAAAAAATGCTGTTGAATATGCAAATTAATTGGTTTATTAATATCACTTCTGCCATAATAAAGCAAGAATGGATCTTAAAACTTCACTTGAAACTTTTGGACAACATCCAAACTATATCAAAATGGTTTCAGTTGAATTAATGTGGTGGTGTTTAAGTTCATGTTCTATCCTCCAGGCAATAACATATAATATTCAACATGTTATGGTTTGACTGGGATTTAAAAAACAAACACTTAAAACCCTGTACATGAGCACCAATATGTCCTGTATAATTGTAGAGCAAAGATTAGAGGTTCTAGATGCAAAAAAACAACCAAGACTGGTTCTGATCTTTGACGTTTGACCGGAACGAACTTTAGAGTCATCAGTCGCTTCGCTGAGATGTGTTGGAAATCAAAATGTGCTGCTCTTTATCTGGGAACATAACACACATTTCAGTGGATCGCACCGTTAGCAAACATGCTAATCGTTTCACTGCTTCCTAACTAAGTCCTGATAGTTTTGTAGAATGTGTTTGAGAGCTACGAGGCCCTTAAGTCAAAATGATCCATCTTCAAATAAAACAAAATACTTTCTTGCATGAACTTGGTTGGGATTGCTAATGGACACCTGTCGCCTGATTTAGGAGCAACATTTGGCCTGAGAGGCCTGAAGAACTTTTTTTAGGTTATAATATGTGTTTCTAACATTATTGACCTGTTCTTTGCATCAACTAAGGGGAATAGTCAACCCTCTAAAGTAGGTAGAGGAAAAAGTTAAGACTTATAGGAGAGAGAAATTTGCTGCAAGACATTCAGAATTTGCTTTAGTCCCGTCAAAACTCATTGTAGACCATTAGAAACCTGAACTTTCTATTGACTCGGTGCAGGATGTTTTCATTTCTAACACTTTCTGCAGAGAATCCCAATGAGCTGGAATTAATCAGAATTAGCCAGCTTTAGGAGGAACATTCGTGCGACAACAGCCCAGATAACTACCTAGAGGAAATGTGGGAAACACATTTGTATGCAGCCATTTTTCGGGGCGTTTCAGGCAGAGAGGAGTTCAGATGAGGTTGAGTGATGACCAGACGGGTGTGAGGGATTCTGGCCAAGAAGCCGGTAGCTGGCACAGCTCAAAGCATGTTCTGGCAATGTGCGTCTGGACTGTTTCCTGGAAATATGGGAGGGTGGATCAGTCGGCAACCCCGCACAGAAGCACCAGGGCTCTGAATACAGCCAGGAGAGGGGGGGGGGGCGGTGGAGAATCAGATGACGGAGGGAGAGACAGAGAGGGATAGGGCTTTTGGAAACTTGTGGGGTAAGTCGGGTGGGAAGGAAGCGTGGTGGTCCAGATGGAGGATGGCACCAACAAAGAACGAGATTGGAGTCTCTGGTGAGGCCGGCCTGTCCATCACAGACCATAAACCAGCATCTCATCACAACAACACGGTTCCATCCTGGCTGTAAACCAGCAGCTCTTCTGGCCTTGAAATGAAGCTGCAGAGCACCAATGACCTCTCAGCAGATGAATATTTAAAGTTTTATTAAAATACAACTTGATACTTATCTCCTGTGTTAGGATCCTCAATAAGCCTGTTGTAGGACAGAAGCATGTGACCCCTGGGGACCAGGAGAGACACGCCCTGAGGCGGAGAGCTGCTGATATGGACAAAGGCGGCTGTGGGTGAGTGTATGGATGTGCTGTGGAGGGCTGGTCTTCCTTAGCCAGGTCTAGCTACTTCATCTTTCACACGCCTCATGCTGAAATTCCAGCTCCGGCGGCTCCATCTGGTGCCACCTCCCCAGTCTTTAATGAAGATCTACGTTCCTGTCCCTCATCTTGTGAAGAAAGCCTCTGTCATATTTCTGTTCCTGAGTTCTCCAGGGACTCTGCCAGTCTCTTCGGCCTCCTGAGGCTTTCCTTCATGGGTTCCTGTGACCTCTGCACCTTCCCTCTGAGGACCCATTTTCCCGCTCAATGTTGGGTTGTTTGTTCTTCACAGACTTTGTGGAACGTTTGGAACTGCCCATTAAAAGGAGAGTAAAGTCACCATCAGTTGGACTTTGAGTTGAGTTTAGTACCTTTGGTGTACTTTAGGTCTGTTTTGTAGTAATTTCCCCTGTTGGTCTGTGTTAGAGTCTCTGTGTTTAACTCTGTTTTAACCCTAAACAGAGTCACTGATGCAGGCTTTGCTGCCATTAATCATCTACACTTGCTCTAGTTTTCTTACTAATAGAAAGTACTCTAAACTCCATTCAGTTATTGCTGCCTTTTACTTTGTGGACTTTTGGTTTTCTTGTAGCACGTGAATGACTGAATGTAGTGTAAAGTGCTTTGGAGTCCTCTAACGTGAAAAAAAGCCCCATACAAATGCAAGCCATTTACCATTCGAACATAGAAAGTACCCCAGACTCAGTATATCAGTGTTTAGCTGTGTCTCTTCCATGATTGGAGCCCCTGACTGACTTATTGCTGCTTTTTTCTTTGCGTTCTTTTTGTTTTCTTCTTCCTTAGAAAGTACACCTGACCAATCCCTGACCCTGTGCTGTTTTCCCTTTAAACTGGAGCCTGGCTTTAGTGGAGGGTTTTTCCTATCAAAAGAAACTGGTTCCTCTCCAGAGACTGCAGTAAATGTTCAATGTTAGCTGTAGCGCTAAAAGGTTGCAACAATAACACAGCGCCACCATTCTGCTAGTAGATGAGCTGCGGTGTGGTCGTTGTGGTTTTATTGTTGCTAATCTTTTAAAGCTACGTATTAAAGCCCAACAGGAGACCCTCACCATGCTAGTTAAACAAGTTCTAGCAAACTATTAACCTGGAGACCCCTGCTAACAGTTTATAAATTAGTCATAAAATAATTAGATGTGCTTAATTAAACTAAATGTGCTTCACTACTATCACATCTTCTGTCTGAGTTTAGAGGCAAACTGTTTTCTCTGCTGATCATCTTCTTCCAGACAGGGATTAAAACAGGAAACCAGAGTCAGCTGATCCGGGTCACACTGAGGAGGGTTTGGCTCTAATGAGCTCAACCCAGACCCGATGGGTTTATCCTATTAGCAGAATGCCCGGTCAGAACTGAATAAATGAACTTTCCTGAGTTCAGTCTGGATTTTGCTGATCTTGTCTCAGCATCTTCTTCATCCCTCCATCTACGTAGTTGCCTGGCAACATCATCAAAGTAGCTGCTACTCCCAGCCACAGACCCAGCATGGGTAATCCCAGCCACTCCTGCACTTTTGCATGCATTACTCTACATGTAATGTTTTAATTAGTGATCTTTAGAGGTGCTGACGACAGAGAAGGGCCTTCTACGTAGCTGATCTGTTCCACTGCTGACACCAGCCACATATTAACCCATGGCTCTGGCATTTTATTCTATTTGATCTGTTTCCAGGCCAAAATCGTTGCTTTGCCTCACATAAATTATATATTTCATCATGCGTGTTTACTGAAGCATGTGCTCACATTTCACCATGACCATGTAGACGTCGATGGTGCATATGGGCGGCTGGGGCAAGCGCTCCCCCTTCTCCAGGATGTCTGGGATTTCTCGTGTGGGGATGCCGTCGTAGGGTTTGCCACCGAATGTCATCAGCTCCCAGATGGTCACTCCTTTCACCACCAAACATCAAAAACAACAATAAATGGAGCAGAGAAGCAGTGGGAGAGGAGGTAAGACAGAGTAAAACAGGATTTCAGGTTTGAAATGAAGTGTTGAGCACCCACCGTAGCTCCACACGTCACTCTGATGGGTGAACTTCCTGTAGTGGATGCACTCCAGAGCCATCCATTTAATGGGCATCTGAGGAGGAAACACAGAATGACACCAATGTTTACACCACAACTGTGGCCAACCTTCCCAGTAAACATCAGGAACCCCGTCTGTTAGAGTCCAGAATGTCTGCTGTACATTCAACCACCCTGGTGTACTTTCTTTTGTTTCTCTGCTTAATAATGCTTGTATTAAAACTAATAATCATTAACTGAGATTAATTCACAGCTCCTCCTACCTGCTATCCAAGCAGGAATGTCTCCCACTAGAGAGTGTGGGTGTCCCAGTGGTTTTATGATGCAGGTGGAAGGTGAAGAGATAACGCTGCTTTTTTTCCCATTCAACAAGAGCTTATGAGACAGTCTGAGAACTAAAATATTCACCCTGTACACGATGGTTTTATAAAACAACACAGACCCAGGCTGATGCTGAGCTTTCCTGAAACAAACATTCCTGGTGGACAGGGTAAAAAACCACCATGAACACCTGGTAGCACCAGGATCTGTTGCTCTGGGCTCTACTGGACCTCCTGGATGATCTAATGATGAGCTCCTGGAGTAATTCTGGTAGGTCAGCCTCTCCTGGGAAGGTTCTCCACTGTTCCATGTTCTCGATGTGTGGATAATAGTTCTCATTGTGGTTATCTGGAGATCCAGAGCCATAGACATGGATGTGTAATAGGGCTGCAGCTAGTGATTGTTTTAGTAATGAAGTAATCTAGAGATTCTTCTGATGAGGAATGAAGTAACTGGATAGAGAAATGGATCATTCAAAGGCACAGCTTACATTATGTTAACTTAAAATATCATATTGCGCTGACTCTATAATTGTATACATTATCTCAGCTTTTCTATGTTTATTCACAGTTAATAATTCAAAGTTAATACATATTTTACAATCAGTTTGTTTTTGTACTTAAACCTTTATTTTTTGTAGCAGTCTGTTCCATGGTGAATATAATAAGCCATATAGATAATAAACATTTGTTATACTGTATGTTTGTAAATTAGTAACTTATTTTACACATAATTTGACATTACTTTTGGTGATGCAGGAAGCTCACTGTAGGGTTTTTCTCATGGTGTAGCTAGTATTGGTCCTGTACTTATCTGTCACGGTGTTTCTTCTTTACGCTCCGTCGTTCATTTCTGTCGGCATCTTTTAACGTTTGAGATACGCTGGTAGCATAAGATAAGTGATCGGGTTGTGTAACTAAAATAATTGGCATAACTATCCGGCCAGACGGATGGTCTAAAAAAATTTGATTCCTGGGTTGTTTCGTTTGGACTCTAGACTCTTCTGTTCTCATCTTGTCGTTCATTTTCCGCTTTTGTTTGATGTTTATTTATTTAGGTTTTTCTATACTTATAGGTTTACTCTCAGACTGCAGGTTTACTTGTAGTTCCTAGGATTTCTAAAAGTAGAATGGGAGGCAGATCTTTTAGTTATCAGGCTCCTCTCCTGTGGAACCAGCTCCCAGCTTTAGTCCGTGAGGCAGACACTCTGTTTACTTTTAAGGCCAGGCTTAAAACTTTCCTTTTTGATAAAGCTTATAGTTAGAGTGGCTAAGGTCATCCTGAGCTATCTCTGTAGTTATGCTGCTATAGGCTTAGACTGCTGGAGGACAGACTTACCAATTTTCTTCACTCTGCTACTTCCTTTTCTCCTACTACTCTCCAGTTGTATTACAGTACATTCTGTTATTTCGACTGTTAACTTTGTTTTCTCTCAGTGTTTTTCTCTCCATAGAAGATATACCTGGTCTGGTATCCTGCTTGGCTGCAATGCCCTGTTGGACGGGGGGCATCGACTGGGATGATCCTCCCAGTAACTGAACATCCACTGTGTCCTGTTATCAACTTTTTACTTTCTGTAACATAGAAAGTTCTCTTATATCAGATCTTCTGTTCCTTCTGTGTTTCTGCTCTGTCTTCTCAAACCCCCAGACGGTCGTGGCAGATGGCCGCTCCTACTGAGCCTGGTTCTGTTGGAGGTTTCTTCCTGTTAAAGGGGAGTTTTTCCTCTCCACTGTCGCTACATGCTTGCTCAGTATGAGGGATTGCTGAAGGATTGCTGTGGTTGGAAAGTCTGCATCAACGGGGCCCAACCTCACGCCAATGACTGACGCAATCTGCTGGGATTCCTTAAATAGGAAACTTTTTAACTGATTGGAATGTTTGTATAAATGTATTGAAATGACTTCTTGTTAAGTGCCTTGAGATGACATCTGTTGTGAATTGGTGCTATATAAATAAACTGAATTGAAATTTATAGGATTCAAGGAACTTTTATTGTCATACCATCTCACGTTATATGTGATGGTATGAAATGAGGACTCAGGTCCGGAATTATAAGCCATTTAAATTAAATTAGTGAAAAAAATTATATAAATAAATGTAATAAATAAATAAAAATAAATGTGCTCTACAGGACACAGCTGGAGTTCAGCAGTCTAACAGCTGCAGGGAAGAAGCTGTTATTGAACCTGGGAAGCGTGCTCTCTACAGTCATTTGTGCAGCTTTCACCACGCGCTGCAGAGCCTTCCTCTCAGCAGCAGTACAGCTGCCGTGCCACACGGTGATGCAGGTGCAGATGACGCTCTCCACTGCACAGTGATAGAAACTCCTCAGGACGGAGCTCCCAAGTCCAGTTCTCCGCAGCTTCCTCAGGAAGTAGAGACGCTGGTGGGCCTTGTTGACCAGACGTGAAGTGTTGGCATTCCAGGTGAGGTCGTTGGATATGTGCACACCCAGGTACCTGAAGCTGGAGACCACTTCCACAGCTGCTCCTCTGATGTACAGGGGAAGGAGAGGACGCTTGTCCCTTCTGAAATCCACCACCATCTCCTTGGTCTTCTTCACATTGATGCAGAGGTTGTTTCCTCTGCACCACTGCACCAGGTTTTCCACCTCCTCTCTGTATTTGGACTCATCGTTGTTGGTGATGCGTCCCACTACTGCTGTGTCATCCGTATTATAGTTCTTTTCCCTGTGTTAATTTCTGCTTATTATTAGGGATTCTGAGATTCTTTCTGCTGTGTGTTTTTACCTCTCCTTCCTTTTGTTCCCTCTGTTTGTTTTCCTCCTCTCCCACCTGCAACCGTTCTATCCTGGATTATCTCCCTGGTTTCTCTGCCACTCCTCATTCCTCCCCACTATACTTAAGCTCCATCCTCTAAATCCTCGTTCCTGTGTTCCCCACATGTTTTTGCCTCAGCATTTATTGGAAGTCTGCCAATTGTATTATTATTTTTTTCCCCAACTTTATTTTTACATTTTCCAAATATATTAGATAATTACAAATATAAAATACATTGGATGTGAACATTTGCAATTGAACATGGAAACAATCCTCAAACCCTCAGTGTGTGCCCACCAGTTATGTACTGTATGTGTATATATAGACACAAATAGATGATTTATGTTCCCTATGTAGAATTTCAACCCAAACCTCATCCAGTATTACCTCTCCCAAATCTGCCACCCAGTTTTTGTTAATAACATCCGAGCAGTCTGGACAAAGGTTAAGAATTTATAAATAAATACGTGAAATAGGAGCGTTTATACAGGAAGTGGGCTCTAAGAATTTGTCAAAATCTTGACTAAGTGGGACAGAGGGGAAACATGGGAAAGTGCTGTGGTTAAAGTTACCTGAAGGTTTCTGAAGAAATGCACTTTAGACAGTGAAAACCTGTCCACCAGTTGGTGGAATAAGGTAAAAGTGTCCCCCACATACAAATCTTTTACAGGCTTCAGTCTTAGGTTTGCCCAAGAAGAGAAGGCATTGTCAATCAAATAAGGGGGAAAGGCTGGATTGGCCATTAATGGAGCTGCAGTAGAAAAAGTCTGAAATCCAAAAGAACGCTGAAATTGATTCCATATTCTAAGACACCAAATGACAATCTCTTCTCATCAGAAATCAGTCTGCGCCGACGTCCTCATCCTTCTACAACAAGGCTGATACTGGAGGAATTGATTCATTCAGTAGTGGTAGCCTACTAATCTGTAAAGCTTTCCAGACTGACAGATGTCAGTTCCTCGTCTGTTGTTGGAGTTCTTTAGATGGACTCAGGATGTGGTGCTGTTCTGGTCTTTCAGCCTCCTTCATGCTTCCAGACTGGTTCTGTTTCAGGGCTTGCTGCTTGATTCTACAGGCCTGGCTCTTATCAGACCTGTAGACCTGATATGTTTTCCCATAGGCTGGGTATGGATTGCTTTTTTCTCTCCGTTTATGAAATCACGTCTAAGAGTGGGTGTAGAGAAAACACACTGGCATCTGATTGGGTCTAACCTTTGAATAATCAGCTGTAAATGATTTTTGAAAGATACAGAATGAGATTATATTACAGTTGAATAACCTGAATGTTTGTCACAAACTTTATCAACAAAGGATCTCCTGACAGTCCTGATGAGGACAAAGGGACACCTATCCTGACAGTAGTGAGGGTTGTTATGTGGACAAGCTAATCACTGTCTCTTTTTTACATGTGAATGCACACATCTGTGGGCAGCAGCCATCCGAACACCAGCTCTCTGTAGGGAAATAAAGAAGAAGGGAGGAAATGTGATACTGAACCTCCACTTTCAGCTCCTGATGATGGATTTCCAATGCTGCCTCTATTTTTACAGAATACATGCAGATGTGCTGACAACAGCTATGGAAACCCCCCCCCCCCCCCATCAGAGATAACAGCCTGGACCGGAGAGGCAGCGGCTACCTTCAGGCCTCCAGCTGAATAGATGTGGCAATGAACAAGACAATTTAATAAAGGGAGTTGATCAGAACCATTTGCACAGCGCGTCTGGAGGGGGCGGTAGTGAAGGGGTTTCTGAATGATGTCGTCCCTGAACAAAACAAAGCGACTGGAGCTGAGGCTGCCTTGTTCACTCTAAACTCCATCAATAAAACAAAGTCCTCCAGACAATTTTCTATCATCAAACTGATTAAATGAGCCCCACATTTGGTGGAGAAAGGATAGCTAGCTAACTATATTAACTAGGGCTGTAATGGTACACAAAAAGCAAGGTTCCGTACGTTTTCGGGCCACTTTAATCGAGAAAAATCAATACAAATATGGATGTGACTTTTTTCAAAAACTTTGGTCAGCATTAAACAAATAACATTTTTTCATGAATTCCTCCCTTTTAATTCCTGAAATCAATTTGATTTTATTATATTCTATCACTTAAAAAGTTGAAAGCATAGAACTGACTGGGGATTTGTAATGAATAAATAAAATAGTACAAGCAGACATAACCAGAGTAGAAAACAATATAACCAGTTGAACACAGTCAGTAGTCATGTTTAGAAATGTTTGAATAATACTTTGATTTGAGAATAAAACATGTTTAAATTACTTTGGAGTTGTTCTGATGTTTCGACAGCCTAGTCTCCAAGCTGTACTTGAATGCAGCATGGGAAGCTGAAATCTCTTCTCATCAATGGGGATTCTTGCGTTTTCTCCAAAATAAGGAGTTTGTGCTGATTGGATGCTACTGGTAGCCATGGGGACGTCAGCTGGTTTTTCTCTAGTATCAGTGATGTTTCCATTCAGCTTGACATTGTTTCAGGCGAGTCATTCAGTTCAGTGCAGAGCGTGTTATGGACCTTATTGCTGTTGAACGATGCGTTCGCTGACAAAGTTCTGGTTCGGTCTATCTTTCTTTTTCTACTGTAGCTGCATGAAAAATCATGAATGTTCCCAAATAGCAGAGTTTAGTGATAGCTGGGAGTCCTTCATGTTTTGTTTTGGTGACACTTTTTAAAGTTGCGCATTCGGAACAGAAAGGGCCGTACCAAAAATTACCAATACAAATACATGTACCATTACACCCCTAATATTTATGTATCAAAAACTAAATTATTCTCATTGGTGACATAAATAATTTATTCTAAATCTGTCAATCCTGACACTTTAATTGAGAATCAAATGATAAGTCACTAATAGAGTTATCTTACGTTACTAATCATCTCAATAAACGAGGAGACAGAGTCTCCACTCCACCAAACACACACAGACTGGCATCCTTTTCTTATCTGCAGCTCTTCCACTGAAACCTTCCTAAGGGTTTAGCAGGAGTGGCTTGATGTCTGTTTTTCACCTTTGCTCAAGAAGTGCATTTGTGAGGTCAGACACTGATGCTGGACGACATGGCCGGGCTTTGCTCTGCTGCTCTGGATGAGGCCAGTCTAATTCTTCCATACCTAACTCAACCATCCATGTCACTGGTGTGTGGCGTTGCTGGAACAGGAAGGAGCCTTCCTCAAACCGTTTTCACAGAGTATCTCGATCTCTGTTGATCTGAAGGTCACCTTACGCTTGTAGGTCTATAACTACTAACTCTGCAGAACATTTGTGAACTCTCCGGATTGTGCGCCTCAACATCCACAAACACTGCTCTGGGATTTCATGTGGTGTACCACGCAGTTGCTGGGATTCCTGACCGCTTCCATTTGTTGTATTCTCCTAGCAAACTGGAATGTTTAGAAGGCATCCTATGATGGTACCACACTAGAATTTACTGATCTCCAGAGAACAACCCATTCTGTTTGTAGACCCGGTCTGCATGTCTAGATGTTATACACCTGTGGTTCAGGAACTGAGCTTTAAAATGAGCTTTAAAAGGGCTCTGGTCAGATGATGAGGTCACCTGAGACAACAGCATAAATCTGACCTAGGTCACCTCTCAGTAAACCAGACTGGATCCCTGGCATCAACGCTGCCTCTTCAGGGAGCCACTGGTTTTCTTTGATTGGTAGAATGGTTGGATTGATGATTTCTCTCTCTTAAATATTAACCAAATTGCAATAAAACCTCAAACTAACCAAGCTGGAGCAGCTAAGATGGCTCTTTAAGGCGAGTGCAAAAAGGCAGGGCAGAGACAGCTGGGGGTTTATAGATTAGATGGTGGGAGAAAGTTATTCTGAGGAAAAACGTTGCAACGGAACCATATAACTTCTTTGTTTCAATAGGAAACTTTTCATCAGAACGAACAGAAATCATATGTGGGGTGCCCCAGGGCTCCATCCTGGGGCCCCTCTTATTTAAAGAGTAACTAAACCCCAAAACAACACTTTTTTTTTGCTTCTAAACTGTATAAATGGGTATTTACCAAGGCAATCTTTCAGTTTCTGTTGTTTCTTTGTTAAATTCTACACTTTTTGGTCTAAGAACGTCTTAGTGCTGCCCCCTTAGGGTTTAATGGTGGCTACTGCATTTGAATTTTGTGATTGGTTGAGAGCGGTACATCTTTAAGTCACAGGCATTGACTGTGTAACAGGCATGGTCTCACAGACATACCCCTCCGTTCTTCCTGACACCGCCCACTTTGTAGAATTTTAAAATGTTGTCTGGGGGCGGGGTTATGATTTTTCAGGGGGTTCAGTTACACTTTAATACCTACATGCTTCCACTATCCCAGATTATAACAACCAATAAGATTAGCAACCACAACTATGCAGATGATACTCAGCTCTACATTACGATGTCACTAAGGCAAGGCAAGGCAATTTTATTTGTATAGCACACTTTCAACACCAGGGTAATTCAAGGTGCTTTAGATGATTTGGTGATTTAAAAGAAACACATAAAAGAAACACACATTACACATGATACACAATAAAGCAAGAGAAAAATAAAAAAAAGCGAGAGAGCATGAACACATTTCATACATTTGACATCAAGCATTTACTCAAAGGCAATTCTAAACAGATGTTTTTTTAGTCTCGATTTAAAGCAGTTCAGAGTTTCAGTAGCTCTACACTCGTCAGGAAGTCTGTTCCAGATAAGGGGAGCATAAAAAGTGAAAGCTGCTTCTCCATGTTTAGTTCTGAGTCTAGGGATGTTTAGTAGGCTAGAGTTGGAGGACCTGAGTGGTCTTGGTGGTTGGTACCATGACAACAGGTCTTCAACATATTTTGGTGCTAAGCCATGTAATGATTTATAAACTAGTAAAAGTATTTTAAAGTCTATTCTCTGAGCTACAGGGAGCCAGTGTAAGGACTTTAGAACTGGGGTGATGTGCTCTACTTTCCTGGTTCTAGTGAGGAACACGAGCAGCAGCGTTCTGGATCAGCTGCAGCTGTCTGATTGACTTTTTAGGCAGACCTGTGAAGACGCTGTTGCAGTAATCAATCCGACTAAAGATAAACGCATGGATGAGTTTTTCTAGGTCGTGTTGCAAAATCAGTCCTTTAATCCTAGAGATGTTCTTCAGGTGATAGAACGCTGACCTTGTTATTGCCTTTATGTGACCTTGGAGGTTCAGGTCTGAGTCCATTACTACACCTAGATTTCAGGCCTGATCAGTAGTTTCTAGCTGTATTAATTGAAGCTGTGTGCTGACTCTTGATCGTTCCTCCTTGGGTCCAAAAATAATCACTTCAGTTTTGTTTCTATTCAGCTGGAGAAAGTTATGGCACATCCATCCATTTATTTGGTCAATGCATCGATTTAGGGTTTGAATGGGTTCAGAGTCACCTGGTGACATTGTAATGTAGAGCTGAGTGTCATCTGCGTAGTTATGTTAGCTAATGTTATTGGTTGCTATAATCTTGCCTAGTGGGAGCATGTAGATATTAAATAAGAGGGGCCCCAGGATGGAGCCCTGGGGCACCCCACATGTGATTTCTGTTCGTTCTGATGAAAAGTTTCCTATTGAAACATAGAAGTCCCTGTTCTTTAGGTAAGACTCGAACCAGCCAAGTACTGTACCAGAGAGTCCGACCCAGCTCTCCAGTCGTTCCAATAAAATATCATGATCAACAGAGTCAAATGCTGCACTGAGGTCCAACAGAACCAACACTGTGGTTCTTCCATAGTCTGTATTTATGCGGATGTCATTGAATACTTTGACGAGGACAGTCTCAGTGCTGTGGTGAGCGCGGAAACCAGACTGAAAAGCATCAAAACGGTTTGTCATTGTTATGAAGCCATTTAACTGCTGAAACAGCTTTTTCAATAATCTTATTGATGAATGGAAGATTAGAGATTGGCCTGTAGTTCTGCATTAACGTGTTGTCCAGATTCTTCTTCTTTAGTAGTGGTTTAATAACTGCTGTTTTTAAAGCCTGAGGGAAGAAACCTGATAGCAGTGATGAGTTCACTATTTGAACAAGATCAGAACCAATAACAGGAAGAACCTTCTTTAGAAAAGCTTTGGGTAGGATATCAAGACAGCAGGAGGAGGAGCTTAATTGGATAATGATTTTTTTCAAGGCTGTTCTGGTTTATTTCGTGGAATTCAGACATTTTCTCTACATTGTTGTTGATTGGGGATGGCACTGGTTGTGGGTTCGATATTGAGGTACAGATTGACCGTCTAATTGTTAGAATCTTTTCAGTGAAAAAGCTGGCAAATTCATTGCAGGCCCTGGTAGAGTTTAGTTCAGGGGCTACTGTCACTAAAGGATTAGTTAGTCTTTCCACTGTTGCAAATAGAGTCCGTGCATTATTAATGTTTCTGTTGATGATTTGAGAAAAGAACGATTCCCTAGCATCTTTTATAGTTTGCTGATATCTATTCAGTCTCTCTTTGTAGATCTCACAGTGAACCTGGAGTCGAGTTTTCCGCCATTTTCTCTCGGCTCGTCGACACTCTCTTTTTTCACTACGTACCAGTGGATTACTTGTCCACTGAGACTTTTTTCTAACTGAGACTACTTCCACTTTAGTTGGAGCAATGGAATCCATGATGTCTGAGGTTTTTCACAAGGAAATTATCTACCAACTTATTTGCTGAGTTTGAGTTGGGAGATGAGGGGGATGTGGTGGAAGGATAAATACGTTTAAAGGTTTCTACTGAACTGTCCCCTAGAAAACGCTTTTTTATAGTGGTCTTACTGTGGCTGGATAATTTAGCAGAGATGGTACTTTGAAAGAAAATACAGAAATGGTCAGATAATGCAATATTAATTACAGAGATGTCAGAAATATTTAAACCTTTGCTGATAATTAAGTCCAGAGTGTGTCCTTTATTGTTTGTTGGTTGTTTGACGTGCTGGATCAGTCCGAAGTTGCGGAGAGCATCATCTAACGTTTTTGCTTGTCTATCTTGGGGGTTGTCGGTATGGATGTTAAAGTCCCCCACGATGATTAGTTGGTCATAGTCGATACATATTACAGAAAGAAGGTCATTGAAATCATTAAAGAAGTTAGAGTTAAGTTTTGGTGGTTTATATAAACTTAGAAATAACACTTTGTTAGGCTCATTTATCTGGGTGGCTAGGTATTCAAAAGAATCAAACGTGCCCAGAGTTACCTTTTTAAAGTTCATTGAGTTGTGAAAGATGGTGGCTACACCTCCACCTCGTTTGTGTTTTCTGTTCTCGCTTAAGAAATTATAATTTGGAGGAGTAGATTCTATTAATGCAGTTGCTTCGTTATTTTCATCTAGCCAAGTTTCTGATAAAAAAAGGGCGTGTAAATTATGCTCAGTGATGAAGTCATTGATAAGAAAAGACTTCCCGGATAGAGATCTAATGTTTAATAAAGCTAACTTAAGTATTGTGATGATGGGCAGCTGAACCTTCTGACAGGTTATCAATTTGAGATTTTGTTTAATTTGAGAGCGTGGGGTTAACGGTTTCTGTTTCCTGCTGCTGATAATCACTGATATAGCCTCAGGGGTGCCGGGTGAATTCTGGGAGACGGTAGGGGTGGATTTATTGCCCGGTTCCCTCAAATATCAAATATCTGTAATAATCAGTGGGGGGAAGCTCCCAGGCTTATGGACACTAGTCCCAGGCGTTTGGTGTAGTCTAAGTTTAGGTGTTAATTGTGTCCCAAATTTGATTTGCTCGTTCAGTCTGTCTGTAAAGTTTCTAAATGGAGACTCATTTGATGTGGCTGAGTCACAGGAAGATAAAGACTTAATCTCTGATGGTTGTTTATCTGTTCGGTCCTGTGGTGTCATCATGACTTGCTGTTTTTGTTCTCTGATATCCATGGGCGCCTCAAGGTCAGCTTTGGGAGCAAGTGTTTTGCTTTCTGATTTTGATAAGAAAAAACGTTTGCTGCTAACAGCCTTACTCCGGCCTTGTTAAGATAACGGCCTGCTTTGAACAGATGATTAGCACTTCCAAATACTTTGAAATTATTAATAAATGTGAACGACTTCTCAGCTGATTGTTTCTTCAACCATTTATGGAGCATGCGGAGTCTGCTAAATCTTTCATCATTCCCTTCAGGGACTGGTCCGCTGATGAGGATGTTTACGTTAAGTCCATCAAGTCTCTGTAGGAGATCAGAAAAGTCTCTTCAGAATCTCTGATTGTCTCATCGCGATATCTGCTGATCCAGCGTGGATGACGAGTTTTTCCAAAGCAGGATGTTGGTCCAAGATTTTAGGGATTTTTTCTGATATTTCTCTCACTGTATTTTTGTAGCAGCTATAAACTCTGGTATTCTTGCTACAAAAAGCCTCAATTCCATTAATTGATCCGTCTCGTATGATAACAGTCTTTGCTGGAGGGGCTCTTACTTTGTTATGTGTCCGTTTGATGCGGCTGGGTTTCTCCTGGTGGCTTTGACTGGTCCTGGGGGCTGCGTCATCTTTCGGGGAACTCAAGGCTGGAAATCTGTTTTTCAGCGGGATTCCAGGTGGAGAAATATCTCTTGTTTTTGGCTGAAACCTCTTTTGTTTACTTTTAGCAGAAGCGGCAGTTCTGGGTTCAGAGGTTTCTCTGTGTCTGAGTTTCTTTTGTTTTTTCTTCCTCGGAGAACGGGCTGGGGTTGATTTCATGCGTTTTAAAGCTGGACAGTTTTCATTGAAGTGCGGAGTTCTGCCGCTCAGACGCCTGTAGGGAGTCTCTGTGACACGGTTAGACCGACATAACACCGGGCTGTTTGTATTCAAAGGTAAAGTTGTTTCATTTTGTCCATAATCAGCGTGGAGATCAAAAATAATTTCCAGACGACGTAGCTTCGTTTCAATGCCCTCAATTCTGTGGAGCAGTTTTTCAAAATCCTCAGCTGAGCAAAAAGCCATGTTGATAAGTCCATAGAAAAGTAATCCAAGAAGAGATCTGGTCCAATACAGTAACTCCAGGGGCTGGGAAAATAAAGTAACTAAGAAAAGGTTAAGAAGGAAAACAAGAAAAGCAAACAGAAAAGAAAATAAAGTGAACGGATCTGGAGAGAGACAGAGAGCAGGCTTTGTAAAGATTTAAATTCTTTAAATTCTTCCCCCTCCTTCTTATTCAGCAAGGCCAGGTGACTTTGAACCCATCCAAACCCTAAGTAAATGCATCGAGCAAATCAATGGATGGATGTGTCATAAGTTCCTCCAACTGAACAAAAACGAAACAGAAATAATTACTTTTGGACCTAAAGAGGAACGATCAACAGTCAGCACACAGCTTCAGTTAATCTAGCTAGAAACTACTGATCAGGCCTGAAATCTAGGTGTAGTAATGGACTCAGACCTGAACCTCCAGGGTCACATAAAGGTCAATAACAAGGTCAGCCTTCTATCACCTGAAGAACATTTTTAAGATTAAAGGACTGATGTCGCAACAGGACCTAGAAAAACTCATCCATGCGTTTATCTTTAGTCGGATTGATTACTGCAACAGCGTCTTCACAGGTCTGCCTAAAAAGTCAATCAGACAGCTGCAGCTGATCCAGAACGCTGCTGCTCGTCTTCCTCACTAGAACCAGGAAAGTAGAGCACATCACCCCAGTTCTAAAGTCCTTACACTGACTCCCTGTAGCTCAGAGAATAGACTTCTAAATACTTTTACTAGTTTATAAATCATTACATGGCTTAGCACCAAAATATGTTGAAGACCTGCTGTTACTATAACAACCCCCCCCCCCCCAGACCACTCAGGTCCTCTAATTCCAGTCGACTCAACATCCCTAGAATCAGAACCAAACATGGAGAAGCAGCTTTCAGTTTCTATTCTCCTCTAATCTGGAACAAACTTCCAGAAAACTGCAAAGCTGCTGAAACACAGAGTTCTTTTAAATCACAACTAAAAACGTATCTGTTTAGAGCTGCTTTTGAGTCATGCTTTCATGTATCATGTTTTGTGTGTGCTTCTTGCTTTATTGCTTTTTTAACTTTATCTGTGTTTTACTGCTGTTTTTATTTTACCTCTTAATCATATAAAGCACCTTGAATCACCTTGTTGTTGAAAGTGTGCTATACAGATAAAATTGCCTTGCCTTATTAATTGGATTAGGCTTGTCTTATTATGTGAACTGGACTCTCTTTTTGGTTCTGGTTGTGTGTCTCTGAATCTATCAACCAGAGGTGGCGCTAGACTTTGTTTTTGTCCCTCATTTTGACCAACAGGGTCAAATAAATCCAGTCATAATCCATTTTTACACGTCAGTTTTTAAAACGATAACATATTCAATAGTGTTTATATTTTTATTAATTTTAAATAATACTGAATCCATACAAGCTGAACAAAGAACTACAAATAAACAATGAATTTAAAAGATTGTTCACCTGAACACATCTTCCTCCGGCTCCACAAAGAACTGAAATGATCACCTGCTTGTTCATAATCAAAGAGTGGGATTGCTGCAGAGGTTATTGTCACAAGGTTTAGGATTTTAGCCTCAGACAGACGACTTCTCATGAGGGGTTTAGATGTTGTTCTGCAGGCTGAATCTGAGCTCCGCTGCCACACTAGAGACTGGGATTAAGCTCCACTTCAGCCAAAGTTTGGAAATCAGGGAACGTTTCTCACGTTGAAGTGATCAGAAGTCAGAATAACTCTCTGAACGAGTCGTTTTCTGACTATGATCCATATTCCATAACAAAGCTGCTGATATCCTCCAAACTGGAGGCAGAAGTTCACCTCAAGTTCACCAACATGCTATAAGAAGCGAGAGTCAAGAATGAATTCACTTCAATAGCTAAGTGAGCTCTGAACTGGCAGGAGAATATCCTTGGCTTTAAAGAACATCATGTGACATGTCCTGCCTTCCATCGGAATTAGGGCTGCAGCTATTCGAATATTCTATCGAATCATCTGTTGATTAATCAAATAATCTGTGACAACCCTTCAAGCGGGGTAAAAAATAAATTCGAAGTTTCTATATAAAAATCCAACATTCATATGATGCCTTTTCAGTAAACGTTTTATTGAAGTACAACAAACCATGTGACGACTAATTAGTCCAATGACTGCAATGCTTTATACATGTAAGTTGGTTTGCAAAATGAAATATTAATCTTTTAGTAAATGAAAAACAATTCCTAACAAATATCTAAATTATGGGGCTGAGTGGTCAGACTCTTTTTATTAAGTATCAACAATATGTATTAAATGGTTGTTGTCTAGTTCTCTCTTGTCCGTCTGATATTTGTAGTTGATCATTAAAATCTTATGGAATTAAAATCCCTATATTTGAGTAACATTTTAGGTGATATCAATATCAGTTATCCTAGTCAGAATACCATACAGTATCTAAACATATCGACAGCAACAAAATACAGATCAGTAGTACTGGAAATGCTAATAACATTTCATTTCTACTAGTCACAATGTACGGGTGACATATTTCTTTTTAAACATGAATTGTAAAAATGTGATTTTGATTGGGAGGGTGTCCATTATTCCAGTCTAGAGTTACTGTATATACCAAGGAACTGCATCAGTAGGGGGCAGACCTGCAACAAATACCCCATACCGCTGCAGTTCCTGGATCCACATACAAACATGTGGGATGGTGAGGATTGTTCTTCTGCTTGTACAGTTTGTTCCTTCTTAGTTTGACGTGAATCATGATGGTGAACGTACTACCTGCTAACATTAGCAATAGCCTACCTCGTTGTGGATTCACTTGAGGCTGGATGTAAACAGTGGGTGCTTACTGTTCAAGTGGCTTTACATTGAAGTCGCACTGTTCTAATAAAACAACTCTGTTATACAGTGGAGACACTTGTTAGAGAACATTTCTGTGTGATTAGGATTTAATTAGTCAGTTACATTCTCAGGAATGGTATGTAGAGCAAACAAAGGCATTCTGTGTGTCAAGTTCTGATAAATGATGTTTCAGACGGCCAGGCAGGCATCAGAAGCAGTAGATATCAACAGTACATTGGGACCTTGTCAGACGGAAGCCCGGTTCTGTTGGGTTATCAGAGGCAGCAGGCTCATTGTGGACACGGACGCTGAGCTCATGCTGTTAGAAGATAAACAGTGATTGCTAAACGCTCTTTAACGGTTTGCAGTAGAGGGTTGGGTTAGGAATATGAGAAACTGCTTTCAGCAGAATCTGGCCCTCCATGTTTGGCCAAACGTGTTCAATTAAATACTTAAACACCTAAAGGACTCATCTTTGTTTTGAGAAGAGCTATAGTTTTAACCATAACTCACTCGACTGTGTTTTCAGTCCTCATTGGTTTAAAATGATCACAGACTTTGGACTGTTTCTGCTTTTAACAATGTTTTTATCTTTGCTGGTTTCTCCATCTTCCTCCATGGCGCCTAAATGACCACATTGTGCGCCAGTAAAATGTTTCTGTGTAAATTACAGTCAGCCGCAGTGCACATTTAACGCAGCTTTGAATAAGTTAGAAAAAAAAAGGGTGAATTTATTAAAATAAACCTTTCATTTGATTCATTTCATCCCTAATCTGAATCCACAATTTATCACATCAGCTATGAAATATTGGATGTAGACTAGATTAAACAATCAAATGATCTTCATGTGGAGGATGAAAACCTGCTAAGTTGAATCAGAAGATTTGAAAAGCAATAGTCTAACTCAAACACATCCACACAGCTTCATCCGTTATATAATGCTGGATATGAAAAAACAAACCTCACAAATCTCCCCATTTTACTCCTCCTTCATTATAGGTGGCTATCACAATTAATTTCTGCCAAGAAAGAGGCAACACAGCTCTGTGCTCCAGCCGTTCCCGTTAACAATTTTCCGTTTCCGTGCCGCCGAGCAGGCAGAAAATAGCTATTTGATTGCTGGTTATAAATGCTGCCTGTTAAGAGACGTGGAAAGTAATTTCTGCACCGTTGCACGAGGACGTCGGTGAAAATCACTGCTTTGTGCTCGCAACATTGTCTGGGAAAAGACACCTAAGTGCAGGTGAGTCTTTTCGGGTCATTTGGTGTATTAACGTTTAAAATGAGTGTTTACAAGGTGGGCCAAAGGCGACAGAGATGTTCTAACTTACTGCTGCACATCTGAAAAAGCCCACTATTGTTTCTGGGTGTGGAAAATAAACCTCAGATAAATAAACTGGACCTCTGGTGTCTAATTTTGCCTATATAAAGCAAAAGTTTGATCAACTTGTTGATCTGGAGAAAATTGATTCTGCTTTAATCCACCACCAGGATGTAAAGTGATCAGCAATGGAGACAATATACACTCTTGGTGACCCATGGCCTTTAAAAGGTAACGTAGCAGCCAGCTGCTGGTAATCAGAAGGACTTTATCAATTAAATATCAAGCACGGCTTCCTCTATAGATGCAGAACCTGTTAAACTGTTTGCTGATCTGGAGCTTACAGGTGTGTGTTAACGCCACACCAGCACGGAAAGAAACCAGCAATGACTTCAGAACGGCAAGCTTTGCTTTCAAACCATCTGGAGAGGATCTAAGGAGTCAAAACAGGATCAGCTCAACGTGAATGAAAAAACAGACTGTAAACTCGAAAAATAGACATAGCAAGTAAGATAAAATAAAAACTTATTTTCATTCACATTGAGCTGATCCTGCTTTGACCCCATAGTGGTCATAAATCCATTTGGAGGAGTTTGAACTCAGCAACTCTACAAAGAAAACATTTAGGAGGTTTGGGCGTCTTTCCAGGAGTTGATGCTGGATGTTCTGATGTACCAGGAACTGGTGACAACTGATGATGTATCGGCTTTGACGAAATGTCACCCTTCGTTGGGGAATGTTTTAGATCTTTAAAGTGTTGCCATTGCGTTAAAATCCTAATTTTATCTGACACAATCCATCTAGAGGACCTTAATGTGTTTACATGAAGGAAGAAGGCTCAAAGTGAGGAAGTCTAGGATGTTTCTCTTCTCATTTCCACTTGTATTCACCACTATATCTTATTAAGTCAACTGTCACACACATCGATATTTTCTCAGGCTTCCACTTACACCAACCTTGCCCCCGTCCGCGTTGTACTCCTTCTCGTCGGCGTCCAGCAGCCGCGCCAGGCCGAAGTCGGTGATCTTGATGTGATTGGGGGACTTGACCAGCACGTTGCGAGCCGCCAGGTCTCTGTGGACCAGCCGCCGTTCCTCCAGGTACATCATCCCCTGAGAGACAGAGGCAGAGGGAGAAAAGATGAGGGATCCCATCATGGAGCCATTTATCTTTTTAAATCTCAAGACTGAGACCCCTGAAGCATTAAATGTCAGCACTAATATAAAATTATTGTCATAACTGTCATCAGCATTAACTGCACACCCATACAGACATTTAGACTTGATGTATAATCGCTGTAATACCTCATGTGCATGACTAAGCAGTTCAGAGAGTTTATTCTCTAACCTGCAAACCCCAAACTAAAGGTTTTTTGAGTCCTTTCGATCCCTCTGCTAGTCTAGAAAATTCTGGAGAGTAAAACATGAACGTTTGTCCTCAATTTCATCTTCTTTAGTTACTGGAGAAGGTAGAAGACGCAACACCAGAAACAACCTCTAGTCTCAACATTCATGTTTTTTTAACTTTTTTTTTTTCAACATGTCCTGTCTGGCCATGTCACACTCAGAATAGGTGTCTGAAGAAGAAGGGAATCAGAACCATAGACATCCAAAGGACCCCCAGAGCACAGGAGGCCCAGGCAGACCAATGCTGGGCTGACTGCACCCCCCAAGAGAGGAGCAGAGGGGAGCCCCTGGGGAACATCCAGCAGCTACAATGCAGGGGCCCGGATACGTTAGGGTGCATCGGGCCATGGGCTCGGAGACCCGAGGCCATCCCACCCCTCAGCAGGGACCCGACCAGGGACCAGCCAATGGCGGCCCCTGCCACCACGGGCCAATTCCCATAGTCAACATCCCACTGCCCCTCCGCCCCACAACAGGGCACCAGACCAATATCCCCAGCAGACGGACGGCATCCCCAGGCCAGGACCTGCCAGTACCCAGACACCGAACTCAACCAGCTCCCACATCTCAATCCCGCACACCACAGAGGACCAAGACCAAGCATCAACCAAGATCAATGAAACCCACCAATAAACCGACCAAGCACGGAAAAAACTGAATAGGAGATCAACTGATGACGCCGGACCCAACCCCCGTTGAACCACCCGACAGCTACCACCAAACAATGCCCAAAAAGGCTCCTCAGAAAGAGGCTCCCCAGCGAACGGCACCGAAAGGATAACATCGGCCCGGCACACAGGCCAACCGATACACCGGTCTCAATATTTAACCATCAACCTCAACTAAAATGTGTAGCTGCTCCAGGTTGAGGTTTTCAGACTTGAGCAGATAATACCCACTGTTAAGACGGACGGCGGTAACATGCTTTGGGACCGTTCCACTGCACAAAGTTGATTGAATAATTAGAAGAAAAAGAAACCCGCGAAATGTTCTGCAGGCGGGTTTTCAGCCAAGGCACTCTTTTGGGTGAGTCAGAGACTTCGTAACCAAAGAACACTGTACCAACTGTAAAGCACGATCTGTTTGTTACTAGAAATAGGGCTTCCTCCAAGTTCTTCAACTTCAGCTCTAATTAACCGCATTATGGTTGATAGCAGTGAACCCAGTGAACCCAAACACACATGAAGAGTTTGTCTTGGATGGTTGAAGTCCAGACTTCCACTTTACTGAGGATCTCTGGGTGGAAAACAACCAGTTTAAATGAGCTCCGATTATTCTGACAGGAATATTGTTAAAATTAGAAACATCCTGTCCAGGAGTGATGCTGAGAAACTAGTCCATGCATTTGTTACCTCAAGGCTGGACTACTGTAATTCTTTACTATCAGGAAGTCCACAAAATGCCATTAAAAGCCTTCAGTTGATCCAAAATGCGGCAGCAAGAGTTCTGATGAATATTAAAAAGAGAGATCACATTTCTGCTGTTTTAGCTTCCCTTCATTGGCTCCCTGTTAAATCCAGAATAGAATTTAAGATCCTTCTTCTTCTATATAAAGCCCTTAATAATCAGCTCCATCATACATCAGAGATCTAATTGTTCCTTATGTTCCTAACAGAGCACTTCGCTCTCAGACTGCAGGTTTACTTGTAGTTCCTAGGATTTCTAAAAGTAGAATGGGAGGCAGATCTTTTAGTTATAAGGCTCCTCTCCTGTGGAACCAGCTCCCAGCTTTAGTCCGTGAGGCAGACACTCTGTTTACTTTTAAGGCCAGGCTTAAAACTTTCCTTTTTGATAAAGCTTATAGTTAGAGTGGCTTAGGTCATCCTGAGCTATCTCTGTAGTTCTGCTGCTATAGGCTTAGACTGCTGGAGGACAGACTGACCACTTCTCTTCACTCTGCTACTTTTCTCTCTTACTACTCTCCAGTTCTATTATTTGCTGTTATTTCGACTGTTAACTTTGTTTTCTCTCAGTGTTTTTCTCTCCATAGAAGATATACCTGGTCTGGTGTCCTGCTTGGCTGCAATGCCCTGTTGGACGGGGGGCATCGACTGGGATGATGCTCCCAGTAACTGAACATCCACTGTGTCCTGTTATCAACTTTTTACTTTCTGTAACGAAGAAAGTTCTCTTATATCAGATCTTCTGTTCCTTCTGTGTTCTGCTCTGTCTTCTCAAACCCCCAGACGGTCGTGGCAGATGGCCGCTCCTACTGAGCCTGGTTCTGTTGGAGGTTTCTTCCTGTTAAAGGGGAGTTTTTCCTCTGCACTGTCGCTACATGCTTGCTCAGTATGAGGGATCGGTGTGAAGTCAACAACACAATGCAGGCGACTGTCTACTGTCGCTACATGTTGAGGAGTGAATGCTACAAATTGATGACTCGATGCAAACTGCTGGGATTCCTTAGACAGAAAACTTTTAAACTGACTGGGATGTATTGAAATGACCTGTTAAGTGCCTTTAGATAACACGTGTTATGAATTGGGTCTATGTATGCTGCTTATCCAGATATCAGTGGGCATGTTTGAGCTCGTATGGATAATAATTACAAATCTTTCTATGATAACAGTATAGTTTCAATACTTCATAACCAGACTAAAGATTAATGCAGTTACAGGTTCCATAGAGCTCAACCTCCTGGTGAAATCTGCACCTTTCTCTTGGTTGAGAGTTGCACATTTATCCCCCAGATATAAAGATCTGTAGAAAGTACCTGCTGTTTGATTCTTAGATTTGGACTACTTTTAATTACTTGCTCTTGTAATCACAAATTATCCAATCTCCCCTCCATCTTATCGACCCAGACACTCCTGGGAGGGTGACACTCAAGCGATCAGCGGCACTGCCTCGACCTGGAACAGCGGCTTGTCCTCATATCCTCCGCTGGGACGCCGGTGTTTACCTCCCTGGGTGGTTGAAAATTAATTGGCTCCTTGAGCTGTTGTACATTCCCCACTAGTCGGTGCGGCGGCCTCACCTCATTGCCCCTTCACTTTAAGTCGAAGTGTATTAATGGGCTGTGTGGCCCATTGATTCCTAATTTCTCTCGACATCGACATCGGAGATAAATATTGCGTGGCACGCTCGTCTTTGGGCTTATTGTAATCAGCATTGTTATTGATCGGCCGCCCAGACCCCCCAGAAGCAATCTATTTTGAACACACTTCCAGCAGAGCGGGGCTGTTGCTTGCAGCCCTGTCACAGCACATCCTGTCCTGTATCGCCGAATTCAGCCCAACAGCGAAGACGAAGTGATCCAACTTGGTGGATAAAGGAGAGAAGCATGCAAACAGACTAACAGATAGATGTATTGCACATATGCCCTGGGAAAATGTCTTGCTCTTCAACACCGGTGGTCTCTTGGATGTCCCTGTCAGGATGTGTATGTGTGTGTGTGTGTCACTCCCAGCAAGGCCGCAGGATGATGGATGAGGGCTCAGCTAGCGGCGAGTCAGACGTCGGCGCTATCGATTTATTCTCACATTCATCTGCGAGGAAAGGGGATGTGGAGAGGGGCGGCAACCGCGGTGTGTCGGCTCGGCTCAGGCTTTTCAACACAACACACACACATATTTACAGTCCCCACCCCCCACCCCCCAAATGTTTCAGATGGCTGATGATTCTCTGGTGGCAGCGGAGGCGTGGGCCTTGGTGTAAATTTTTCATTATCTGCTGCGAACAATGACTGCCTTGCTTCTCACCAAGGTGTTTTCGTTGATCTACCAGCAAAGTGGCCTCCACTTGTTTAACATCCAGCTTAATACACTTGAATCGGCTCGGCCTTGCCGGCCCGTCTCTGTTGCTTTGTTCGCCTCCGAGAGGGTTATAACACCATCAAGTCCATTTAGCACATGTGGAAGCTGCTAAAGAAAGATTTCTTTCTTGCTCCTGAAAGCTGTTTTTATCTCTTGAACATGCTTCTCCCCAGCGTTTACATTGAACTGAGAGGTTACGGCATCCTCCAAGGTGGATCGTAACCAGTTACATTTATTTGAGTAACTTTGGGAAAAATATGTAGTTGAGTAGTTGGACAACAATGTACTTTTTACTTTTACTTGACTAATATTATAAAGTATTGCTACTCCTACTTGAGTAAAGTTTCTAGATGCTCTAGCTACTGTGATTAAATTCACTGAAAGAGCAAATATATTTTAACAAAACTACACCAGACACAGAAACAAAACTACAGTTTTTTCAAGGACACCACCTGTTTCTACACAAACTTTGTTAAACAGCATATGCGTTTATGTATGTGTGTAAATGAGTGTATGTAAACTTGTGATCACCACTGTAGACTGTAGGGATACTGTGTTTTAATCTAAATGTATATTGTCACTGGGCAGACAATTGATTTGAAAGTGACTCAAAAGTGAACAACAGCATTACAGCTTCAGTACAGTAAGAAACTCTGCTGCAAGCATAAAAGCTAAATCTGTTTAAAAGAAAGATGTGAGTGGAACAAGCGTAAAAATGCACAGTCAGAGCGATGAGAAGTATTCAGGGAGGAAATGTTGTGGTGAGAGACGAGTCTTTGGGAGCCTTTAAATGAGCAGAAAATACGTCCCGTAAGTTAGCTATGTTTGTATGTTACGGTTCAGCCTAGTGGTTACCTGCAATGTAAGGGGTGAATATGTCACTGTAATTTATAAAGATGATGACATTTGGCACTGTGGACCAATTTAAAACAATCAGTGTGGGAGAAAAAAAAATCACATTCAAAGGTTGTGGTTTGATCCTGTGTAGAAGTACAACAACCTAAGGAGGATGTTTCAGAAACTGTTTTGAAACTGTGATATAAACAAGATTGTTCCTTCTGTCATACAGAAGACTGTATCAGACAAATCCTCAACTACATCTTAAAGGAAAAGTTCATGTTTTTTTTAAAAGGATCAGTTGGTAGAAAACACTCTTTGCATCATGACTTTGACAAAACAAAGTCTAGTTTATGAGCTGATGTTAGTCAGATCGGGACCCAAACAAAGCTGGTTTTTTTCACCATCTTCAGGTGAAGACCACGGTTACTTCACGTTCCTTTTGCTGTACATATCTCCACTGGTGGTTACATTTTAGACATTTTTTTTGTGCCTATCTCCAGCAGTCATGGGGCAAGAGGTACATATAACAATGACATTAAAATACAAAACGTTCACCTGCTGTGGCCTGAACACAGTCTCACATCTTCCTCCTGCTCCACATTGAACTGAAATGATCTCCTGCTTGTGTGTAATGAAATGGTGGGACTAACGAGACGCATTGAGTACGGTGTCCAGGTCCGAAATGATGCTCAGATGCTCACAGAATTTTTTGGATTGATTGATTAATAAAGTTACCTGTACTCTGTGCATAAAGTTGATGGACGGCCTCCAGATTTTTCCATCATCATTTTAAAAAAGCTGTGTTATTTTTAGGCTAATATGAGCATGCTAATGGTAGTTTTGATAAACTTTGTGAGGCACACGCACAAGAAAGGAAATTATCGAGGCTTAGAGCAGCAAATTATGCTGGATTGTGAACGTAAGACTTTGTTGTGGACTTACTATTTTACTGGAGAACATTAACTGGACCCATGTGGATGTAAAAAGATGTAAAAAGTTCTGTCGATGATATGTGGCTTAGAATGGTGTGTTGCGCAGTATTTGCTTTCTGAGTGCTTTGACAGAAGCGCATACTGTGTCTACAGTTATGATTGTGTCCTTGATTGGCAAACAGCACTGGGATCACACGAATCTCAGCTTTCTAATGATGTATAATATGTATATGTACATATAAAGAGTGTCGCAAAAAAAAGAGGCAGATTTGACCCGGGAATATGTAACGTTCCACCAACAGGACGTAAAAACGCCATTTACTGCCCCCCCCAGAATAAGCAACAACCCCCCAGCTAAATTCCTCTGGCGCTGGGTCCTGGTAAGATGCGACAACTGTTTATAATGAATATTTAGCCTTGCACTCCTTAAACCATGCTGTTGATCTTCTTTCACTTTTACATTTTGACACCATTAATTATTTAATACCGACTTAAAAGTATGGCTGGGGCACAGATCTCGTTTTTTTTCTAATCAAAAACCACAAAACCCTTTGCATGAACAAGATATGTGCATTTAGGAAAACAAGCATATTACGGTCCGTGGGGTCTGAGCTCGACAGCTGGATCTATCAGTTATACAGAAAGAAATGGATGAATGTTTATCATATTCATAGATATCAATAATATGGACTCAAGTATTACCAAGACCACATGATTTATGCCTTTTGTAAATGTACAGTGGGGTGAAAAAGGATTTAGTCAGCCACCAACTGGGCAAGTTCTCCCACTTAAAAAGATGAAAGAGGCCTGTAATTTTCATCATAGGTATACATTAACTATGAGAGACAAAATGAGGAAACAAATCCAGAAAATCACATGGTCTGATTTTTAAACAATTTATTTGCAAATTATGGTGGAAAATAAGTATTTGGTCAATAACAAGAGTTCATCTCAATACTTTGTTATATACAGTTTGTTGGCAATGACAGGGGTCACACGTTTTCTGTAAGTCTTCACAAGGTTTTCACACACACTCTAGCTGCTATTTTGGCCCATTCTTCCATGCTGAAAGACATGACAATGACATGGCCCCATTCATTCTTTCCTTTACACGGATCAGTCGTCCTGGTCCCTTTGCAGAAAAACAGCCCCAAAGCATGATGTTTCCATCCCCGTGCTTCACAGCAGGTATGGTGTTCTTTGGATGTAATTCAGCATTCTTTCTCCTCCAAACACGACAAGTAGAGTTTTTACCAAAAAGTTCTATTTTCTTTTCATCTGACCACATGACATTCTCCCAATCCTCCTCTGGATCATCCAAATCCTCTCTAGCAAACTTCAGACGGACCTGGACATGTACTGGCTTAAGCAGGGGGACCCGTCTGGCACTGCAGGATGTGAGTCCCTGGCAGCGTAGTGTGTTACTGATGGTAGCCTTTGTTACTTTGGTCCCAACTCTCTGCAGGTCATTCACTAGGTCCCCCCGTGTGGTTCTGGGATTTTTGCTCCTCATTCTTGTGATCCTTTTTACCCCACGGGGTGAGATCTTGCGTGGAGCCTCAGATCGAGGGAGATTTTCAGTGGTCTTGTATGCTTTCCATTTTCTAATAATTTCTCCCACAGTTGATTTCTTCACACCAAGCTGCTTATCTATTGTAGATTCCGTTGTGGACAGGTGTCTGAAAGTCTGTGATTTTACACCGTTTACTCAGTCAGTACTGATACAGCGAGTAAGAATCTGGATCCAAAATTGAATAATGTTTAAAGGAGGCTGCTTTTAACTAACTGAACCAACTTTTTACTGCAATAAATTGTAATCAGTTTAAACTGCTGATTTTTTTGTTTCTAAATTCATTGAAGCAGAGAAATAATTAAGCCAATACTGTACATCAGAGCTGCTTTTGTTGACTGAAAAGTGACAACAAAAATGCAATTAGTACCATCAAATAACAGCAGCTCGTTATAAGGTTTGGTCAACTTTAATAAGATATGAGGCAGATTCTGGATTATATTACAGCTGTCTTTTGAGGAGGAACAGGGTACCATCTTATTGTATTTATGCATATCAGAGTATATTCTAAAATTACACTGCCTACTTCTATTTTTGTGCCAACAAACCTGGGTAATGTCAAAGAAATGCAGTAGTAAATGTTTCTTGCTTGGCATTTTAAATCATCATCACCCCCTCTTTAGACCCTTGAAGACCCAAATGGTGAATAAGAATCTCTTTTTCTGTTTGCTTCTCTCTCTCTCTGGCAGGAAAGAAAAGAAGAGTGGAAACATTTAAGTCCTCAGTTATGTGGGAATGCAGGAGGGTGAAACCAGGCGTTAAGTAGCGTGGAGACACTGGGAGCAGCTCAACTCGGCAGGAGGAAACGATGGTATGGATGAAAAGATGCTGAGCATACAGGAGGTGGACAGAGGAATGAGCTGAATTGCACAAACTGTAAAAGGCCATGCTTTACTGTAGTAATTACACAGGGATAAAGGTGTTAATAAGCATAGCTGTTGGAACAGGCCCATTTAAATCCATCAGATTGGCACTGTGCTGGAGTCCAGGCAGAACCACGTTTGATTGTCTACAGAGCTGAACATCAAGCTGGAAGTGAATGATGGTAGTCTGGCTGAAACTCTGCAGCAGGATTCTGTCAAGAGAAATCAGAGTCCCCTGATCTACTACCAGAGCGAACCTGAGGTCGCCCCTGATGGGTCCCCTTCAACACTGGGAGTAACTTTGGTGTCTCTGAAATTGGCAAGATTGGTTCTTTTCCTTCAGCTCTTTCACACACTGGTGAAGAGAGGGAGTGAAGAACAGAGATTCAATGCTTAACATAGCACAGTTTCACTAACAACAGCCAATGGACGGGGGCAAACCAGCGCACTGGATGTTGTAAAAAATGTAATCTGAGCGTAAGATGCTTTAGAAAAAGTTATGGTGGGTTCTGTGATGTTTGGGACACAATATCCTGTTCCTCCCTTTGGTTCAGTCTGTCTTGGCCGGTTAGGACCTTCAGAAAGTCTGTGTCGGTCAGAAAAGGTAGCAAAGTCCTCATGATGTTTGGCATCATTGGTGTAGTCTGTCTTTCTCAATGCTGTTCTCAATGCACTTCATTAAACTGACCTGTGACTCAGTCCTGCTAAGCCCCGCCCTCCCTGGCTACTGTTGCTGACTCAGACAAACAGTCACAGCTAACTGCAGGAAACTGGTAGTTGAATACTATTGGTTCGTTTGTGTTTGGGGGTGGGGCTGACCAGGACTTAGCCACAACCCAATTAAAATCAATTCCTATTTCTACATCCATCACACTGAGGACAAAAGAAGTCTCTGAAACGCGCAGTCCAGGTCCATCACAACCCCAGACGAAACCGTTATGCTCCTAAGGTGGATCATCTGGATACAGTCAACAGAGGAAAGATATTTGGACAATCTAAATTATTACAGGATCAATTGCAGTGTTCAACCATTGGCAGTTAGTTATTTTATTTTGTTTTTCTATGTAATTTGTATGTTTTTATTCCCACTAACATGTTAAAGCCTCCATATTTAGCTAATTCTATGTTCTGGAGTAATTGCTTACCGTATTTATAGAAAAATATCCTTCCGGGTGCCAACGCAGGCTGCTAAAACTTTATATTAGGTGGAGAAAGCAGAAGAAAGAGACATGCAGCTCAGTTTCAAGCAAAAGGTGAGGCGTGTGTTTCTAGAGGGAATGATAAGTGGTTCACCCTGAAACCAGCACCCAACAGCCCAGCAGCCCCTCAGAACAGCTGAACAGGCAGCAACAATGTGAGCAATGTGGGACAGAGTGAACGCTGAGAACTGGGAGCGCTGCGATAAGGAGAGCTCACAATGGGCTCGGCTCAGGTGGAGCAGGTGGTCGTCCGTCACGCGCTGTGTGCTCCGCTGGAGATAGAAGGGAAGGCATTCCCAGCGAGCTGGCAGTCTCCAAAGCAGCGACCTGGTTTACTCTTCTGAATATGAGGGGAGAGCCGGCCTCCTCCATCACACCACAGCTCTGAACATTTGCATTAATTCGGAATTATTGTCCCTGAAAGCTGAGACTAATCTGTTCACACTTTGAGATAAAAGCGGCATTCCAACCATCTCCTGGATACAAAACAAGCTCCGAGCGGCTACGGCAAGCGGTTTGGGTAGTTAATGACGGAAGCAGGCGGACGTGACATAATGTGACAGGTATAACGGAGGCGCGGCGGCGGCCCATTTACTCCGCGCTGAGCCGATCCGGCGCCACGGAGCAAGGAGAACCTCCACCCATCTATCAACCTCATCCCGACGCGTTTCTGTGTTCCTGCTGGGGATTTCCTGGGAAATGTTCCCCCTAGTGGGAGTGGATTTCTAATACAATGTTGGAACTTATCAGAGCTCGACATCTCCCCGCCTCCACTCCTAATTACACCTCTCCTCAGAAAAAAATCCCTGATCTCCGTCTCCATGATCTCGCCCTCTTCCAAAATGTCACAGGGCTGGCAATGAAAGATCACCGCTGGCACATTTACATGAGCAAATGTCAATAATTTAGTGCTGCTGCACAGAAATGAGAAACCAGTACAACTTTTCATTAGCGCCAAAAAAATCTGCTCTTTAACGTAAAGGCCTAATTATATAAAACTAAACCCTCTTAAATTACAGCAAGGGTGACAAAACCATCCAAGCATCAATTAGCAGCGCTCCATGTAGATCTGATGTTTGACATGGTCTACAGTAATAATAGTCTGCTAGCGTTGACAGGTGAAGACGGCTGAAGACATCCCAACAATGAGGACACCTGATCCCGATTTCCTGTCACTCGTCTGCTGCTTCCAGCGCCTCAGACAGACTCTCATTTTTAATCCCAGCTGATGATTAATGCAGTCGGAGGGGGCGGGATCTCTCCCAATCCAGGCTGTTTCTGAAGGGATACCAAACATTTATCTGTTGGGATTTAAACCTGCAACTGTCAGGATGACATTAGCAGACCTGGAGCCGTGAAACCCAGACTATACCGCCTTTACAACGGTGTCGGCACGTTTATTGCTGCGTCAACTCTTCTGGAACGACCAGAAACAAGGTTTAGGAGCGGGTTTATGGGAATTATTGACCATTCTTCTAGAAGCGTGTTTGTGAGGTCAGACACTGATGTTGGACAAGTTGTCCTGGGTCACAGTCTCCACTCTAACTCAGTCCTAAAGTGTTTCATTGGGTCGAGGTCCATCTCTAAACCGTTTCCACATAACTGTCCAAAAATCTCTCATTATGTTGAAATATTAAAAGCTCCTTTCACTGGAACAAAGCAGCTGAGCCCAACGCCTGAAAAAGAGCCTTACACCACAGTCTTCCCTCCACTAAACCTTACACCAGACGCAATCCTGCCTACAATGGATTTCTCCTTCCCACTGCTTCAGGGTACCAGGATGCCTCCCATCCCCCCCTATAAGTGATATAACTGACTTCTGTTTATTAATGTGCCAAAGTCAAACTCCATCATGGTGATGCATACGGTCATATCAGGCGCCGTGCTTCACCCCTAGTGGAGCAGGACACTTTAATAGAAGCAGTGTGGAAAATTGTCTACATTGAATCAAGTCTGAAATATAAAGTTCGGAGAACTCCGAAAGGTCAGAAGTGATTATCAGAGACGCCTTAGAGCCTAATACAAGTAAACAAAATGATGGGATACATCCAGTCCATAACAGGGTTGCTAGAATCCATAAATTGAGAACTTCATTGAGTAAAATTGATTTGCGTGGCAGAATTTTCCTGTTTCGGTTTGTGGTTTTAATCCAGTTTTGTTTGTTGAATCGCAAGAAATTCCTGCATGAATATGAGTGTGTCTGATGAGGCTGAGGAGGAAGGAGGTGAGCGATCTAATCAGGCCTTTCTATCTGCTGGATCAAGCAGTCCAATCCCTCCCCTGGTGCACCGTGCAGCACCGCTGATCCTGACAGATAATTAGAAACACCCCAGAGGCTTATCCCCCCCCCCTCCTACATCCACTTTTTCTACCATCAACAGGGACATGCAAATCCTCCAGAGGATCCAGCCACATCAACTGGATTTGTTTAGTGGTTTGTCATGGAAACCAGTATTATGGGCTGGATTTTGGTCATTGCGGAGTGAGTTCCAAAGGACCGTGGGGGGTGGGGGGGTGGGGGGTTGCATTATTAATGGCGCCCCCTGGGGAAACAAAGTGCTGAACATGGATCACTAGCATACAGGCCACTGACTGTAATAAATTCATAATAACTGTATAATATGTTTTAGTAGAAAAACCAAGGGGAATAAGGGACAGCCAGCTCAGAACACATCAATCATTGATGCCTCAGAATCTGTTTCATCTGGTTAATATTTGACAAGGTTCAGTTTCTGGTTTCTCCCAGGAAATGAAACTATTATCTGTCAGTGCTAGGGTCAAATATTTATTATATCCTATTTACAGTATTCCTCGTTAATATTTGTTAGCTTCAGTCCAGGACACAAGTCAAAAACAGAATTTTAAATCAGTTCATGAGGTATGGAAGTGAAAACCATATTCTCTTAGGTAACATGAAGTGGCTTACAGTTCATGTCATAATAGGCTGGTGTAAATCATAATTCTTCTTCCCACTCAAGGGTTACTTGTAGAGTACCACAGGGTTCTGTCCTTGGACCAATTCTTTTATATATATATATATATATATATATATATATATATATATATATATATGTGTGTGTGTGTGCTTTCAATTGGTAAAATGATTACTTTTAACTTTGTTTTCTCTCAGTGTTTTTCTCTCCATAGAAGATATACCTGGTCTGGTATCCTGCTTGGCTGCAATGCCCTGTTGGACGGGGGGCATCGACTGGGATGATCCTCCCAGTAACTGAACATCCACTGTGTCCTGTTATCAACTTTTTACTTTCTGTAACATAGAAAGTTCTCTTATATCAGATCTTCTGTTCCTTCTGTGTCTCTGTTCTGTCTTCTCAAAGCCCCAGACGGTCGTGGCAGATGGCCGCTCCTACTGAGCCTGGTTCTGTTGGAGGTTTCTTCCTGTTAAAGGGGAGTTTTTCCTCTCCACCGTCGCTGAATGCTTGCTCAGTATGAGGGATTGGTGTGAAGTCAACAACAACGCAGGAGACTTTCTCCTGTCGCTACATGTTGGTCCAGGGACCGTTTTCGTTCATCTCTGTTCTGTCAATGATATGAGGCTTCGAACGGTGAGTTGCAAATTATTTTGTTTCTGAGTGGTTTGAGAAGTGTTTACTGTGTTTACAGTTATGATTGGCATACATCATTGGAATCACAAGAATCTCAATGATGTAATATATGAATATGTACATTGAAAGGGTGTTACCAAAAAAGGCAGATTTGACCTGGAAGTATGTTGTACCATAAAAAGACTGTTTACTGCCCCCCATCTACATTCCTTTGACACCAGGTCTGAGCCTGTTGAGCTTTCTAACATATTCTGACAGGGATATTATGTATACATTTTAATACTTAATATAAAAATGCTTTTTCAGGTGAGGAATAAATAAGGACAGCTACTTCTGCTTAAAATGCGTGAAATCACAAACAGGCAATGCATCAGGTGAACGTCACTGCCCAGCATTTTTAAGGAGGTTTGTCCTGTTTAAATCTCAGAAGTTTAGTTTGGTTCTACTAACTGTGGCAATGACCACCATGGTGAGATCCAAGGAGCTCTCTAAGGCCTCAGAAAGAAGATCACAGCAGCTTAGCAAAGCAACAACAGGCAGTAGGCCCAGGACTGGACTAGACCGCAAGAATGCTGAAAGAAGTTTCCAGAAACCTTTTGTGAAATCACAGAAAATAATGAACAAACTCAGCAGAGAGAGCAGGAAGAGAACTGTGGACAAGGGAAAGTTCACTCAGGAAGGAGATGGTTCTGGTCCGAAACGAGCAGATCAACCCCAGAAGAAAAGCCAACAACCTGCTGAAGCTGGTGAGACAGTAAGACAGAGTCATTATCCATGGTGAAACGTGTCCTGTACTGACATGGGCAGAAATGCCGCTCAGCGAGGAGGAAGCTGGGACTCCAACAGAAACATTAAACAGCCACATTACAGTTTGTCAACGTCTTCAGGGACAGAGACCTTCTATTCTGGATACATGATCAGACTAAAAAGGAACTGTGTGGCCATACCGACCATCGTTATATTTGGAGGAAAAGGAAACACCATCCCTACTGTGAGCTATGGTGGTGGCAGCATCATGCTGTGGGGCTATTTTACTGCAGGAGGAACTGGTGCACTTCATACAAAAAATTTCATCATGAGGAAAGAACATTATGAGGAAATATTGAAGCAACATCTAAAGACATCAGCCAGGAAGTTAAAGCTGGGGTCCAGATGGACGATCAGCCTCAGCATCCAGCCAGAGAGGTTCGCTGAACGACAACAATGTTCTGGTACATCTCCCAATTAATTCTATAAATATGTTCTTTTCCCTCATTCTAGCATTTAAAAACCCTTTTCAGAGGCAGATCTATGAAGAAGTTAGGATGGTAAATCTGAGCGTTTCTCCTCCTGATGATGTGGTTTAAAGGAAAGATTTCCTGGTCTACTGGGGGTGGAGGAGGAGGAAGAGTTAAGGTCTGGCTAATGAGTCCAGGCCAGATTAGTGTTTGCTCAGCAGAGAAATGTGCCGCTGCAGGGAAATGAGTGACACCAAGGTCTTCCTTTGAGCCTGACCAGATTGACATCAGGGTGGGCACCTCGTGGTGGAAACACGTGGGGGATGCAAATCTGAACACACACACACCCGCACACAAACGCACACACACACACACTCGGATGTGGAGGTCTGCAGGAGAATATTATAAACACAGTCACAGAGCCAGAGATCAAGGGGAAAATCTGAAATCTGCGCCGTTCTCCTGACTAAGCAGCTGCAGGAGACGATGCCACCCCAGACCTGGATGGGAGCTCAGCTCTGGAAGCATCAGCAGAAACTCTCTCAAGTCAGAGCCGGCAGAGTCCTGGTTAGCATCTAAACCCACCAGAAGAGTAGATGGGCTAACGGCGGCCCAGAGTTGAACCCGGGTCTTTCCCAACTCTCTCAGCCATTCAGAACGATACGTCTGCCTGCCCCATTGGCCCAGAGGACAGGAACTCTCCTGTAGCTCCAGGCTCACACAGCTACAGTCCCACATTTCACTCAGTGACGGATTTGTTCATTAAAACACATCCTAAACCTCATTATGTCATTAATTACACAAAAGCAAAAAGAGTGAGAAAGAAAGGCTTCGGTTAGATGGAAGGAGACCAAACAGAGAGGGGAAAGATGACAGCCAGAGAGAAAATAAAAAAACAAACTGTTAAATTATTACAAAATCTGCATTTAGACCCCTCAACTCTGATACCTCTGAATAAAATCCAGCGCAACCTACTACCTACCAGATCAAAAATACAAAACTGAATTTGATTTTAATAATTCCTTGCTCGGACATTTTCCGCAAATGTCAAATTCCCCCCTCTATGTGGCGCTGGTTTACTGATTTCTCCTGAACGCATGCAGTGCCAAAAGACATTAATACGGCATAAATAATAAATAAGCATAGAATCGTAAAACAAAAAGAAAGAAGTAAATGTAGGATACCCAATATGAAACGAAATGACTTATTCATGATAAAACAAAGCAAAACAAATAAATGTCTTCCCTTTAGCTGTTTAGTCATCAGCCCGTCTGGTTTCTATATATTTTCCCTATTGGAGCAAAGTCTAAAGTTTAGGAGGAGTCAACAAAACAGCGCCCCCTAGAGAAACAAAATCTGATAGTCGCAGAAAATGGTGTAACACCTGTTCACGTACATCACACCAACTAAATATTAAAATCAACTTCAGTCATGCGGCCCGTTTTTTAAATTTCGTATTTTTCACCGAGGACTAAAATGTAAAAAATATGAAAAATAAACATTTAAATTGTTTACCACATAAACCCAGTCACAGAACGGACGAATGATACACAGATTCAGCATTACACTGTGAGGTTGTTTCTGCTGGGCTGACTTTATTAAAAAGCCAAAATATAAGGGTTTGGGTCAAGCCATGGTGGTGGCAGCATCATGCTGTGGGGAAGGTGTTTCAGTGGTCAGAGCTACCTTCCACAGACAAATCTGTAAACACTGAACCGCGAGTGGGCGGGTTCCACTGTAGATCACAGCATATCCATCAGTCTGAATGGTCTAGTCAAAGTCCAGGAGGAGGAAAACTTTCAAAATGATATTCAGACACTCCTGAGCCTGATCTGTTTTTGGCTAAAAATGTAGATGTGATATATCCCAAAATACTATAGACTATTCTATAGCGTATCTGCCAGGGCTAAACACACATGCAGGCCACACTTTCCAGATTTTATTTGTAGAAGCTTTAAGAAAACTTGTTATTTTCCCCCCACTTCACAGTTATTCACTACTTTATGTGAGCAAAATATACAAAAACAAAAGGTTATGAATACTTCTGCAAATTCAATAACAATCAGAGACAGAAAACAGAGAGAACAAGCAGAAAGATAGGAAAGAAGGGCAAAAAAGGAGAGATCCAGGCTAGTAAATAAAGGGGTTATTCGTGTGTGTGTGGCAGTGGGAGTGGAACTGCCCTGAGTGTGGCTGCAGATTAATGGGGGCCATTATCTCAATGCCCAAAACACTCAGTGATGAAGAGTCACTGCCTGGCGACAGGCCTCGGCCAATCAATTTGTGGCGCAGCAGTCACCTGGCCGGGTCACAGCCCACATACGGCTGCTGTTTGTGGCGGAGTAAGGGAGGGCGGTGAGGACGGGGGGTGGCAGACCGCCACCACTTTCAAATATAAAGTAGGAAACAGAAGAAAAAATGTTTAGAGGTCAGCTGAGGAGGAAAGGATGAAGAATGTGTCACTAAACTCATCTTTAACATGAAGCATGTTAAGAACCTCACCTTTAATCTGAGGACATTTATTCACTGGAGAGAAAAAAATCCACAATTAAGAAATAAATTTTTTAAAAATCACAGCTTCTGCCAAAATACAGACTGAAGCAATTTCAGGATTTCTTTACCTAAAATGTTAAAGTTTAAGGAGGTTTTAGTTAGTAATCTATAACTTCCCTGGGGGGTAAATGTGGCCATTTCTCTAAACCACTCCTCAAAATGGGAAAAACAAGAAATAAATGCCATGTGTGTTGATTTTTATAAGTAAAATTCAACATGAAAATAGTTTCTTGTTTAAACTGTGAGAGACCTGGCATCACCTGGGGTCTCATTTATAAAATATTGCGTAGAATCCCTACTAAAAGTGTACGTACGACCAAAACAAAAAGTTTGCGTACGCCAAAAAGTTTCTGATTTATAAAACCATGCCTACACACAAGTGTAACCAATTTCCCCTTTATAAATCACAGCCTTCTTTGAAGTTTGAGCACGTGAATTTGGCTCATATCCCGCCCTGAACACGCCCAAATCCGGCTATAAAAGGTGACTGCAAAGCAGGACATGAATATTGATGCATATGAAGAAGAGGGGAAATATGGCAACAACAACAAAAAACCAAGAAGAGAAACTTTATGGAGATGGAGATTGAAGTGCTACTGGGTGAAGTAGAGGCTAGAAGATACATTTTATTTGGTGGACACAGCAGTGGTGTCACAAATAAAAGGAAGAACTGCGAGTGGCAGCATGTGGCGTCTGCAGTCAGACTGTCAGTGCAACTGACAGGACGGTACCCGAAATTAAAAAAAAGTGGTCGGAGCTCAAAGTCGAGGCAAAAAAAAACTTGCCTCCCACCGCCAGAGTGGGTCTGCTACTGGAGGGGGTACGTGTACACCCGAGCTGACACCACTGGACAGGAAGATGGCAAGTATCATGGGAACATCAAGCGTGTACGGTATTGTGTCAGAGAAGGAGGGCGACACCGACCTGGCAGAAACGACAGATGAACCCGGTAAAGCACCTTTTGGATATATTTTATTCCGTGGCTACGCTAACAAATTTGAGCATATTTTAAGGAGACAGACTAATATGCCGTGTCTTTTCAGCTCTTCCACAGTCGGTAGGTGGTGAGGATGAGGAGGCTGAGGAAGATGAGGTTGCCCAGCGTCCGGCTGCCCCCAGCACCAGTGCTGCCGGTGCCCGTGGTGCATCCAGCAGTGGTCGGGTTCTGAATGAAGCTGCGATGCAGACACAGAGAGACACCATCAGCGCCATCAATTCTGTGACAAACGAGTTAAAGGAAATAAAGAGTGTGCTGTGCGACATAGTGACAGCCATTGGTACCTTAAATGATACAATGAAACATTTTAATAAATGAACCTTGTCGTTGTTATCTCAAACGCCGCATTACATCCTGGCGGATCTTTGCTCCCTGGGTGAAGGCTTCCTGTCGAGGAGGAGGCGGCTGTGGGTCGGGGTTCTCATGCTGGGGAGGGGGTAGGCCAGGAGGGAGGGGAATCCCAATTCTCAGCGCCATGTTATGAAGAATTCCACATGTCCTCACGATCTTGCAGACCTTTGTAAGGTGGTATAATAGTCTGCCACCCGAGGCATCCGATGACCGCCACCTACATTTTAACAGGCCTACGGCACGCTCCACGACTGAGCGCGCATGCGTGTGACAGGAGTTGTAGTGCATTTCCTCTGCTGTCTGTGGGTCTGGGAACGGGGTCAGAAGCCAGCTCCTGAGAGGGTAGCCACTATCACCTGCAAGTGATAACACGTTTAATTCAGGCGTCAACAAGCAGCATTTCTAATGACGGTGAGGACTTACCGAGCAGCCAGCCATCACGCACAGCGCCTGCCTGCAGTCTGTTCCCTACACTGCTGTGTGTCAAGATAAAGGAGTCGTGTGTTGACCCAGGCCATCGTGCCACCATATTAGTGATCATCATGTGTGAATCACATATGATTTGCACATTCATACTGTGTACATGTTTCCGAATGACGAAAACAAATTCATCCTCGCACGGGGCCCTTATAGCAATATGGGTGCAGTCAATTGCGCCGATTATGTTTGGGAAACCCGACATTGCTGCAAATTGCATCTTAATTTCGGCCTGCTCCCCCACAGTATATGGAAACGTGATGTATCGCCTGCTCATTTTAATGATCCCATCAAAGACTGCAGGCATTATTGCGCTCAGGGACGGCTGTGATATCCCAGACCTAGTAAATAAATATAACATATTTGAAGGAATTATTTCCAAAAAGGGACTTTGGGCAGAATAGTAAGAATCGTGTCACTCAGACACATACCTGTCGGCTAATTCCCGCTGGTAACAACCATTTGCAAGAAACCCCAGAGTGGTGAGCACCTGCAGCTGGACCGGAATGGCACGGTTCTGCCTGGACGGTCTCTCCAAAACCGGGCCCAATTGAGCACAGAGATCCAAGAGCACAGCTCTAGGGAATCTGAATCTGCTTATTAGCCAGTCATCATCATGGGCGAGGAGGTTAGCATGATCCCTGAACACGCATTCTCTCCTAATCCTTCCATTTGCAAAATCTTCTAGCAACGCCAGTGCATCCATCTCAAATATTACGCTCGAAAGTAGTTGGAGTATTTCTATTGGCAGCAATAAGACTGATCGCTTCCTTCCTTGGCACAATGAACGTGCCAATCAATGATATATGGTGCAGATGATTCCATTTATTAATTGGCATACAGTCCCGGCCCTTTTATCTGAGTTTAAGGTTTTGAGATAAATTTTATGTATTTATTTTAACATTGAAAAATGTTTTTAGAAGAGCTATAGCTCACTGCAAAGCTACAATATAGATATCATTGCTGGTTTGGATGTTTATAATACATGAATCCATAATTAATGTTTGGTGTGATGTGAAACGATATGTGTGAGAGGAGTAATAAGCAGTCTGGCTGCAGTTCACCAGCTCACCAACTGCGTCGTCGATTCCCCCGTCTCCAAAATGTTCGTACGCACGGGTCAGAGTTGGTGTACAGGTGCGCACATTTTCCCGTCAAGGCTGTTTTTTATAAATTACAACTTTTGTTTGAAAGTGGCGTACGCCAGTTTCAGGCCCCGTTTTGTGCGTACGCAACGTTTATAAATGAGACCCCAGGTCTCCACAGCAACCAACAGACACTACTCGCATGGTTTTCTGTCCTACAGTCACAAACGTAAACATGTGAAAGTTAAACTGGAACTGTACTGTGGTCAGATGAGAGGTTCCGGGAATAAACATGTGGGAAACCTCCCCACGGCCACTGTTAGGCAGGGTGGAGGACCTGTGATGCTGTGGGCCTGTTTCTCACCCTAATGTACAAGGAACCTTGTTAGATGCATAGCATCTAGACCTAAAATCAACAGTTTCCCACAAATATCTCCTTAATCCTGGGGATGCACGACATATCGGCATTGATATATCACATCGGTCCGATAAATATTACTGGGCCGATATTAAATAACCAATGTTTATTTCCATCTAGTTGCTGTTTCTGTGTCAGGAGGGGGAGGGGAGGGGTTGGTCATGTGACTGTGAAGGGAATGGAGCACAGCATTGTGGGATGTTTAACTGGAGCACATAAGCAATTCCAGCGATGGGGTCATTGTTTCATGCAGCTGAAATAACAGGGAGGAATACAGACCCTTTCCAAAAAATTTGAATATCATGGAAAAGTTTATTTAATTCCATTCAAAACATTAAACTTTCATATATTATAGATTCAGGGCCCACAATTTAAACAATTTAAAGTATTTAGTTTATTTGTACATAATTTGGCCTTCTAGCTCATAAAACCCACGACAAACCCCTTCAAACTTCTGATCATGTTAAAAAGCAGTTTCTGATGAGGAACATAGTAGGACACCCCAACACAGAATCCAGCATGAATCAGAGGGCTGCTTGAGGATATGTCTTTTGCTTTATTGAACTGTAAAGCTGTAACTGCCAGACTTTTATATGTATTTTACTTTATTTGCATTTAGATGCCTTTTATGTATCTATTTTAGTGCTTTCTTTGTATTTCTGAACCCTGCATGCCCCCTCCATATCTCAAGCTGCTGAAACTGTGAGTTTCTCTGCGAGATGAATAAAGTGTCTTTCCGTCCATCTCTATACAGAAGAAAAAAAAGCAGAAGAAGAACTGGACCCTACAACATGAGGCTGACCCAGAACATCCCATAAATCCACAAGGGACCAGAATCCTGGTGATACACGGTGCATTTTTCCTGTTTTACTGCAATTATTTCTAGAGATGAATAAGTGGATAATTCATCAATATATCAATTATTTTTTTATCACCGTTTATGGCTTTTATTTTCAGCACCCATATTGGTCAATGATTGTGTTAAAGGATGGAGAACATTGGAGTACTGGCAACCATCAAAATAAAGCCACTAAGATGGCTTTTGTTGAATCTCTAATGATAATATTGCATAATTCATTTACCCTGCAGATTAATATAGCGCTGCAATGGAAGTAATGGAAACGTAAACACACAGTGGGTTTAGGCTGCCGACCTTTGGGATGCTCTAAATGCCCTTTTTGAACCCTCTTGTTATTTTTACACATTCTCTCTCTCTCCTTCGCCTGTCCTCTATCTTTGCAACAACCTTTTCAGAGCTAACTGAAGAGCAAGGCAAATTATTCTCCCCTTAGCGAGAAAATTGTGCGTCTTCTGAAGAATGCTCTCGCTGCTGGAGAGAGGTTCCCCATCATTACCTTGAGAGCGCAAAGATCATTCAGAGAAGAAGCCGCAAGTTATTTATTCTGCTCGCATGCTCAAACACACACACACACACCCGGATACACACAAACACACTTATTTCTGCAAAGACGTGAAAAAGGCTCAGGGATACACCACAGAGAAAGAGTGTCCTTTTTACAGCTTGAAAAAAATATCCCGGAGCGATGTGATGAGGATCCACGAGACAAATGAAAGGCAGAGGAACGAGGCAGCCTGGCGACCCGGCTGGAACTATAAACCAATGTCTTTAAACAAACTTCCCACTGCAACTGGAAACATAAAACCTTCCTTCTTCATTCTGTAAATATGCGACATAATTGTGGAAGGGGAACCCTCACCCAACACAAGCTGTTCCTGTTTGACTGAGCAAAATGTGTTCAGTTACAGCTGTAGTCACGTTTCAGACTTTTTAATTAGGGGGTCTGTGCTGAGGTTGTGAGCAGTCATCATCTTACCTGTAGTAGCGGACTTTCTAAACGGCCTCAGTTTGGATAAAAGGAAAAAAGTTCTGACTGTACCGATGAGAAGGTCCAATCAGAACAAAACCAGCTACTTAACTAAACTGCTGCCAGATCAACCAAATCATCCTTTAGCATCAATAACTAGAGCCTGTATGTATGTATTTTACATAGATACAGAGTCCGAAATTAACACTCGCCACCCGCCAAATGCGAGCAAATTTTCCGTTTGGCGAGTAAAACTCGGAGCACTATCCGCCACATGGCGAGTAAATGTTTGCAGCAAATAAGTTATGTTTACCTGTCCTCTTTTTGAAGCATCTTTGTGATGCTCCTCTGCCCTCTGCATGACAGTTTGCTGACATGACAACATACTCAAGCGTACGTGAAACGTGACGGCGCACCATACGTCATTTCCTTTTATCCATGTAGCGGTTAGCTTCGGGTTGAAGTTAGCAGCGAAAAGTGGCGATTTTGAACTAGAACCAGCCAGCCTTCAAAAAGAAAACACTGAGAACTGGAAGAAAATCCAGCAGTACCAGTTGCAACCAAAGGATTCAATGAAAAGTGGCGTACTGGAGATGGCGGTGTCGTAAGACACTGGCTACATTATGAACCGGAATCTGTGCAAATGAGCTGCTCCGTTTGCCGCCAGTACGCAAGAGAGAAGAATCGTAACAACTCATTTGTCATTGGAAATAAAACTATGAAGCTTAAGACTATTCGAGAGCATGAAAACAGCAAATGCCTATATTAACTGCACATCCGTGTCCCGGGCTCAATCAGAGTCTCAACCTGTAACACAGACAGTGACGGCGCCAATGGCCATGTCAGAGCTAACAAGCTCAAAAATGAAGAGACTGTTTCGCACCGTACATTCTATCGGGAAAAAGGCAAGGCTATTTTCCGATTTTGAGGGAATGTGCGTGTAATTAAAACTTTAATTCTATGAAATATGCTATTAAATTCAGAGATGTAATATTGCTAATTAACTATAATAATACAGAATATTATTAGAAAAAAGGGAAAATACAATGAATATCATTATTGTACATTTAAAATATGCAAATGTACAAATAGATAGATTTTTAATTCATGGTATTTTTGTTCTTTGCAGAATATAGAATAACGTGCTTTGGGTATATCTGTGTACAAAATATTTTAGAATTTCGGGCCGGTAAAAACAATGCTTTGCCGGTAGATTTTTTTCATCTACCGGACAACTTAGCCGGTGAGTCAAAAATTTTATTTCGGACCCTGCATACATACATGCTCTGTAGTTTGTATGTATACAAACTACAGAGGAACAATATCAGAGATGTCTAGTCAGGAATGAGAAAGATCACAGGCTTTAAGGACAGGAAGGATTGGATAGATGGAAGTCTGGACAGAGTCAATGAACTGAACATATTCTTCAACAGGTTCAGTTCAGGAACTAGCTCAGCATCCTCCTCTCCTGTTCCCAGCCAAACAGACATCCCACTCTCCTCTGATCAACAGCTTTCCTGTTACACCTCGGATGTTTTATCCTTCATCTCAGTCATGGACTCTTCTGATTCCACAAGTTTGACTTCAACCAAGTCAGGAGATACTGCTACCCCCTTTGCCTCCCCCTCCAACCTGTCTGTCTCCAAAAGTCAGGTGAAGAGGCAGCTGGAGAAACTGAACCGGAACAAGGCTGCAGGTCCAGATGGTGTCAGCCCCAGAGTCCTGAAGGCCTGTGCAGAGCAGCTCTGTGGGATTCTGCAGCACCTCTTCAACCTTAGCCTAACTCAGGAGAAGGTTCCAGTGTTGTGGAAGACATCCTGCCTTGTTCCAGTACCCAAAAGAACTCACCCATCAGTCATCAATGACTATAGACCCGTTGCCCTGACATCCCACATCATGAAGGTCCTGGAGAGAATCCTGTTGGCACCCCTGAGTAAGCAAACAAGAACGTATAAGGACCCGCTGCAGTTTGCTTCTCGCTGTGGAGGTGAAGATGCCATCATCCACCTGCTTCAACCAACCCACTGTCATCTGGACAAAGCAGGCAGCACTGTGAGGATCATGTTCTTTGATTTCTCCAGTGCATTTAACACAATTCAGACTAATTTGCTTTGTCAGAAACTCCTGAAGACACAGGTGGAGCCTCAACAATCGCCTGGATCAATGACTACCTGAGACTGAAGAATTGTGTGTCAAACCAGGTGGTCAGCAGCACAGGAGCACCACAGGGGACCATACTCTCACCATTCCTTTTCACTCTGTACACCTCAGACTTCCAGTACAAATCAGAGACCTGTCATCTGCAGAAATACTCAGATGACTCTGCAATTGTCGGGTGTATCAGAGATGGACAAGAAGCTGAATACAGAGAGCTGGTGGACCGCTTTGTGACATGGTGTGGAAACAATCGTCTCACCTTGGATGTGAACAAAACAAAGGAGATGATTGTAGATTTCAGAAGAAACAGGGATACGTCAAACACTGTTTCCATCATGGGAGATGAAGTGGAGGTGGTTGAGGAATATAAATACCTCAGAGTTCACCTTGACAACAGACTGGACTGGAGACTGAACAGTGAAACTGTCTACAAGAAGGGACAGAGCAGACTGGACTTCTGGAGGAAGCTTAGGTCCTTCAAGGTTTGCAGCAAGATGCTGGAGATCTTCTACATCTGTAGATCTTCTACGTCTGTTGTGGAGAGTGTAATCTCTTCAGCCGTCATCTGTTGGGGTAGCAGCATCAGAGCCAGGGACTTAAAAAGGCTCAACAACCTGATAAAGAAGGTTCTGGTTCTGTTCTGGTTCTGTTCTTGGGACGTCTGTGGAACATCTGGAGATGATGATGCAAAGAAGGATTCTTCATGAGACTGTCATACAACAACAGAGAGTCTTCAGTCAGAGGCTTCTTCAGTTTTGCTGCAATACAGACCGCTACAGGAAATCCTTCCTGCCCACAGCCATCATCATCTACAACAACTCCTTAAAGAATTAATTAGTATGAGCTACAACAACACTTAATTTCCCTCTGGGATCAATAAAGTATTTGTGAATTTGAATGTCAACATGAGCTGTAGTTTTAATGATTCATCAAGAAAGGTTTGCCTGAACTTTCCTGACTATTTTTCTAGATTAGAGTTTCACGGTGAAAGGTTTTTGTCATCTACAGATATATAGCCTGTTTTGTCTTAATACCAGTGTAATTATCTCTTAAGACAGTCTTTTTTCTTCAATCAATCAATCAAACTTTATTTATTAAGCACTTTTCATACAAAGATTGTTTCAATATATCTTAATCTCTAGATATAAAAGCTTGTTTTTCTCTTAACGTCTGTTCAATTATGTCAGATTATTGAGCTAATAATAACCTGTTTTGTCATTTAACCACTTTAATTATTTTATTATTTCAAAATAAAAAAACCCATGTGTTGAAAATATTTTTTTGATGCCATCATATTTTGCTTGGATACAACCTAAATTATTTTAGTATCTCGAGATATAAAATCCTGTTTTCAATAACACCAACTGAATATCTTATCTTGAGATAGAATAGCATATTTACTCTTAAAAACCTTTCTTTAAATCTGATTTTAAGATAAATAAGCAGCTTAAATATATCGGATACCAGTTATTTTTATCTTGAGATAAATCATCTGTTTAGTCTTGCTGCCATTTTAACTTTCAGATTATCTCCATTTTGTCTTGAAATAACTTAAATTATTTTCTTATTTTGAAATATAAAATCTTGTTCTTGGTTAATTGTAACCTAATATCTTCAACTTGATACCTTTTTGTCATCTGGAGATAAAAATGCTTGTTTTTAGCCTAATGCCAGTTTAAAATCTTATCTTAACATAAATAGATAAATAGCATGCTTTCTTTTAATACTACTATCCCATAATCTTGAGATAAAATTGCTTGTTTTGGCTTGATGTTGGTTTAATGATCTTATTATCTCTAGATACAAATGCTTATTTTGTCTTGACATGAAATCAGGTTAATTATCTCATCTTGAGATAGTGTAAATATTGTTTCATCTTAATACTAGTCTTCTCTTGACTAGTCTAGTTATCTCATTATCTTGATTAAAATAGTGAACTCATCCCTCCTATCAGGTCTCTTCCCCCAGACATTAAAAACAGCAGTTATTATTAAACCACATTTAAAAATGAATAATCTGGACAACATGTTAATGCAGAATTACAGGCCGATCTCTAATCTTCCATTCGTCAATAAAATAATATGAAAAAGCTGTTTCAACAGTTAAATAGCTTCCTAACAATGACAAACCGTTTTGATGTTTTTCAGTCTGGTTTCCGTGGTAACCACAGCACTGAGACTGCCCTCGTCAAAGTTTTTAATGACATCCGCATAAATACAGACTGTGGTAGAACCACAGTGATGGTTCTGTTGGACCTCAGTGTAGATCATGATTATTAGAACGACTGGAGAGCTGGGTCGGACTCTCTGGTACAGGACTTGGCTGGTTCGACTCTTACCTAAAGAACAGGGACTTCTTTGTTTCAATAGGAAACTTTTCATCAGAACGAACAGAAATCACACGTGGGGTGCCCCAGGGCTCCATCCTGGGGCCCCTCCTATTTAATATATACATGCTCCCACTAGCCCATATTATAACAACCAATAACATTAGCTACCATAACTATGCAGATGATACTCAGCTCTACATTAAGATGTCATCAGGTGACTTTGAACCCATCCAAACCCTAAGTAAATCCATCAAGCAAATCAATGGCTGGATGTGTCATAACTTTCTCCAGCTGAACAGAAACAAAACAGAAGTAATTACTTTTGGACCTGAAGAGGAATGATCAACAACCAGCACACAGCTTCAGTTAATCCAGCTAGAAACTACTGATCAGGCCAGAAATCTAGGTGTAGTAATGGACTCAGACCTGAACCTCCAGGGTCCCATAAAGGCAATAACAAGGTCAGCCTTCTATCACCTGAAGAACATTTCTAGGATTAAAGTACTGATGTCGGAGCAGGACCTGGAAAAACTCATCCATGCGTTTATCTTTAGTCGGATTGATTACTGCAACAACATCTTCACAGGTCTGCCTAAAAAGTCAATCAGACAGCTGCAGCTGATCCAGATCGCTGCTGCTCGTGTTCCTCACTAGAACCAGGAAAGTAGAGCACATCACCCCAGTTCTAAAGTCCTTACACTGGCTCCCTGTAGCTCAGAGAATAGACTTCTAAATACTTTTACTAGTTTATAAATCATTGAATGGCTTAGCACCAAAGTATATTGAAGATCTACTGCTACTATAGCAACCCCCTCCATATCAATGTATCATATGTTATGCTTCTCTAATGTTGTGTCTTATGTATTTACTGTTGTTTTTATTTTATCCCACAATCACCCAAAACACCTTACTGTTCAATTCATTATCTCAAGAAATATAATACAATCAAACCAGAGTTCTTCCGTTATTAGAGAGCAAGAATAAAAGATTCAATCAGATAAAACAAGTTATGGTAATGAAACTAATCTAATGTATCAAGATGACATTAAACCCATGAATGGACATTAAGAAACCACATCCCGCCTTAGGTTAACAGGAGCTCAAAGTTCAACTAATCGATTCTCCAATTTAAAAAAAAAGAAAAGAAAATTAGTTTATAATGTTCAATTAGTCCCCTTTAATCCGCCATTTAAGAATGAACAGCAGTAGCTTGCCTTCAATCACAATCAGTCTATTTATTGGACCGACTGCGTGAGTCAAGACCAGCTATGAATAATCTCTTTTCTCACCTCTAACTCAAGGTATGAAGAACGTTTTCCCATCGAGGTGAAATCTCACGAATCATCCATCATGGTCAGATCAAGGGTTAAGCTCTCCGCCCTGACCTATTGCTGACAAATGACTTCTGGGTAAATGAAATGAGAATACAGCACATTTAACGACTCAGCCCGATCAATTAGAACTGATTGGCTGATGAAGGAGGGCTATGAAACAGATCACTATCTAAATAATCACTGTTTAAGCCTTTTCAAGTACATTTACTTGTTTACATACCTGCATTTAAGTGATTTACAGTAGCTCTCTGTAGTTTTCAGCTCTACATTAGCAGTTTTTAAGTTACTCAAAATTATTCCCTGATTTAGACCATTTGACCAACCTGGAGAGCCAGATGGTTTGTTTTGGACTACCATCTGGGAACATAACCATGGAAAATATGAGGAAAAGAAAGGGGACTCTAAAAAATACTTGGCAGGTGATTGAACGAACCATCTGTCTGTCACTATCTCACAACCAAACACTTTGACCAAGCAGCTGACCAATCGCCACCAGCCCATTGTCTTAGGGATCTTTCTGAAGGTTGCTGGAGAACAGCAACACCTCGATATTACACAACCTACATGTAAACAACATTTTTATAGTTTTTTTCAGCAATCACTGTCAGCTTGATGGAAAAAACAGACCAATTTTCACCAAAATTGGTCCATTACTAGGGGCGTGCCAATTCACCATAAATCGATTATTTGCGTTGTAAAACATGCAAAACCGATAGCAATTCAAAAGCGTTCAAAAATCAATTATTTTTCATAACAATTAAATGAGAAAAACATAAAAGTGCGGTGTGCCATGAAACACCATGGCTGCAGCTAGTGTTTCGCCATGCAGCGCGAAATTTACAAAATACAGCAAATATTTTGCACTTTAGTTGTGAAAGAAGCGTCTCTGTTGTTGTTTATCATGTTAGCAGCAACATGTTCCACTTTCTCAGTGCTGTCCGGGGCGTCCTCCCCGAGCCGCAGCTCATGTTTACCAGACGTCACCCCAAGTGGAGCTTTAAGTATGAAACATGAAGGAAATGTCCTTCATTCCATCCCGGTGGCGACTAATGTGTGGCGGGGAGTTGCGTACCCTAATTACTACCCCCTAGTGGCAACCTGATGACAGCCAATGACATACTGTAATACCTGAATGAAATGATTTTGTGACACAGCTAGTGACATCGTAACTAGTCAATTATTTAATGAAGTGTTTGTGTCAACAATAAAAGAACATTCAGTCTATAATGTATTATGTTATGAAGTAATTGCCTAGTTATTAGGTTATTTGTGTTGCTTTATTAAGCCTTTGAAAATTTAATACCTACCGTTGATAATGTAAGAATACATGAACAGGAATCTGTTTGTTGGAAATTGAATATTTTTTTTACAGTCTGCACAGGATTAAGTTTAGTATAACAGGTCCACTTTCCTTAAGGGCTGGAGGAGTTAATTTGAGAATTATCTGTGGTACAGAATGTAGTTTTTTTTAATTAGGAATATAAATGTATTGTGTGTGAAGCAATATTTAATAAATTACTCTTAGGCTTACTTGGATCACACAGTGGAATGTTCTGGAACTGAGGCAGAGAACCGTGGCTGGATGATCTACATGTGTTTCTGTCTCTACTGGCAGGACGGAAATCAAAGCCAGTTCTCTGCATGTCTCCACTGGTATTTTGACCATTTATCTTTAATGATGACCTCCAGGAAGATGGAAGGACATTCCATGGCTATTTTTCATCATAAGTGATCTTTTGTGTTCATGAATGAGGGAACAATGGAGTCGATAGGCAGATTGGTGCGGTGTCTGCAGAGGTGTGAGCGCTGTACCGGTCGATCTACGTTCCTACCCTCATGTATGGTCACGAGCTCTGGGTGGTGACCGATACAACGAGATCACTGATACAAGCGGCTGGAATGAGTTTCATCCACAGAGTGTCTGGGCTCTCCCTTAGAGATAGGGTGAGAAGCTCAGTAATCCAGGAGGGGCTCAGAGTAGAGCTGCTGCTCCACCACATCGAAAGGAGTCAGTTTAGGTGGCTCGGGCATCTGGTCAGGATGGATGCCTCCCTGGTGAGGTGTTTCGGGCACGTCCCACCAGGAGGAGACTCAGAGGAAGGCCCAGGACACGCTGGAGGGACTATGTTTCTCGGCTGGCCTGGGAACGCCTTGGGGTTCCTCCCGAGGAGCTGGAACAAGTGGCTGGGGAGAGGGAAGTCTGGGTCTCTTTGCATAGGCTGCTGCTTCCTCAACCTGACCCCATAAGTAAAGGATGGATAGACTTTAGAACTAAATCAGCCAGGGGGATATGAATAATTGTAGGCTTACCTGGAAGGGTGTAGATAAATCCATCCAGCAGAAGCTGACGGAGGGTTCCTCAGCATCAGCAGCATGTCTGCATGCACAGCATGTTCTAAGAGCCGAACAATCTAATGAATTTACATTCAGAAGTTCCCCAACATTGAGAAGTCTGGCAACACTGGCGTAATTAGCAAACAGAACCCAAATGTTCTTTGGAGAAACAAAACAGTGAGAGCAGATTTTGTTTGTTCTGGGGTGGATCAGCCCTGTGCTTGAACATTTGCTGCAGTCGTTAAACTTTGAGAGAATAATGAGATGTGCTGGGAGGACAAGGTTTAGGCCGACAAGGCGTGTTTGTTGCTCTACACCGCTGACAGGAGGTCTGTGAAAAGGGTTTGGCACAATAATTAAGATGAGGTGGAGAAAACGGCAAAGATTAAAGCGAATATGTATTTGGTTTTCTGATTTACTTTGCATTAATAAAACCTGCATCATATGCATCATAAGCGAAAGAGGTAAGAAAAGGCCTGAAGTTTGGGGGTAAGTAGACCTTTTGTGGTTGTACTTAAAAATGGTGCTGACAGCTATAAACATAAAGAATGGAGAATAAACTTTCCAAAAACCGAAATAGTTGAGACTGTTTTCAGTCATGTTGCAGTCAACAACCTACTGCGTGTTGCCATCAATCACATTCTGGCTCACTGATATGAAATCAACACAAATCCATAGAATCTATGGACACCATCACAGGAAAACGGCCCGGCCACGTTCGCTTACCTTCGCGATTTGGACACACCAGTTGAGCAGCAGCTGCGATCCGATGTTGTCCTTGTGTTCGTGGACGTAGTCCAGGAGGCAGCCGTGGGGCATGAGCTGGGTGACCAACTGGATGGTGGGGCTCAGGCACACTCCAAGGAGGCGCACCAGGTGGGGGTGCTCCATGCTGGCCATGATCAGGGCCTCCTAGGTGAGAGGGGGACAAGGAGACACAGACGGACTAAGAGGACAGCAGTTAACCCAACATTATTTGCATCATTAGCAACAGATCTGATCTTCAACTGACAGCCAACATTATTTAATCATACCTCTACGGATATTACATAATAACTTTACTGAACTGCGGACAGAGACAGAGACAAACTATGGTTTTCTTGAAATATTATGGTCTGGATCAGAGGTCGCGTTAACCGATTATTTTCCGTATTGGACCCTTTTTTAAACGGTGATGGAAAAATCTGAAGGCCGTCAGTCATTTTGACTGATTGCAAATCCTACCCCTGATGTGCAGACACTTTCAACTCTAAGAACAGAGTTCATGTAAATGAATCAGTCAAAAACAGAATCCCATGAGAGAATCTGAACATTATCTCGAACCTGGACCCTTTCCTCAATGCATCTCTCTATCAGGGAGCTGAAAGAGTGTTGAAGAGTTACTGAGGCTTTGGAGCCTATGACTGCATTGGACACAGACCGGACAACAAACAGAAGTTCAGCTGCATGTGGAGCGATCAGACCACAGCAGGAGAAATGTCCATCATTAATAGCCTATTAATCTGCTGATTGATGGCATGATGTGGAATCTCAGCTTAGTTTGTTTAGACTGAATATCTATTAAAGGAATCATGACTTGTAATTTTAGCTTTTCCAAGAGAAAAAAATTATGTTATGATTGCCTAACGATTATACACTGGCCGGGAAGCCGATGTTTAAAATCGAAGCGTTTGTTTACCCCTTGTTTCGTCAACCAGCCCACGTGCGCACGCACTTAAATACGTGATTTTAATTTCTGGCCGACTTGACGTTAAGTCGGTGCAGGATATACCATATATAGACATTGCAGACCTATGCTGCCCTGTTGTTGACTGCCAGAATCAACATGGAAATACTTTTTCTCTCCCAAGTGTTGTGATTGCATTTCTCATAAGATGAACTGAACAGACTTTTGGATGTCTGGGAGCTATTTCAAAGATGGACTGAGCAGACCACATTTCCCAGCAATCCTAGCAGTGACCCCCAACACACTCCTATTGGTCCGTGTCCACCCACGGTGACATCAGCGATGACCTCACGGCCAAAGGGGGCTATAAGAGTAGTCGCGCCCATTTTGAATGGTTCTCCAGCTGGAAGTTCTTGGATGAACTACTGCTGAACAGAGGACATCTCACCGGTGAAGATTCTCTTTTGTTCTGACCCGCTGGACTGGGGAAGAACTCGCTTCGAAGTGCTCATACGGTTTGTGTATCTCGTGTGAGCTATATCAGAACTGTTCCCAGACAGTTCATTAGACGTCGATCCTGCAGGCCATCCAGCCTGCCTTTGGGCCACACGGTCCTTAAAATCCTGTACAGGTTTTTTTTATAACTCTTCCTTTTCTTGCTCAACTACGGACACAATTCACTCTCCTCCTAGTGGACTGGACCTCCTTCAAGGCAAAGTAGGACTGAACCGGTTCATTTATACTAATAATGTGTCTGGGCATAGATAAACAGAGAAAATAGAGTTTTAACGAGTTAGATCTCGTTCATTGTTGGTTAAAGTGTTTTTAAGCGCTGTACCTGTTTGCTCATTTTTGCGTCGTCGCACGTATAAGTCTGAGCTGTGAAATTGCTGTCTTTGAAACAGTCTGTTTTATCCTGAGCAGATCACGCCTTTCTTTTTTTTCTTCCTCTTGTTTTCCCTCTCTCTCCCTCCCTGACAACTCCATTGGCAGTCGGGCTCGGTCCGGCATGCGTTAGCAGGTCTTAGCTGAAAAGTTTAACTCCATTGTCTTTAGTCAGTCGCTAAAGCAGAGGCCTACCACATGGACGCTTCCCCCATGTGCTCCTTTAGCCAAAGCTAGTTTTAAGATTATTTCTTAGACTCCAGGTGCTCCCCTCCATCTTGGCACAGAGCTGAGATTTATGACTTTGTCTCCTAGGCTATCTGTGATTTGAGCCCCCTGGAGTGAGGGCCCCCCTCCTTTTCTGACCCGAACCTCAGCTGTCTCACTGATTTCATTTCATGTTAATTGTGTTTAATGTTCACCTATTATTATTGTCTAATATCTGTAGTAATTTTTGCATGCTTTAGAATAGATGGGATTCTCTATTTCCTAAATAAAATCCCCTTATCTTAAAGAGAAGTTGTCTGGGATTACTTGGAGTGATGCATACAATTAATGTCCACCGCGTTAGAACTTATTCCTTCATCTATTGTTTAATTATCTGAGACTGAACAATTTGGCTATATATATATATATATATATCAATGTTCCTGGAATCCAACAGGATGGTGCCCCTAAACTTGGTAATTTTTACATAAAATTATTAATCTTATTAATAATTGCCCTAAGCAATTATTCATAATTATTCATAGCCAAATCCTACCTATCTGCGGCACAACACAAGAATGGACCAAGCTATCAGGGACCAGTGGATTAAATTCATTTTTAATGACGAGGTTCCTACAACCATTTCCACTGGTTTAGGTGTCTGTGTTAAACATTTTACGCCGGAATCCTTTATGAATTTGGGACAATATCAGGCGAAGTTGGCATCGAAGCTCCGTTTGGAAAAAGGGGCCATTCCAACAATCAGAGGCTTGCCTGCAATTTAAACGGTAAGGCTGTGTTTTTATTGCTCTGCTGTGTGTAACAAACAGCAGCTAACTGCTAACGTGGCTATTGTATGCTAGCAGGAGTAGTAGCTTCGAGGACAACACGGGTAATGGCTGCTACTATGGAAACAACAAATGATCTAGAATGCAGTTACAATTGAAGGTCGGGTTCATTCACAACTTGCGCCATGATGTCATTTTGGAATGATATGCTGAAGCGTTACCTGCGGTGTCAACCCCCCTCCTTCCTGCCACCAATCACCACGCCCCTCATTTACATTATTACAATGCCCGTCCACGACAGCCAACATATCACATCAGATCTCGCCAGACAACAAGGCCTTCAGAAATAAGGGTCAGAGGAGCTCTGTGTTAATTTTTTTCAACTTTTCTTTTTTAGAAGGGCCTGAAAGACTATAATAGAGCGTGTGTATCCAAGGTAATACCAGGTTATGGCTCCTTTAAAATGAGCAAAATGTAAATACTACAGAATATGCCATTACTATCACTTTGAAAATTGATGAGTAAAAATAGATTACGACCATATTTTTTTGACCCCGTCAGTCAAAATGACTAACAAAAAATTGTAGTGCAACCTCTGGTCTAGACAAATGTTCTCTATTATTTAGCCTTGTGCTTTTTATTCTGTTTTGTCTTCTTTTTGATCCTTGAGTGTGAAAACTCTCACTTAACATACACACATTTCTTTCAGCACATTAGGACTAAGAATGCTCAGGCACATTTAGAACACACAAACATGCTTGTTGCATGAGATCACAGCCTCTATTTCAGTCTTATGTCACTCCTGTTTCATTTCTTCTACACATGCATTTTCCCAACCAAGCCCTCCGTCCCTCCCTCCCTCCCTCCCTCCCTCCCTCCCTCCCTCCACCAGATGGACGTAGAGGTTTGAACAGTTGGGGCTCAGTGTTGGGTAATTGTTATTGCGGAGCTGCAAAGCAGAAGGACGTGTGGCTGTGATGAAGTGTTACGATTGCGAAGACGGGTACTTGTGGCAGAAGCTGCGATTGCAGCTGACGGTGTAAAGCACTCAGTTGATTCGTTCTCATTTCCTTTCGCCTCTCTCTGACTCTCTTGCTGAGATTCAAGCATGGAGGCACGGTCCCTCAGCAGCTCTCTGCAGCACTCAAGGACTTTCTTTGCATATGGCATGTGGTCAAGGAGGTGTATACCCAGGATTAGATCTCAGGGTAGCAGACACATAGATGAGGTCCCTTTTAAAGTTTACTCGTGAAAATTAATCTTAGGAGAAAAGTGGACTAAATAAATTCTAACCAGAAGATAGGGGACATGGGCCGTAGGAAGAAGTTCTTGGACACATTAGAGGCTTCCTGTTCAAAGTAATGCCATGACATCTTGACTAGGAAAATCTAGTGAAAGAATGGGCTCCACGCTTTACGCAGATGACTCCACACTTAACGCAGACGGCTCCACGCTTAACGCAGACGGCTCCACGCTTAACGCAGACAACTCCACGCTTAACGCAGACAACTCCACGCTTAACGCAGACGGCTCCACGCTTAACACAGACAACTCCACGCTTTAGGCAGACAACTCCACGCTTAAGGCAGAAAACTCCACGCTTTCGGCAGACGACTCCACGCTTTCGGCAGACGACTCCACGCTTAAGGCAGACGACTCCACGCTTTGCGCAGACGACTCCACGCTTTGCGCAGACGACTCCACGCTTTGCGCAGACGACTCCACGCTTTGCGCAGACGACTCCACGCTTTGCGCAGACGACTCCACGCTTTGCGCAGACGACTCTACGCTTGAAGCAGACGACTCCACGCTTGAAGCAGACGACTCCACGCTTGAAGCAGACGACTCCACGCTTGAAGCAGACGACTCCACGCTTAAGGCAGACGACTCCACGCTTAAGGCAGACGACTCTACGCTTTAGGCAGACGGCTCCACGCTTGAAGCAGACGGCTCCACGCTTGAAGCAGATGAATCCACGCTTAAGGCAGACGACTCCACGCTTTAAGCATATGACTCCACGCCTTAAGCACATGACTCCACGCTTTAAGCAGGCGACTCCACGCTAAAGGAAGCGACTCCACGCTTTAGGCAGACGGCTCCACGCTTGAAGCAGACGACTCCACGCTTGAAGCAGACGACTCCACGCTTGAAGCAGACGACTCCACGCTTAAGGCAGACGACTCCACGCTTGAAGCAGACGGCTCCACGCTTGAAGCAGACGACTCCCCGCTAAAGGAAGGCGACTCCACGCTTGAAGCAGACGACTCCACGCTTAAGGCAGACGACTCCACGCTAGAGGAAGGCGACTCCACGCTTTAGGCAGACGGCTCCACGCTTGAAGCAGACGGCTCCACGCTTGAAGCAGACGACTCCCCGCTAAAGGAAGGCGACTCCACGCTTAAGGCAGACGACTCCACGCTTAAGGCAGACAACTCCACGCTTGAAGCAGACGGCTCCACGCTTGAAGCAGACGACTCCACGCTTGAAGCAGACGACTCCACGCTTAAGGCAGACGGCTCCACGCTTAAGGCAGACGACTCCACGCTTGAAGCAGACGACTCCACGCTTGAAGCAGACGACTCCACGCTTAAGGCAGACGACTCCACGCTTGAAGCAGACGGCTCCACGCTTGAAGCAGACGACTCCCCGCTAAAGGAAGGCGACTCCACGCTTGAAGCAGAGGACTCCACGCTTAAGGCAGACGACTCCACGCTAAAGGAAGGCGACTCCACGCTTTAGGCAGACGGCTCCACGCTTGAAGCAGACGGCTCCATGCTTGAAGCAGACGACTCCCCGCTAAAGGAAGGCGACTCCACGCTTAAGGCAGACGACTCCACGCTTAAGGCAGACAACTCCACGCTTGAAGCAGACGGCTCCACGCTTGAAGCAGACGGCTCCACGCTTGAAGCAGACGACTCCACGCTTAAGGCAGACGACTCCACGCTAAAGGAAGGCGACTCCACGCTTTAGGCAGACGGCTCCACGCTTGAAGCAGACGGCTCCACGCTTAAGGCAGACGACTCCACGCTTGAAACAGACGGCTCCGAGCTTGAAGCAGATGACTCCACGCTTAAGGCAGACGACTCCACGCTTGAAGCAGACGACTCCACGCTTGAAGCAGACGACTCCACGCTTGAAGCAGACGACTCCACGCTTGAAGCAGACGACTCCACGCTTAAGGCAGACGACTCCACGCTTGAAACAGACGGCTCCGAGCTTGAAGCAGACGGCTCCACGCTTAAAGCAGACGGCTCCACGCTTAAGGCAGACGACTCCACGCTTAAGGCAGACGACTCCACGCTTGAAGCAGACGACTCCACGCTTAAGGCAGACGACTCCACGCTTGAAACAGACGGCTCCACGCTTGAAGCAGACGGCTCCACGCTTTACGCAGACGGCTCCAAGTTTGAAGCAGGCGACTCCACGCTTAAGGCGGGCGACTCCACGCTTAAGGCGGGCGACTCCACGCTTTAGGCAGACGACTCCACGCTTTAAGCAGACGACTCCACGCTTAAGGCAGACGACTCCACGCTTAAGGCAGACGACTCCACGCTTAAGGCAGGCGACTCCACGCTTAAGGCAGACGGCTCCACGCTTTAAGCAGACGACTCCACGCTTTAGGCAGACGGCTCCACGCTTTACGCAGACGACTCCACGCTTTACGAAGACCTTACGCAGACGACTCCACACTTTACGAAGACCTTACACAGACGGCTCAACGCTTTACGCAGACGGCTCAACGCTTTACGCAGACGGCGCAACGCTTTACGCAGACGGCGCAACGCTTTACGCAGACGGCGCAACGCTTTACGCAAACGACTCCACGCTTTAAGCAGACGACTCCAAGCCTGAAGCAGGCGACTCCACTCTTTAAGCAGGCGACTCCACGCTTAAGGCAGGCGACTCCACGCTTAAGGCAGGCGACTCCAAGCTTCACGAAGAGGGCTCCACGCTTGAAGCAGGCGGCTCCATGCTTTACGCAGACGGCTCCACGCTTTACGCAGACGGCTCCACGCTTTACGCAGACGGCTCCACGCTTTACGCAGACGGCTCCACGCTTTAAGCAGACGGCTCCACGCTTTAAGCAGACGACTCCACGCTTTACGCAGACCTCTCCACGCTTTACGCAGATGACTCCACGCTTTACGAAGACCTTACGCAGACGACTCCACGCTTTACGAAGACCTTACTCAGACGGCTCAACGCTTTACGCAGACGGCGCAACGCTTTACGCAGACGAATCCACGCTTTAAGCAGACGTATCCACGCTTTAAGCAGACGACTCCACGCTTTTAGCAGACGACTCCACACCTGAAGCAGGCGACTCCACGCTTAAGGCAGGCGACTCCACGCTTAAGGCAGGTGACTCCACGCTTAAGGCAGGCGACTCCACGCTTCACGAAGAGGGCTCCACGCTTGAAGCAGACGGCTCCATGCTTGAAGCAGAACGCTCCACGTTTTACGCAGAAAGCTCCACGCTTTACGCAGACGGCTCCACGCTTGAAGCAGACGGCTCCACGCTTAAGGCAGACGACTCCACGCTTTAAGCATATGACTCCACGCCTTAAGCACATGACTCCACGCTTTAAGCAGGCGACTCCACGCTAAAGGAAGGCGACTCCACGCTTTAGGCAGACGGCTCCACGCTTAAGGCAGACGACTCCACGCTTAAGGCAGACGACTCCACGCTTAAGGCAGACGACTCCACGCTTGAAGCAGACGGCTCCACGCTTGAAGCAGACGGCTCCACGCTTGAAGCAGACGACTCCCCGCTAAAGGAAAGCGACTCCACGCTTGAAGCAGACGACTCCACGCTTAAGGCAGACGACTCCACGCTAAAGGAAGGCGACTCCACGCTTTAGGCAGACGGCTCCACGCTTGAAGCAGACGGCTCCACGCTTGAAGCAGACGGCTCCACGCTTGAAGCAGACGACTCCACGCTTGAAGCAGACGACTCCACGCTTAAGGCAGACGACTCCACGCTTGAAGCAGATGACTCCACGCTTAAGGCAGACGACTCCACGCTTGAAACAGACGGCTCCACGCTTTACGCAGACGACTCCACGCTTTACGCAGACGGCTCCAAGCTTGAAGCAGGCGACTCCACGCTTAAGGCAGGCGACTCCACGCTTAAGGCAGGCGACTCCACGCTTTAGGCAGACGACTCCACGCTTTAGGCAGACGGCTCCACGCTTTAAGCAGACGACTCCACGCTTTAGGCAGACGGCTCCACGCTTTACGCAGACGACTCCACGCTTTACGAAGACCTTACGCAGACGACTCCACGCTTTACGAAGACCTTACGCAGACGGCTCAACGCTTTACGCAGACGGCTCAACACTTTACGCAGACGGCTCAGCGCTTTACGCAGACGGCGCAACGCTTTACGCAGACGGTGCAACGCTTTACGCAGACGGCGCAACGCTTTACGCAGACGACTCCACGCCTGAAGCAGGCGACTCCAAGCCTGAAGCAGGCGACTCCAAGCCTGAAGCAGGCGACTCCACTCTTTAAGCAGGCAACTCCAAGCTTCACGAAGAGGGCTCCACGCTTGAAGCATGCGGCTCCATGCTTTACGCAGACGGCTCTACGCTTTACGCAGACGGCTCCACGCTTTAAGCAGACGGCTCCACGCTTTAAGCAGACGGCTCCACGCTTTAAGCAGACGACTCCGCGCTTTACGCAGACCTCTCCACGCTTTATGCAGATGACTCCACGCTTTACGAAGACCTTACGCAGACGACTCCACGCTTTATGAAGACCTTACGCAGACGGCTCAACACTTTACGGAGACGGCTCAACGCTTTACGCAGACGGCTCAACGCTTTACGCAGATGGCTCAACGCTTTACGCAGACGAATCCACGCTTTAAGCAGACGTATCCACGCTTTAAGCAGACGACTCCACGCTTTAAGCAGACGACTCCACGCCTGAAGCAGGCGACTCCACGCTTTAAGCAGACGACTCCACGGCTGAAGCAGGCGACTCCACGCTTTAAGCAGGCGACTCCACGCTTAAGGCAGGCGACTCCACGCTTAAGGCAGGCGACTCCACGCTTAAGGCAGGCGACGCAGGCGACTCCACGCTTAAGGCAGGCGACTCCACGCTTCACGAAGAGGGCTCCACGCTTGAAGCAGACGGCTCCATGCTTTACGCAGAAGGCTCCACGCTTGAAGCAGACGGCTCCATGCTTGAAGCAGAAGGCTCCACGCTTGAAGCAGACGGCTCCACGCTTTACGCAGACGGCTCCACGCTTTACGCAGACGGCTCCACGCTTTAAGCAGACGGCTCCACGCTTTAAGCAGACGGCTCCACGCTTTAAGCAGACGACTCCACGCTTTAAGCAGACGACTCCACGCTTTAAGCAGACGACTCCACGCTTTAACCTAGCCATTAGATCAGGAGAGGAGGATAAAAGAGAGGTTGAGCTGTTTAATTCTTTCTCTGTCATCCCAAGAGACAGAGGAGTAATAAACTATGTCCGGCTAAACCTTCTGGACGTTCTGGGCAAACGTTTGAGGACTCCTGTAAGTGTGTTGGACTGTGTGTGTTTTGGTTTCTCTCTCATCTCCCTGAGCGCTGACCTCCATTACTGCCAGCTGACCTGACTTTCTCCATCTTTCTTTGCCTCTCCATGCCTCTCTCTCTCTCTCTCTCTCTCACACACACAGACAGACCACATACACAGAATGATAGACTAGTAGAGCTTTGCAAAACTGGTGCATGTTTCAGCAAGTGCATGCATGCATAGGAGCACTATAAATGAATGTATTTCACATATCAAATAACCAGCTCTGATTCATATTTGCTAACACAAGCATATCAGTCTACATTTTTCACATACCAAGCTGGAGGAGACTTTGTCCTGTGAAGAATCTGTTCTTTGCATATGAATGTGAGTGTGTGTGTGTGTTTTTTGTGGATTTTCAGAGTGTGCCTTAGAGCCAGCACTCCAGTGGCCAGTTTCTCAGTGGTGAAGCGTGAGCCTGCCTTTAGATTGCTGTTTAACAAGCCAACAGACAGAGCATATTGGCTCTGGATGGACAGATACCCCCCATCCCATGGGAGGATGAGAGAAAGGAAGGAGGCAAGATGCAGGGATGAGAAAATCTAGGTCAAAAAGGTCAAAAAGGAACTATAAAAGAGAACAAACCTCTAGGAGCATCTCTATAAATAGAAATACTACTGAAAAGTTTATGTATTTCAATATTTAGGTTCAAGAAGTAGAAGTTGCAAATAGCTTCATTAGTCTTTCGTGTGTAAGGTTACAGCAGCTGACATCACAATAACTTACATTTTTCCTTCCACTGAACTTTTCATCGAAATACTTGGATAAAGCACTCTTATCTTTTAATTTTCTGAAAAGTGAATTTGTTATTTTAACTAGCTAGAATCCATTTTGTTCCATGTCTGCAACCTTTTTTCTGACACTTCTTCCTTCCACTTTACTTCCCATTATATGATAGAGCCTTGGGGGTACAGCCAGCTATTTCAGCAATGGTCTTCTCTTGCTTACCCAGTGAAATAAGAGAATTCCTGTAAATTTAAAGTGTGTATTGTTTGCATGAGCTGATTACAGATTTGACCATAATCAGATTTCTATTTAAACTGCATTTATTTGGAATTATCGACTGCATCTCTGCTTTGTCAAAATTATATAAAAGCCTCAAAACAGAAAAAGCAAATGATAGTGTCCACGTTGTAAGTCTACCCCTCTTTCCTTTCAGAAGGGTGGGCTCTCAGTGTGTTTTGTTAAGCTCCTAAATGTCACCAAGACAGCCTCTTAGTGAGACATTCAGGACTACTAATGGATCTATTATCCAGAAAAGGTGATGTGACTGAATCACAGCTGATGCAACAGGCAAAAAAAAGCTGGAAAAGTGCTGCTTGCATGGGATTCATCATCAGCGTGAACACAATGCAGGAGTTTAGCTAATTTATCATACAGGTTGTGTCTGAACACAACGCCAACATGGAAAGACATTCAAGACCCAGTTGTTGCCACACCTAAACTGAGGAAGTGAGGAAGGAAACCCATCATGTAGACAGATGAGACCAAAGAAAAAATGAGCTCCATAATTCGATTCTTTTCAGTTCAAATGAATCATTAATTTATCCCAATGGGAAATTAAATGTTCTCATAAGTCATATCATCCAACTATCTTCAAGAGTCATTGTGGATGGTGATGCAGTGGGCAGGAAGGATCTCCAGTAGGAGTCAGTCTAGCTATGATTCTGACGAGGCCTCTGACTGAAGGCTGTTGCTGTGTGACACTCTCATGACCATCATGACATGCTAACAGCTCAATATCCAGACAGCAGAGACGATATTCCTCAGTAACATGTCCAGGATGACACCATGAGCTCTGCTAATCCACCTCATTGACTTTTGTCTGCTCCTCTTTAAATCTCTTTCTGGCCGCATGGACAGAAAGACGATGGAGTAGGGGAGATGATCCTTTCCTGTTATGATAGATGGTTTGAACTTCCTCCTCTCTCTGGTTCTCTTTCTGCTTCTGCTCTGAATCCATGAAGCCTACTTTTCAATGAGACATACCTTGTTACCATGGAAACACATCATAACCATCCAATAGTGAAAAAGTAGTTACAAAACCCCTTCCAGCTGCACAGCATCCAGAACCAGAGGGAATATTTGTCCAAACAGCAAAAGTCCAGAAGAAGAACCCATCAGAACCAACAGAGCTGCAACAACATGCTGCCACCATGAGCGGCGCTATTCTTGATTAAAAAAAATTCCATTTCAATTCAGTTTATTCATATAGCACCGATTCAAAACAGATGTCATCTCAAGGCACTTTATAAGAACAACATTTTTTTCAATACAATCATACAAACATTCCAATCAGCTTAATAGTTTCCTATTTAAGGAATCCCAGCAGATTGCATCGACTCATTGACTTGAAGTTGTGTCCCACTGATAGACTCCAACCTCAGCAATCCCTCATTCTGAGCAAGCATGTTGCGACGGTGGAGAGGAAAAACTCCCCTTTAACAGGAAGAAACCTCCAGTAGAACCAGAACCAGGCTCAGTACCAGCGGCCATCTGCTACGACCGTCTGGGGGTTCAAGAAGACAGAACAGAGACACAGAAAGAACAGAAGATCTGATATAAGAGAACTTTCTATATTAAAGAAAGTAAAAGTTGATAAGAGGACAGGGAGTGGACATCCCAGCACTAGTGCTCTAAGGAACACAGCTCCAGATGTCTGTGGAGATTCTGTCTGGGTAAAGTCTCTTCTATCTACAGGATTACGGCAGAATAATCCAGATCAACAAGTTTTCATCTAAATGAACCAGTGGACTCTTGGTACAGGAGAGGCAAAAGCAGAGATCCTTGGAGAGAACCAGACAGTTTGTAACAGCACACATACCTATCCTTATTCTAATTGTGGCGTTTAAGTGCCTCCATAGCCCCGCCCGTCCTGCTTCACATCTCCACTCCTTCCTGTTCTCTCAGATCTTCATCTGCCACTCATCTTGTTGTTCCTGTAGCCCAGCTTGTCATCATGAGGAGCAGAGCTTTCAGTCGCTCTGGAACTCACTTCATCCTGACACCAGAAATATTGACTCTCTTCCTTTATTTAAATCACAGATCAAAACAATCTGTTCAAACGACCTGATACACTTTAGACACTGATTCTGGTTGTTGTGCTCTCTACTGATTTGCTATTTGATTGTTTTGTTTATTGTTTGTTGATATATTCATTTTCTGTTTTCTTTCTTCCCTGTAAAATGAACTTGGGTTTTAGAAAAGCATCCTCAAATAAAATGTATTATTATTATTATTATTATTAACATTATTATTATCATGACTATCAAGCACGGTGGAGGAGGGCTTATGATATGGGCTTGTTTTGCTGCCACATGACATGGGGACCTTGCAGAACGAACTCCTCTGTTTAGCAATGCTCTGTAGAATAACAGATGCATCTTGGTCCAAACTGGGTTATTAAAACGATCTTGAAAACAAGAGTAAATCTGAGAAAAGAGAAGGATGGAGGTGTCTGAGTGTCCCAGGGAGCTGAACAAAGTCCCAGCAGTCCCCTGACTGTACTGCAGTCACTCCAACTTCTTTTCACTTCTAAATAACTTCAATATGGCCAAATGTGCCTCAGTAAAACTGTATGGTAGGGAAAAAAAGTATTCTTGAAATCCAGTGTGGGTGATTGAGTAGGGGCAAAAAGAAAAAGCAGACAAAGGTGACACAGATAAGGTGGTAAAGAGCTGAAAACTCCACCGCTTACTTCCCTTTTCCAATTCCCTCTATCACTCCTGGATTCCAATAAAGCCATATCTCATAAGCTAGGTGCTGTTTTTTAATAGAGTCTTGTTCAATACATGCGCCATGCTCGGCGTGGTGAAATTCTCTTTATTACAAGCCCTGACTCAGACGGCGCGCTCATAAGAAGTTAACGCCAAATGAATGAGACAACCTTGGCTGTTTCTCCGACAGCGCCAGACTTTACGACGGTTGGACACGAGTCGTCTCTTGTCATAAATACTCACATCCATGAACTCTACGTTGGCTTTCGGACCCGTGGCCTCGTTAAGGATTTTTATGGCGACGGGGATCTTCACAGTCTCACCCTCTGGGACCCAGATGCCCTGAAATATACAAACGGTGGCCATTAATGTACAGCTACAAGTCCTAATAAACAAACCCAGACTCACTCAACTGCTGTGTTCCGCCTCGCCAGAGCTGCTTTTCAGGTTTTTGATAAGAAAATCTGTTATTTGTGGTAAAAAATAGAAACTGTAGAACTGACTAGCCAAAATGACACCCCTAATTATATATATAGGCTATATATAAATATATATACACACACACAAATTAGGGGTGTAATGGTAAAAGTCACAGTTTGGTATGTTTTCGATGTACTTTAATCAGGAAAAATATATATGCAATGTGCATATGACTTTTTTCCCAGCATGACACAAAAAACTTTTTCCTAAATTCCTTTCGTTCAATTCCTGAAATTAATTTTATGATGTTGTATAACTTCAAAAAATTGAAAGTAAAGAACTGACTGGAAATTTGATTAAAAATAAAAAAGTACAAGCAAGATCTAGCCATGGTAGAAAACAATAGAAAACAGTCAGTTAATGTTCAGACATGTTTAAATATCACTTTGCTCATATTTGAGGATAAAACATGCTTAAATCACTTTGAAGCTGTTTTGATACTATGATAGCCTAGCTTCCCAGCTGTACTTGATATATATATATATATATATATATATATATATATATATATATATATATATATATATATATATATATATATATATATATATATATATATATAAGGGCTGTGAAAATTAATGCATTAATGAGGGTCGATTAATTTGTGGAATTAATGTCATTAATTTTTTTAACGCAATTAACGCATGCACAGAATGACCCGCCCTGTTTACACCACAATTAAACCTGCGCTGCTTTCAGTGCTCGCTTGTCATGTAAACAGCATGACAACTGTTTGATAATAACAGTGGGAACCAGGGAGTAATGCAAAGGTTCGATGTTGATAAACAAATAATCCCTCAATTAGTCAGAATATTTCAATTAAAAAAATACTTAGTTCCTCCCAGAGAGAAATTAAGTGTTGTTGCAGCTCATATAGCATATAGCTCATATAAGCTTCCGGTTTCATCCTTTATTTACACCAAAAATGTTACTTTTTTGGTCATTTTTAGGAATGTTAATTAATCATGATTAATCTACAGCTACCCTGTGATTAATTAGATTACAAATTTTAATCGTTTGACAGCCCTAATATATATATATATATATATATATATATATATATATAGTTTCAATCAATTATATAAAGTCCTTCCTTTATCGTATTGTAGTCATTGTATCGACATACTGAAAATCAACCAAGGTGGTGGAGAGAGCAAACATGGTGGAGGGAGACAGACCTTATAGACGGTCCCAAAAGCTCCAGAACCGAGAATCTTGACCCTCTTCAGCTCCGTCTCCTTCAGGATGCGCAGCTGAGCCTGGTTGGGAGCGGTTCCACTGGGAGTCAGGGGCTCCACAAGCTGAAGAACACACAAAACACACATGTTCTTTTTCTTTAGCAACCACGATGAACACTACAGGAACAAAGTTATTCTCTGATGAGGTTCTATATTCTAGCAAACAAACAAAAAGCAGTTAAATGAAATCCCAAATCAGGTCTGCTAATCAGAGCCTTTTAAGAGGCTGTCCGGAAAAGGTTGAACTTCCGGGTATTTTTACCGGACCTTCATGCTATCCACGTGTCTCCACTCTACCGGGCTGCACCGACAGGACCATTTCAGGAACTAGCGGAGTACCAGCCTTGGGTTATTATTCAGAAATGGCCCAGTAGAGTCACTGGGCGGGAGCCGTGGTTACGTCGAGCTGATTGGTTGTAATTCAGAGGGAAATGAGCAAACGTCACCAAACAACCGGCTTTGTCAAATTAGAAGAGATGCTGGTGAAGCAGTTAATAACAGCAAACAGAAACGCAGCAACCATCCCTGCTTCTTCCATGTTGATCTCTTCTTCTTCTCTGCTACTGCGAGCGCCTTTTGGTGCTGATCAGTGACGCTACTGAAATGGTGGTGATATGCTGAATTCTGATTCTTTAAAGGGCCGATTTTAATAGAATTTACAGTCAATCAGGGGTCGCGTTATTTTCCATCGTTGATTTTTGTTTTAATGCTGTGACAGAGAAATCTGAAGGCCAAATTCACACTCCTGACCACTTTGTGTAGACGCGCAGACAAGTTTACAGACAGAGTCCTGGGGACTGAATTAGTCAATCAATAAAAAAAAAACATTCTTATGAGAGCATCTGAGCCTCATCTCAGACCTGGACACTGTACTCAATGCTCCTCGCTGTCAGAGAGCTCAGCTGACAGCACCATGGAGAGTGACGGAGGCCTGGAGCCTACGTCACCAGACCGCTGCATCTCTCCCACTGATGCAGAAGGAACACAAGCCATTCTCCAGAGAGGCAGCAGATTCAGCCTCCATTATGCAGGCGCACAATTCGCGTCCATGAACCACCAAGAAGTTGGGACTCTGCATTCAGGCCACAGCAGGCGAAATGTTCAAATTTAATACATGTATTCATCTGCTTAGTACGTGATGGCTCTATGTGGATTCTTTGTTCAGTTTTTCAGATTGAACAATTATTAAATAGAATAAAATTAAACACTATTGAATGTTTCATTATCACTTTAAAAATAGATTATGAGGGGATTTTATAACCTCATCAGTCAAAATCACAGACAACGAAAAAGTCTAACACAACCTATATGTTAAGACCGAGTTACATATAGTCCCTGTATTCTGCCTGTCCAGGTACCAGGTTGGGTCACAGGTTTTAAATAAATGGGTCGGGTCCGGATTTGATCGGGAGATAACCACGGTTACTGGGTCAGGATCAAAAATCATCGTAATGGGGGCAGGTTGGTAAAACTAGACCCGTAGGACTCTGCCCTCGATGGATTCCCACATGGGCCTGCAGCAGCTGTACATACATGCATGGAGCTGTCACGCTGCATATTTAGAACACCTTACCTTAATGCCATACGACTGAATCAGTCACCTGTTGATACTGTACTCACTTTTGAATGCATGTACAAGGCTTGAAGGTGTTTGCTGCAGACTGTGAGTATTTATTAAAACTTGTAACGTCCCCCTCTGTGGAGAGTGATAGTGGAATGGAGTGATTTAAACACCAGTTAGTTCAGATACTGATTATACTGGGAGCACATGTGGATGTTAGATCTGTGCTGGTAAGAAATTCTTCATAAGTTTCATAAAAGTAGTGAATAGTAAATATTGTCCCCAGCTAAAATGACACCTATGCTAGAGCTAACTTGTTTCCTCAATGGCTGGTTCTTATAAAAATGAAACCGTTACATCATAATAAATGAATGAAGGTTGACGCTGTTCTGCTCTATTAAACACTATATATATATATATATATATATATATATATGTATATATATATATATATATATATATATATATATATATATATATATATATATATATATATATATATATATATAGTTTAAAAACGTACCTTGGTAAGAGCAGGAAGTTTTGCAGATTGTAGTGAGACGTTTTTTCTTCTATTCACATTTCTATCCAGAGAAGAATGGATGTAAAAGTGTTAACCACAGGACTAGTCAAAATCACTATTTCTTAAAAAAACAAAAACTTTTCTTCAAACTTTAGGAATTATTTTGTAATTGTTATATGAACATTAACATGGCAGATATAAACAAGTGGAACTGTAATCTGATGATAAGATCAAGCTATTCAGCAGCAAAAACTACAGAAAGCAAGGATGATTAGGTAGAAATGCCCACTGTGGGGTACAGTAGAGGAGCCGTGGTGCTGTGGGCCTGTTTCTTATCTAAACACCCTAAGGACCTGGTTAGAGAGCAACCTTATGATTTTTGTTTTGTTTTAAAGAGTGATAATAATCTAGTGTCCTCTGCCAGAATAAGGAAGACAATAATGTAACTATAGAGGCACAAATGCTCTTCTGATGAGATAATTCAGGGGTGAGAAAGTGAAGTTGTTCTAAACCTGGCAGTTACCGCTGCAGAGCGCATCATGCCCACCGCTAAGCTAATCACAGCCCCGTGTCAGCTGCTATCACCCTCCACAAAGAGGAGCAGATCACCAGCTGTGCACACACAAAACAAATCCAAGTCAGGGTTTTGACAGGCCTCCTCTGCCAGCAACAGCTGACAGTGAAGTGGCTCCCAGCAGCTCCTGCAGCCGCCTCGCCTCGCCTCGCCTCGCCTCGCCTCGCCTCGCCTCCAGCAGCTCGACAGAAAGGCCCGGCTGCAGCAGGCAAGGCAAGGCAAGGCAAGATTATTTGTATAGCACAATTCATGTTACAAGACAATTCAAAGTGCTTTATAAAAAACATCAAAAGCATTAGAGCAGGGTGCAGAAAAAGCAAAAGTACAGGAATAAAAACCATGATTTAAAATGAAAAAAAAAATCGTAAAAGAAGCCGTGCAGATTTAAAATTTAGAGTAAAAATCTAATCAAAAGCAGCTGAGAACAGGTGGGTCTTTAACCTGGATTTAAATAAACTGAGTGTTTCAGCTGATCTGAGGCTTTCTGGGAGTTTGTTCCAGACATGTGGAGCATAGAAGCTGAACACAGCTTCTCCATGTCTGGTTCTGACTCTGGGACCTGATAAAAGAGCGGATCCAGATGACCTGAGGGGTCGAGTAGGTTCATACTGGGTCAGGAGATCACTGATGTATTTTGGTCCTAAACCATTCTGAGCTTTATAGACCAGCAGCAGAACTTTGACGTCTATCCTGTGACAGACAGGCAGCCAGTGTAAAGACCCCAGAGCTGGACCTGGAGCCGGACCTAATCCTGGACCTGGAGCCGGACCTAATCCTGGACCTGGAGCCGGACCTAATCCTGGACCTGGCTCATGATCCGAGCCGCTCGGTTCTCACCAACACACGCCGACATGAGAAACATTGAGCAGGCAGAAACAAACCCACCAGACCGCGACACACCTGTTCACACAGCCGCTGGAGAAGTCAATGCCTCTGATCGATACGCGTCTTAATGAGCGATCAGCCTATCGAATCCCTCGTTGGCCGCGCTCTATCAGCAGTATAATCACCCAGCTCGACCGCAGCCATCAAACATTATAATGAGGCCATATATCAGTCAGTCAGCCGTATGAGCGCTCATTCAATGTCATATAAACCCATCAGCACAACAGGACTGGAGGTGCAGGCCCCTGCAGGATGGATGACGCGTCGTTTAATGGTTATTGTTATGGCTGGGGGCCTGAAGGCGCCGGCACAGGCCTGCCGAGACGCCGCTGCTGGAGGAGGGACAGCGATCAGAGGAGGGACAGGAGGAAGAGCGTTCAGACGGGTCACTGGAACATGGGGCAGAGCTCCGTCTTTTACTGCTCAGACGTGTCGGCCTGACGGTGGAGAGCTGCTTTTGTTTTTAGGGGATGTTTGTCACTGCAGCAACCAGAAAAATGAAAATAAGCTGGGCAAAAGTATCACCCAGCTTCAGTTCCTCCAGCCAACCACATACTAAAGGGGATCTAAACCAGATTATAATGTCATCAAGCTCCACAGTACACAGTGACTTCAGCCTTTCTGCTGCGTGATGTGGAGCAGATCTCTGGAGACTGCAGCACAAACAAGCTTTCTCTTATTGCTTTAGAGCTGAAGACCAAAGAAGATTTCAATTCAAGTCAACACATGTTAAGTTTGAAGCAGAGTAAAATTGGAAAAGAATCCCCAACTGCAAAAAGTACAACATGAATACTGTGATACATTTTAATAAATGGGGATATATTACAAGCCATTTTCATGCAAAACTTGACTTTCTTTATATTTCCATCCCAAGCAGCAGACTTCCCCATAATCTTCCACAATGTTTAAATGTTTCCTTTTGAACTTTGGCTGCTTGTCAGTTCAGTTCACTTACATTAAATACAAGTCTAATATGACATCAACTTCAATTCAATTTCAGTTTCATTTGATCTTCACTTCAATTCTGATGTAAATTTAAATGAAACCTCAATTTAGTTTCAATTCTGGATTAAATTCAGTTTAACTTCAGTTTTTATTTCAGTATAAGTTTAACTTAACTGACTAATTTCTACTCAATTCAGTTATATTCTCTTCACTTTAATTCACTGTTTAAAATAGACTCACTCAACTGATCATTTGATTTAATAAAACCACCTCAGTTCAGTTTACTTCAGTTTAATTCAGTTTTTTAGATTCAACTGCAATGAAATTCTCTTAATATCATTTCCTAAATTAAAGTTAAATTTAATTTAGTTCACTTTACAAATGACATTAATTCGATTTTCTTTAGTTCGATTCATTTTAATCTCAGTTTCAAAGCAGCTTCAGTTTGGTTCAGTTAAATTCAGTTTCAGTTATATTTTAATCTCATGATGCAAAGTTTGAGTTTCAACTGAACTCAATTTTAATCCAGTTTTAATTTAAATTTGTGTTCAGCTTAATCCAGGAAAATTATATTCAGTTCAGTTTCAAACTTTTAGTTTAATATTCGGCTTGCATTTAACTCCAATTTATTAAACTACTTCAAGTCAGCTCAGTTAAATTTTTTTTTATTTTACTTAACTTAATTTTGTAAAACAGACTTCATTTTCAATCAGTTTTTTCTCATAATTCAGTTCCATTTCAAATTCCGTTTCAGCAGCAGTTTCTCTTACTTCCTGTTTACAATTTATTTTAGTTCAAGTCAATTCATTTAATTACGTAAAAAAGTGCCAATTTAAACACGTCAAATAAAAACAAAGCAGCCCAATTGAAATCCAATTGAGTTACACTCATGTTCACTTTGACCCAGTTTCTGTCTGATGAAAAATAAAAAGATGTTAAGAAAGGCAGAGGAGCGACTGCTGAACCAGACGAAGACATCCAAACAATCTCTGCCTGTTGATAAAAAAATAAAAAGATATTCAAATCTTTAAAATGTCAATAGTTGAACCAAATGTAATTCTCATTGGAATGCAAATATAAGCAATATACCACGCATTTCAAAGTAGATAAGCAGTTATCTATGCATGGATATTCTATCAGCGGTACTGTCTGTGCATACACTGTTTCATATGAAGCATATATTAGGCTTATATGAATATAACTTACAATTTTTAGTAACCTAAAACTAATTCAAATCATGGTAGTCTTACATATTCATGTGGACATATATTTACGCAGCTGAATGTTGTTCAGCATTTATTTGTATGGAGGGAATTAACAGTAAAAGGTTCCATCATGGTGACTTCTTGTTAAGTGCCTTGAGATGACATCTGTTGTGAATTGGCGCTATATAAATAAACTGAATTGAATTGAATTGAATCATGTTGCACAGCTTGATTTTACAAAAAGTTTAGGATATTTATTTTATGGACGATTATTTCCTCTGGGTCTGAATGCGGTGCAGCTTGAAGGATGATTGCACTTACTTTCAGACAGTTGTTATGATGTGTAACCATGCCAACCGGTTGTTTTTTATAATCAGGAACAGCTAATTAGCATCTCAAACGTTGAAATAATCCATAAACTCAAATCCCAGAGGAGTTGAAAAGGAGGCTTCATGGATGCAGAGAGAGGAGGAGGAAGTTCATACCATCTCTTCCATTGATCATAATGGACGAGGATCAGATCCCCTACTCCATCATGTTTCTGTCCATACAGCCAGATTTAAAGACGAGAGGCAAAAGTCAATGAGGTGGATTAGCAGAGATTGCCAACAACTGATGGAGTCATCCTGGACATGTAACTCTGGAATATCGTCTCTGGATAGTCGTGAAACTGTCATACAGCAACAGTCTTCAGTCAGAGGCTTCTTCAGACTTGTTGCAAGACTGACTGCTACTGGAGATCCTTCCTGATCACAGCATCACCATCCACAACGACTCACTGAAGATAGTTGGATGATGAGTTATGACATTTCATTTCCCTCTTAGATAAATAGTTTTGAATGGAATTGAATATCTAGTAATGAACTGAAATGTCAAACATAAGATGCATTTGTTGTGCTTCTTCCATCATCACAGTAGGCTGTTTCAGAAAAAGGAAATGATCCACATATTTTTGCGCGGATGTAATGAAAACCAGAGCAGCTGAAGGTGGAAAGTGATGGAGGGGTCCTGACAGGAAGAGATGAGATGAAGGGGGGCGGGGTAGATAGCGGTGGGAGCGGTAATAAGAGCAGATGGTGACAGGCTGTAGCTATTATTGTTTCATTAGGACAAGGCTGGACTGGACTGAGAGGAGAGCTCTATTAAACACAAAACAGACTCAAGGCCGGTAAAACTCTCTTGAGCTCGCTCTGACTCGCACACACGCGCTTTCACCACGCCACTTTATTTACCAGCTAATAATGCACAGTGCCTCTGCCAAATGAGCTTCACTAGTGGCGCTGTGGACAGGATGCGAACGCTTCATTGGACAAATAAGCGCAGCGTTCGAGCCTCCAGCTAGAATACATTCCCAGAATTACAGAGCGCTGGAGAGGTAAACAGTGTCTTCAAACACAAACTTGCTCTGTGAAAACCCTCGGGTGTACGCTTTAATGTTCACATTACCCGCTTAAAATGCTGGCTTTGTCATGCTTTGTAATTGAAACACACTGAAGTGAAACAGCTTTGTCATGGGGCAACCTTTTAGCCAGCAGCTAGAAGCAGAGACTGCATTTATTTATCGCTCCTTTTAAATAAAACAACTATTTTTATTCAAATATTGACATATTTATCCACCTAGATCTACGCTCATCTGCTAAAATGATTATTAAACTTATGGTCAAACAAAAACTGTTTTATATATCTGGGTTGAATATATTTATTTGTAAAAAAAAAATCTAAAAATAGTTTGCTAATGCTAACTTTAATAATCAGACTGGAATGAATGGGAATTATGAGTCACTGTAATTTACTCATAGATGAAGATGTTAACAAAACTGCTAATAAAAATACCTCAGAGCATGAAAAAGTTCCATTAACAAAGCTGGAAAATAATTTCCACTTGTTTATAAGCAAGCTAGCTTAAAGCATTGTTGCACAGCTAGTCCCGATAGGAAGTTAGAAAAGTAGCTGTAGCCGACTTTGAACCACTGATTTTCGCTCTGTTTCAAATATTTAGCACATTATTACTGCCTGCACAGAATATGTCCCATATATTCCCTTAGATCCTGACCGATGATAAACTACATGTTACCTATATGGTTATGCATTATTAGGGGTGTAACGGTACACAAAAATCACAGTTCAGCACATATTTGGTGTTTTAAAGTGACGGTTCGGTATGTTTTCAGTCCACTCTAAACAAGTAAAATAAATGCCAATGTGAATATGATTTTTTACTTTAATCAGCATTATGTCCTATCACTTAAAAAGTTAAAGTAAGAACTGGAGATTTGATTGGATAAAAAAAAAGAAATAGTACTAGCAGACATAGCCAAAGTAGAAAACAATATAATCACCTGTAAACAGTCAGTGTTAATGTTAAGAAATATTTAAATAATACTTAATGTTCCCAAATAGCAGAGTTTAGTGATAGCAGGGAGTCCTTTCTGTTTGGTGTAAGTTTTTAAAGTTGCCCTGCGGAACGTTGCGGTGCGCTCTGAGTTCTGCACATAAACATTCTGCATGAGTTCAGGTAGAAAACAGCTGGATTTGTTAGACACACGTGTGTACCGAACCAACAGGGCCTTACTGAAAAATACAAAAACATGTACCGTTACAGCCCTAATTATAACAACGTGGATAGAGAAAAAGCATAAACCTGCCAGGAAATATAAATATGTAATGTATTAGATTTTCCAGTAAATATATATGAAAACAACTATGACATAATTGCAAGTATTTCAAGCTTCATGTAGACCTCATTTAGACATGATACCAGCTGTCCCTAATCAATAAAAAGTCATGAAAAGTTATCTTGAAATTATTTTAAAAGAAAGCCCAATAAGAAAACAATTGGTGTTTGATAAATGACAATATATTGTTCAAATTAAAGCTAAAAATTGTAAGAAAAATAGTAAATATGAAGCTGAGTTTTATGTTTGTACCATACAGTTGGGTGGAAACATCCAGATCCTTTCCTTATTCTAGCAAAGTTCAGTTTTGTTTTCCCTAAAACAAATGATCTGTTGTTCAGCATGAGTCATCTTATACAGTCAGAGCTACTATAATTTCATACAGCTACAGCACCTTCATGCACCTCTGATGTAAACTCAATGAGTCACCTTCTTAACACAGATTTGATGTAACGCTGACAGGATGTGTCTACAGCAGATTAGCACAAAATTGAATATTCTATGTTTCTAAGCAGTCCAGGTGAATCAAAATGACAGCAAAAAATGAAGAATATGAAAAAATGCAGGACTTGTACGTTTGTTGTGTATCATCAACTGTGTCGCTGTGTAGCTGAACTGTTAAGGATGGTGGGAATCTAATTGTGAGGTCTGGAGTTAATCTACACCTCTATGTTCCTTATATAAGCCAGTATGTTTATAGAGGACACACATACGTGGCAAATAGTTTGTACCAATGTATATCAGGTTTCAGTTTGTCCAGATTGTATCTGTGGTATGAATGAATGAAGGTCTCCACTGGATTGTTTAATGAATGAAAAACTATAGCTGGTCATTTCAAACATCAGTACAAATAAATGAGTCAATGGGTGGAGTGATGAGTCAACATGTCATAGAAAGCAAGGGTATTGTCCATCCATCCATCCATCCATCCATCCATCCATCCATCCATCCATCCATCCATCCATCCTCTTCCGCTTATCCGGGGTCAGGTCACGGGGGCAGCAGCTTAAGCAGAGAGACCCAGACTTCCTTCTCCCCAGCCACTTGCTCCAGCTCCTCTGGAGGAATCCCAAGGCGCTCCCAGGCCAGCCGAGAAACATAGTCCCTCCAGCGTGTCCTGGGCCTTCCCCTGGGCCTCCCCCCGGTGGGAGGTGCCCAGAACACCTCACCAGGGAGGCGTCCAGGAGGCATCCTGACCAGATGCCTCATCCACATCAACTGGCTCCTCTCGATGTGAAGGAGCAGCAGCTCTACTCTGAGCCCCTCGTGGATAACTGAGATCCTCCCCCTGTCTCTAAGGGAGAGCCCAGACACTCTGCGGAGCAAACTCATTACAGCCACTTGTATCCGTAAACTCATTCTTTCGGTCACGACCCAGGGTTCGTGACCATAGATGAGGGTAGGATCGTAGATCAACCGGTAAATTTGAGAATCTCGCCTTTCGGCTCAGCTCTCTCTTCACCACGCCGGCATCACTGCAGACGCCTTACCAATCTGCCTATCGATCTCCCGCTCCATTTTTTCCTCATTCGTGAACAAGACCCCCAGATACTTAAAGTCCTCCACTTGGGGAAGGTCCTCATCCCCGACCTGGAGAAGGCACTCTACCCTTTTCTGGACTTCACACTCGGCTGCGAACGGCTCCAGCGAAAGCTGCAGATCACGTTCCGATGAAGCCAACAGGACCACATCATCTGCAAAATACAAGGACCCAATCCTGAGGCCACCGAGACAGATCCCCTCAAAACATTGGCTACCCTAGAAATCCTGTCCATAAAAGGTTGGACATTAAAAAGTTGTAACAATGTTACATTGTCTCTTTCCAGTTTCCTTTGGTCAGGGTACTGTGGGATGAAGGCGGGTGTTTGGAACAGAAGGCGGCCTTCATCTCTGCAACCGTTCCACGTCTGAAATGTTTCTGGTGGGGACTGACATGCCGTGGAGGTCGCAACAAGACCGCACAGCTTCTGTAACGTGTCGCTGACGCACCAGGTGTAAATTGGGGGTTATAGAGGCAAGTGCAACCTTGAGTGACATTCTGGTCCTCACTCCATACCAGTCGGTGGCATTAATGCACCAATTTGTTGTTTACCAGCCGCCAATGAACATCACAAAGAAGAAGAGGGACTATTTTTAGGCTAATACAAGCATCCTAACAGTGGTTTTGATGAAAACGTTGTGAGAAATCTCACAAAACCTCACGAGAAAAAAAAACTTGACTTCGGAGTAAATAAACATGGCGGCCGATGAGGAGGCATTGGCAATAGTTTATGGAGTAGTTTAAAAAAAAAAAAAAATCACACAAAAAGAAAAGACATTACATTACATAAAGGAGTGGAGACAAGCTGGAGCATGGGCTCTACTTGCTACACAAAGACATGGAGGTAAGTTATCAGTTTTTTTCACTCAAATTTTCCGCAATTTTTTTTACACACTTTGGTCAAGTGAGCCGACACTTGAAAATGATAATAGATGCTTCTTAGGTGTATTGTTGCCTGCCACCTCGCTTTCTGATTGGCTACAGCTCACATTCAACAGGCTCCATGCTTGTTTGTCCTCGTAACACCCCACACAGGCCAAGACAATCAAACATGTTGAATATCCCAGATTTGCAATCGGAGCACTTTGGAGAGCATGTTCAACTGACAACAGCCCAGACCTGATCTAGAACTCACTAGAACGTATATCTTTTATAGCTTAGGAATGTCTTGGCTCTATGGGACTGAGGTGGAAAACATTGGACAGTTGGGGTTCTCTGGGTCTCATTCCTGGATCTGTTACTCCCAAACAGAAGACAGTAGATGATGGTAGAATATGGCTACCTATACCATTATTATTTATTATGTATCACGTAAGACTCAAGATGAAGGACATTACCCACAGCCGTTTGCTGGGTAATGTCAGTGTTCCTAAACACTAGTAATCCATGGAAGCAGTGCTAGAGCTGTCTGCATCCCCAGTCTGTACAAAGCAGCTGAAGAGGAGGAGGAGGACCTTGAGGAAATAAGGAGAGGGCGATTCTGAGCGCATTAGTCCCGCTTCATTGTACAGGGGTCAAAGTTTAAAGCTTGCAACGGCGAGGGGACTCGGCTGTTTGTAGTGTTCTTTCCCGGGAGAAAAGCAATTTGTTTTCAGCGGCCTTCCTTACAAAGACACAACAGGATGTGAGACTTTTTCATTTGGGGTTCAGTATTTTTCTTTATTATAGGTGATAAAAAGAAAAAAAGAGAGAAAATAGAAAAGAAGGCGGAATCAGAAGAAAAAAAAGACAAAGAAATAACTATAGTCGTGTGTTTTGCAAGTCAACATGTGTCCTTGATATGGAAATAACGTCTGGGCGCTCAGATCGCATTCTGACAGTGCACAACTGGAGGCATCTTTTCCCAGTCTGACACAAGAGGTGAGCTCTCTCTTTCAAACAGCTGCGGCAGATAAGGAGGGGGAGAGGGGGGGAGTCCCTGAGCTTTCACCGTCCCAGAATCCCTCATCCAGACAAGCTTGATCTCCATTCGCAGGCACCGAGTCAGCTCTATTATCCGTCTGAATAGAGAGCCCACGTTCGGCGGCCGTGCAGAGCTCAGAGCTTCGTCAGGCTGAAAGAAGAGCCCCAGGAACGTCTGACACAGGAGGAGCTTTTTTTCCACAACTTAGAGTCGGTAAGAGTCCTTTCAGAGAGAAAGCTCTTTAGTTCCCACTTTATTTAGTCACATTAGAACCATAAAACTTCTCTGAATTTTAGTGAGAATGTAATGTGATAGGCCAACACTGAGCATTGCTTAGTTTAGGGCTAGAAGGAAAATGAAATGAAAAGTGTGGCATAATTTCATATATTATAACACTGGCTGCAGGAATCGCTGCTTGTTGCTTGGGACACATCGTTGAATTCTGTTCTTTCCTTCTTTGGTTAAACCAAAATGTTTCAGATCATCACACTCATTTCATTTCAGACAAAAATGACCTGAGGAAACACAAAGATGCAGCTTTCTAAACAAGGATTTCATTTATCCATAACTGGTATGTATATGGTTTTATGTATTAATGAGTGAAACATACATAGATGTGTATAGTGTGTGCAACAACCTTTTATAAAATTGTTTTTAAGTTCTTTTTTTATGTCGTTTAGAAGCCCAACCAGGGACAAAAGTTGAAAAATCAGCATAGGCTATATACTCTTAAGCACCACATGAGGTGCGACTTGTTCTGCACTATGTTGGATTGCAATGTTCCTGTTAAATAAATAAATAACTGAAATTCCCTTAGACCTTCCAGAAACCCTCTCTGCCCTCCCCTCCAATCACTCTGCGACTCGCACTAACTGTCTGGACCTCTGTTGAATTAGGTCAGTCACTGTAAAGGGGGTGAATATTTGCTCAATCATTCATTTCATATTACTTATTTTTATTTCATTTTCATTATTTTGTAGAAATCAGTTTTCACTAGGGATCTAATGGTACTTGTATCTGTATTCTGATTTTCCAGTATGGAACCCTTGGTACGGCACAGAGGAGTACAGAGTTTCCACACAGAAGCTTAACTACGTTGCACTTTAGCCAGCAACAATACGACCCTATAAACAAATCTAGTCCAGCCTCCTGTCAGCAGAGGTTCTGACCAGCGGCGCTTCTAAGGGACAGAAGGAGCTTGAATGGCAGCTTCTGTTGTTAAAGCCTCCTTTTTGTGAACACTTTGCCTTCCTGGTGTTACAGAACAACACGTTGTCATGTTAACTGGTTATCCACTTCTATTAGCGTCGTTTGCTGTTAGCTACCACAGATGTTACAGAGCAGAAGGACCCCGCTTAGCTGTCCTCTTTGGTGCCGTTCTGTAAATGTACCAATAAAGTATAAGCAGACTGGACATCTGACTGTAATAATGTGTGTTAAAATGTTTCATCCAGGAATTAGTCAGTGATATTTGGTTTGTTTTGCAGAGGCAGCTGGAAGCTGAATGGAAGGAGCTCCGCCCCCACTACAGTGTCCCATATAAATACTAAAATAAAGTTATTTATCAACCTTATCTTTTGTTCACATGGATACAAAAATGTATAAAAGGCCAAATAAAACACATGAAACCAAGAGAAACTTTGGCGTTAGAAACCGCGGCTCCTTGGTGAAAAGGAACTCTGCAGCGGTTATTAAACCATTAGACTAGCAGTACACTGTAACTCCGCCCACCTCACCTGTATAACTCATGTAACATCCTGTCAGCTGGCTCAGGTAACAGCTTAACCCCCGATTAACCTGTTACCATGGTGACAGTAGTTCAACATTCAGACAGCAGTCTGAAATATTCATTTCATATCCCAGATTGTCTTGACTTTGGCAGAAATTCCGACTGTACAGAAAATGAACCGAACCGTGACATTGAATCCAAGGTACATACAGAACCGGGATATTAGGCCTACCGTTACAACCCTAGTCTTGGTTTTTGTCATTTATTTAGTCAAACAGGGCAAGTTTTGTTGATAATGATTGACTAATAAAAGCAATACAAGGGTAAACCACCCATGGAGGTGAACACTTTTTATAGGCACTGTGCACCACTCCATATTAGCTCTGGTCCTATGTCTTTGTGGTGCAGTTTCCATCTTCCTACCCGTTCTGATTAGTATCCCCACAACATGATGCTGCCACTACCATGTTTCTCTGTATAGTGGGTGTGTTCAGGGTGAAATGGATTATTAATATTGTGTATATCGATTCAAAAGTGAAATATTGCAGCGTTTGTTTTTAGGGCATGGCAGAATTCTTTGGTTTTTATCTCTAGGAACCTCTTCCACTACAGAAGAGTCCAGTTGAAAACAGTGAGGTTGTGGGTATAAGGGTGAGAAAATGTGAAAGGTTCAATTGTTTGGAAGAAATATTTGAAACAAGTAAGGTTTAATCAAATGAAAATGAGAAGTGAATCTTTCTGGACTACTTCTCTGGCTGCTGAGCTGACTGGAACAGATTCTACCTTCATTTCGCCACAGGGTGAAATCCTGACAGGTCATTTTCAGGCACACCTCTCCTTCCTCCCTGTTCTCTAAATGCTCTTAACAGCATGACCTGTAAAGACAGACCAACCACGTCAAGGATTTATCAACTAATGTGTTTGCCCACATGCCGTTAAGATGATTAAACCAGGAGTATGACCCTACCTGGAGCCTTTAGGATTTGATTGGGCCTAATTGCTTTTATACACCAATTAGCCGTCCTGGGAGGAAAATGACGAGGCTGCCGATGCTTTGTGGTCTCCTGACTGCGGAGAGGTAAAATGTGTCGAGGTGGAAGTCTGAGAAAGATGCAAAAGGAGCAAAAGGAATCCCCCCTCGGCCAGAACCTTCCCAGCTCCTCCTCCGTGACAGTGCATTAGCGGATCCGCTTCCCCTCTAGGTCAAGCTGTTGTCGTAACACAGCTGAGCTGATTAAGATGGATGCGTGCGGCCAGGATGAGGAAGAAACCGCCCCGCGGTTGCCCTCCCGGCCTCTCCGGCCTGACAGCTGTCTATAACGCTGCGGCTTCTACCTGTAAATTACGCTAATGCAGACTGACAGGCGGCCTGCCCCGAGTGGGCCGCGCTGATGACACTGATGACATAACTGCTGGGGCGCCACACAAGGCGAGGGAGAAGGAAGCCTTGTAAGCCAGTCACGCCAACTCCACACTCTCTGGCACGGCCATCTTCAACTGTCTGCTGTGAATATAAAGTCCACTCCGCCCGCCTGAGGCTTATAAGAAATGAACCCTCTTCAAGGCCAGATCGATGGGCAATGGCAGACATGCATAAGTTTAAAAACCTCCTCCGCTCACCACAGCTTGGATAGCATCTGCTCAAGGTTGGATGTCTGAACGTCTGATTATTTAAAAAGGTAAAAGAAGGTCGGCCCAATTAAAAAGAGAGAAATATCCAACCTAAAAACAAAGAAAATATGTAATCTTGACCAACAATTGATTGATGGAGACTTATTAAAACCTGGAGCTGATCCCAGATTGGTAGCTTTAATAGAACCACCATTAGCTTCTAGCTTAAAGTGTTATCTCTAAGTGTTATGTGACAATTAAGATGATAACTCATTCAACATTTGTGAACTAATTCTAAAATAAAACTATAGTGTTACAGCAGACATGATGTGTGCTAATGGTAATGAAAACATCATCACTACTGTTAATGTTACAGCTATCAATACAAGTGTCTTCAGTCAGAAGCTTCATCAAAACCGCTGTAAATCAGACTGCTACAGAAGATCCTTCCTGTCCACAGCCATCTAAAAACTCCATCTAAAAATTACATTCTGAGAAAATAAGTATTTTATTTTTAATGTAATAATAAAAAAGTAATGGGAAGCAATCTCACAAAGATCTCCAAAAAGGGCAACTCCAGTCTTTAGTTTTTCATTTAACTTTGCTCAGCCTTTTCATAGTTTTTGTGTCCATGTGACCAACGGGATCTTGGCCACCTGCCATACACAGAAGCAAATAAGCCAGCTATGTGAACGTTGACCTCCGCCTCACATTTGTTACAACACCTGCACTTTGATGTTTTATGCCGCGTTCACACCGCACGCTTTGTCGCCGTCAATAAACGCTCACAAAGTGACTAGTATGAAGTGTATACATTTTTGAGCCTGAAGCTTGCAAAGCCCGCCACTTCCTGAGCAAAAACAGAGAGTGGGCGGGGCTTCCTCTGTTGCCGGATCTTTTAAACAATGGTGGATCATATGGAGAGAGAGTTGACGTCGTTCGTGGATACACCCCTATTCCAGAGAGGCGTTCTGAGTTTAGAGAGTTTAACCGTTTGCTCCAGGAGCTGCATATGGATGAGGCTCGCTTTCAGCGCAACTTTAAATGTGTAGTGATGTCACTACAGTGAGACGCTCTGATTGGTTGACGTTCAGGGGACGATGCCGAAAGTTCTGTGCTGCTGGTTTTTGCCGCTTTGAAGCTTGAAAAGCAGTAAAAGTTTTAAAAGTTGCAGCGGCCAAAGCACACAGAGCACCGCTTAACCACAGACCTAACATGTAATCTGGGCGTTCTGGGCGTTGATGTTTTGGGCGGTGTGAACGCAGCATTATAAACAGCAGCTTGAGCGCTGCACTGTCGGTTTCCTGAATGCATCAGAACCAGCCACTAGGCAGCAGCTCGGGCCGGGGACGACATTTTCATCAATCTATGAATTCCGCCCTGATGCCCCAGAAACAGAAGGTGAAAAGGCGACATGTCTGGGGAAAAGAGGACATCACCCTACTGTTGATGCTAATGTTGGCAGCTAACGAGCTAATTAGCTTACAGAGGCCACTGTCTCTCTTCTTTGTCAGCTACAGCGGGCTCTCTTTAAGATGCTCGAGCATCACTGTTGTTCTGCCATGGAAACCAGGTTCTACTGTGTGAATTTTGCATTACATATGCTTCTCTTTAATTTGTTTAGAACGCTCCAGAACTTTAGAGCTCAGCTGTCGGCTCACCATGATACTGCTGTTTGGGCTTTCCCGGTGACGCCACGGTGACGCCACGGCTGCACATGTGAGTCAGGGGCAGAAAGGCAAACAAAGCAGCCAAAGGTACAGCGACAGTTTTAAGGGAAAAACAAAGCTTAAAAAAATATTATATATCCAATGTATCATGTGACCTGATTCATTCTACAAATATGTTGTTACAATCAGAACACAGCAGGGCTACATTTGATGGATTTTCTTCAAAAAGTTCAAAAGTCAGATTAAAGTTTTCAATCACTGGTTCATAAACCACGCCCACATTAATTAGCATATTAAAGACATGTGTTTCTGAATATTTTGTGGCTCCCGACTGAGTTTAGGAATGATGCAAATGTGGCTCTCCAGCCAATAGATCTGCTGCAGACAAATACCTTCTATAATTTTTCAGGACATGATTTTAACAGATACATTTATCTTCTAGCTTCTTAAATGGAAAATGATAGGTGCAAAGCAAAGTATTTATGTTTCCTCCACTATTTGGTTTGGCTTTCATTTTCATTTCTTGGTATAGACACAGACATTCAGTGACTTTCCACTCAATAACAGGCTTGGGCACAATCACTCATTAAACTTCCAGCAAAGGTTTAGGATAAAAGGTTCTCGTTGTTGCTGGGAAACATTTTCTACACCAACAAAATAGAAAACACTTGATCCAAACAGTTAGGAAACTGTTCACCTTTCCTTTGTTAAGCCAAGGACATGTCTGAGGCCTTATTGCTGAGGAGGTAAAAAGAAAAGAATTTACAATAGAACAATGTTGGTATTTGTAACTGGAAGGACAATATAGCCACTGAGTACTAAGTACTGAGGTTAGGAGCCACAGCGGCCAACAAATAGCTAAAATCCACCAATACTTGAGACCCCTCTAAAACTGCCATTTTTAAATAGGTCAAACAATAAAAATGTACCTGAACATGCATTAATACGCACAGTGGAAGCCATCCAATATGTAATATATAAGCTAATATGTACGGTCTTCCTTGTTTCCACTCTTGGGGGTTCAGCCTGGATTGGCTGATTTACAAATAGCCAATAGAGTCAAGCAGCATTGCTCCAAGGTATTCCAGCATTTTGTTTAGGGTGTTTTAGATATGATCTATGAAAAGATGTGTGAATAATTTGGAGTTATGTAACACAGAAAAATCTATAAGGAAGTAAAACCACTGTAACTGTGAAAGATAGCAATGACATTAAGTTGTACTCCCTCAGCAGGCTTGGAGAAATACATGAAGACGTAGTTGTTTGTGAAACTCAAAGCTTCATTGGCAGTAGAGCTAGAGGTGCTGTCATGCATCTTTCATGTCCTGATGGACCAAACTCTCACCTCTGTCTCTAGGAAGCGCCTCAAGGCCCTCTTCTTCTTGATGCTTTTGCGTCGAACGTAAACGGCGATGCTGAGCGCCAGGATGACGATGATGAACAGCCCACCGATGATACCAGCTGCTATTAGGGGCGTCCTGTTGGGACACAAACAGTGAACGCGGTGAAGCATTCAGACATGTTCCAACGAAGCTCAACTAGGATCGACCGATTCTGCAGATAAAGAGCTGGAACATCTGGAATATTACAGAAAGTATATGCAGTTTGACCAAAACTCTAACCTAGAGGTCTTGTTCTGTCGTTGCTGTTCTTTGAGACACAGGTGCAAGAAATCAAAGCTAAAACTAGTTTCTGCTCCTCGTTCTGCTTAAAGAGCTCATTTATAATTTCAAAATACTTCTGACTCTGTTCAACTCTGCAAGCAAATCCTTTTCAGTAGCTTCTCGCTGAGATACAAAGATACAAAGTGAGATACAAACTTACTGAGAAATAGTTTTGTGTTGAAAAGCAAACTCCCAGAAGCCCTTAAAACACATCATTAAAATTTAAAGTCAGTTTAATATTTTTTCTTCAAGTCTTTTAAAGATTTAAACATAAATAAAAAGCAAGTAGAGCACAAAGGGAACATTTAGGCAGCTAGCCCTATGGCAAGAATGGCAGCTTGTAAACATTGTTGGTAGCAGCAGAACATCCTTCAGATCTGGTTGGGACGGTCGGGTCTGTTCTTCCTGCAGAAGGCTTTGGCTCCAGACTATTTGGACCAAATGCATTTCTCCTTTGATCCTCAGCCTGAGTCAAAAGGACTTCTTGAGTATTTTGCTTTTCAACTAATCACTTAATATACATTCAGTCTGATATTTTCAGAGCTTTAGATTCTCAAAGAAAAATGCATGAAAAGGACTTTGATGAATGAAGACAGAAGACTTAAGTCTCACTTTTATTTTGTGCTCAACAAGCTGTTTCATCACATTTTAAGCATTTTGACAGTTTTAGGTTGTATTTAGTAAAGTGTGGACATGATTATTTTCTAACCTCATAAATACTTTGACCATGACTGTAATTTCTTGTTTTAACCTATAAGAGACAAACAAGCTTTTAAGTTTCAGTTTCCTGTGTGCACAGGTTTGAATTTATAGTGGATTGTTCTGATCCTGTTGAAGCTTTAACATACGTTCTCAGATAAACCCCCATTGATATCGGGTCAGTTCCTTAAGCAAGGTGAACCTCAACCAACCAGCCACAAGAGCCTCTGGGGGAATTTGGTTGGATACATGACCACCCTTCTTCACACATGGTTGGTTTCTCTGGACAGCATCAACTTTTAGGCATACCTTGTAGATTTCCAGGTTGGTAGTATTTAGAAACGGCTCCTAAACTACCTGTGATGAGAGTTTCAGGTCGTCGTCCTATTGGAACACCCACAGGGGTCCAAGTTTGAACTGTCTCCCAATTGATGTAATTCGACTAAATTTCAAGGTTCTCTTTCTTTATTCCATCCATTTTGCTAAATGCAACCCTCAGCATGATGCAGCCACCACTGTGATTGACAGCTGATGCAGTATTCTAAACCACCACCAACCTTTGTACAGTCTGACCATAAATCGTTTCTCCAGAAGACATCTGGGGGTGTTCATGTGGACAGATGCAAACCAAGACTGAAGGCATCAGTTTTGGGGCAGAGGCAACATGGAACTGGCCTCTGTGGACAGGGATGCATATCATTGTTAAATCCTGGCTAACTCCTGAACATCCCACATTATTAGCCAAATGGTTGAAACTGTAATAGAATTGGGTCTTCCAATTGAAGAATGAAAACAAAAATCCATCAATACTGGTTTTGGAACGGATAAAGCTTGTTACCAAAGAGCTTCTGGAGTGCTACCAGCCTCAATCCTATTAAAAATGTACGATTTATTGCAGGAAACCAACTAATTAAATGAGCTCTACCAATGCTGACTAGAGCAATGGTGGAATATAATCCATGTATCATTAGTCCTTCATTTTCAATTGACAAACAAATTCAAAAAATGAAGATTTGATTGTTTTTTTGCTTGTTTGTTTTTAAATAGAATACAAAAAGGTCGTTTTTCTCATTTAAAATTTTAGTCTCAGATCCAATATACAACATAGAAAAACGGGCCGCTTGGCGAAATTGATTTTAATATTTAATTGCTCTGACATTTTCCACGACTACCAGATTCTGTGACTCTAGGGGGCGCTGTTTTGCTGACTCCATCTGAATGAACATAGTGCCTCTCAAGGGGACAAGCTCAATACACAATCTATGTAAACCTCTTAACGTGAATGAGCGCCATCTACACTCGTCGCAAGAAAAGAGCTATTAAACTCCATTAAGTGAGACTAAATATTAATCATATCTGAGTACACTTAAATGACGGTTAATTAAAAGAAGCTTTAGTTGATCATTTTTAAATAAAATCGTTTTGAACATCATGAACACGCCAAGCTGCATATACTTCATTTATGAACTTTAGACTTAAGTATAAAAACGGTCACAGCTCCAAAAGGAAAAAAAAAAGAAACCAGAAGGGCAGGAGACTAAACAACAGTTCAAATATGTTTATTTGTTTTCATCATGAATCATGAAGTAATTTCATTTCTAATCTGGTATCCTACATTTCTTTCTTTCTTTTCGTGTAAGTTTTATGCATATTGTTTTTAAACACAAACAATGTTTGTATTAATCTTTAATACTATTATTATCTGATCTGAGTTGAACATTGTGTGAACATAATATGTGAAGGGTCACATATTATGATAGGAGCTTATGTCAGCAACACAGCGCCCCCTGGAATCACAGAATCTGATAGTTATGGAAAATGTCAGAGCAATTAAATATTAAATCAAATATGTCATGTGGCCTGTATTTCAGTTTTGTATTTTTGATTCCAGACTAACAATTTGTTCATTTTTTGGATCTGATTTAAAACAATTAACCCCCCCAGAAAAAAAAAAACAATCACATTTCTGTTTTTTGATTTTCTTTTCTATCAAAAACGGAAAGGACGAATGATACATGGATTCCATATTCGTACATATACTGATTCCTGCAAACATATGTGATGGAGGTAAAACCTGCTGACAGATATTAAATGTGTGGGCGAAATCAGATGTTTACATACATAGTAGAATATTAGATAACAATTTTTCTAATAAATATTTCTAATTTACAGTCTCATTATTCTAGCATTAACCAAATAGGAATTATGTTAGAACAAGAAATTGACTTGTCTCATACATTCAAGTACAACCAGGTACTTATTGTAAATCAAACTACCTCGATGTTTACCATTTGCTTACATTCCGGGTTTAAGAAAGGTGAGCAGATCTTACATATTTTTATCATTTCAACTTCTCAGAAACTCTTCAGAAAGGGCTTCTTCCATTTCCACGGGTCAACAAA